>BDSI01000013.1:901145-1433960 GCA_003117195.1 Eudorina sp. 2006-703-Eu-15
CCGCCCCGACCCGGCGCAGCTGGCTGACTTTGGTCTGAGCGAGCTGCGGTCCCAGGACGGCCAGGTGGTGGGGGACCTGGGGGGTACGGTCACCCACGTGGCCCCGAGTCGGTGCTGCACCGCCAGGTGTCGTCCTTCTCCGACATGTACGCGTTCGGGATACTCATGTGGTGAGCGGGGTGGGGTGGGGGGTGGGGGGGTGGGGTGGGGGGGTGGGGGGTAAGGATTGGGGAACCGATGCGTGGCACAGGAGTGGGGTGGGTGGGGGGGAGGGGAGGGGGGGGAGGGGAGGGGAGGGGGAGGGGGAGGGGGGGGGTATGGGAAATTGGGGTAGGCTTGATTGCTCGTCCACCTGGCCCCGTCTTCCTCCCTTCCTCGCCTGACCTCTCTCCGGCCCCCGCCCCGCCCCGCCCTCGCCCTGCCGCGGTTTCCCCCCTTTTCAGGGAGCTGTACACGGGCCAGCAGCCCTACCGCGCGCTGCTGTCCAGCATCTCCAAGCGGGAGGACCGCCACCGGGCGCTGCTGGCCCGGGTGGTGCACGAGGGGCTGAGGCCCACCTTCCCGCCGGGGGTGCCGCAGGTGGTCAGGGCGCGCGGGTGTGCGGGTGTGTGTGTTAGCAAGGAGAAAAGCTGAGCCGCGAATAAGCAGAACCGTGTCCAGCAATGCAACCGACGACTGAGACCGAGACCAGAGTTACCAATATGCCAGGGCGAAGGATGTCGACCATAAGTAGTCCCAAGGTGGTGTAGTCCGTGATGCTGTAGCGCCCCGTGGGAAATGGGGGTGGTGCAGGGGGTTGGGGTGGAGATGGGGGGGTCACACGGAGAAGTTTACCCATGCCATTTGGTTCCGTACAACCTTACAAGCAAGCAACCGTCCACCCGCGCAACTACCCCAACTACCCCAACCTAACCCCCAACCAACCTCGTACGTACCAACCTCCAGGACTACTGGTCCCTGGCGGTCCAGTGCTGGAGCTCCGAGCCCACCGCCCGGCCCACCACCGGCGAGGTGCTTCAGGCGTTAGAGGTCATGTACGCCAAGTACGCGGCGCCGGGGCCCCAGCAGCAGCACCAACACCCGCAGCACCACCCCCAGCACCCCCAGCAGCAGCAGCAGCCGGGCGCAGCGGACCCGCCCACCCCCCCCGCGTGAACCACCGCACCACCACAGCCACCACCGCGTGGAGGCTCCGCCCATACCGGCGCGGTTGCGTGCACCAGGATCCGGATCCGGATGCGGGTTCGGAGCTGGATCGAGATTGGAATCCGAACCGGGGCTGGCGCGAGGTTGGCGGACGGACGGACGGACGGACGGACGGACGGACCGCTGGGAGAGGGCTGCCGGGTGCCAGCCGCGGTGGTGGCGGCGGCCGAGTCTGTGGGCGGGGCCCAGCGGGGCCCCGGGGGCGCCTCGATGACCGCGGGGGCGTTGCAGCGGACAGCAACCAGCGATATGTGTTCAGCGAGTAACCCCCAAGCGACATGGTGTGCGTATAGTATAAGTAAGCACAGGTGCACGGAGCGTGCACATGATATGTGTGTGTGCGCGTTTAGTGAGACACCCGCCCAAACCGCCCCTGTGGGTGGGTGCGCGCGCGGCAGATGGCCTGGTGGGTTTGTATGTCCGACATGTGTTTAGATAAGAGACACGTGTGTGTATGACACGGTTGCTCAGCGTGTGTGTGTGTGGGGGGGGGGGAAGTGGCTGGGATGGGGGGAAAAGCCGCAGCCGCAGCCGCAGGGGCTTTGACAGGCTGGCAGCGGCGGTCCGGTCTCATCGCGTCGGGTGCGGTCGGGGGCAGGGGTGGCCCACACCCCCCCCCGTGTGGCTGCATGATGTGGTGTTGTGCGTTTGTTTGTGGAACTACTAGGGTGGACCCGCGGGATGGGGGAGGGCAGGTGTGTGGGTGGGGTCGGGCGCTGCCGGCCTGAACACCACGGACGGGGATGTCGCCGCGCGGGGTTGCAGTACCCGGCGTGGCTGCTGCGCCGCCGCTGCCTTGCTCTGTCATTTCATATGGCTGTCACTGTCACTTGCCGCGGCCTGTGTGGGGGGGGGGGTGCGCGCGTGATGAGATGTGGTGTGGTGTGGTGCGTTGCGTTGCGAACGCGGCGGCACCCGCGCCGGTGTTATGTCGATGGAACGATCATCAATCAGTAAGACTCTAGAAGGATGTTGTTGTTGATGCTGATGCCGATGCTGATGCCGATGGTGATATCGAGGCATGTCCCCCCATGGTGACGCCGGTGGAGATGCCTCTCGGGGTTGGGGTTGGGTTGGGTTGGGTTGGCTCCCTGTTGGACCGAGACCTCCCGGGGGCCTTGGGAGGGAGGGAGCAGGCCCCCCCTAAACGAGTTGTTCATCATCATCATCGTTGTCTGGTGCTGAGAAGAACCCCCAAGCAGCAGGTGGTGCCGTTGAATGCGTGGCGGGCGCAAGTCCGAAGTTGGGGACTGTGGACTGTTCGGTTGGCGGTTGAAGCGGTTGGCGCGGTTGATTGCGGATTGGCATGGGTGCAGCAGAAAGCCAGTTCGGTTTCACCGTTTGGGGGAGGGGGGGCGGAGGGGAGGGCGGCTGTCTTTCGCTGTCTTTATTGACAAATGGTGGGGAGGAGGTGGGCCGTTGTCGTCGTCTGTCCGGACGCCAGATACTTGCCCTGTTGCCCATTTGGTGACTTGTGTTGCGGTTTTACTGTCTTGGTAGACGTAAGGGGGAGGAGGGAGGGGATCGCGCGCGAACCCGGCGGCTGGCTGGGAGGCCTATCTCGTGACTCAGGAGGGCGGTGTGGATCCTGCGCGATGTGGGCCTTATGTATCTCCCCCCTGGTGGTGGAAGAGGGGGCGCGGGGTCGGACGGGTGACGCACCACGGGCGGTGGGAGGTGGCCGCGGGCCGTCGCTGAAACAGTGTGACGGCCGGGGGCTCCTCCAGCTTGCCGAGGGACGTGGGCGAGGAGGGGGAGGGGGAGGGCGAGGGGCGCGTGGGTGATCGGCGACATTATCTGTGTACGCAGCACACAACCCGTTGGGACATTATAGCGGACGTTGGGCGTGTCGCGTTTGGATCCTCCCGCGGCCGAGTTCTCCTTGGCTGGCCCCCTCCTGCTCCAATACGAGGACGGCGCGGGGCCCGGCGGGGCGGGGGCAGGGTGGGGGTTTGGGGCCCTAGCTGGGGTGGCGCAGGGGTGGCCGCGGTGGCTGACCGGCCGTGGACTGGCTGACGAGGTCGGTATGCGCCCGAGAGTGCTGCGCGGGCCTCGTCGAAGCACCTACCTGGGTACCCCAATGCGTCGCCCAGTTCAGCACCACCCGTGTCTTGTTTTGAGTTTTCCTGGGTGTGCCCGGGTTCGTTTCTGGGTTTGGGTTTTCTGGGCCGCCCCCACCCCTCTAGGTGGGCATCGCGGGGCCGCTGTGGGGGGGAGAGCGGTGCGGCACAGCAGGGGATCTGCCGCTCTGTTGTACGGCAAACTGCGCGGCGCCGGCGCCGATCCTGGCGGTGGTAAGAATTCCCCTGGCCCGATGCGATCTGTTCTCCACGTATGATATTCATTTCCATCGAACGGAAATTCACGCGCGCACATCCGCTGCCGGGCACAGCTCGCTCACGGTATGCGCCGTACTGACGTACTCATGTGCCGTACAGGCCGACCTGCCCCCCGTTTCCCGATCACTGCCGGGTTCGTATCAGCTCTGTCGGGGGCCTGGGGGGAACTAGGGTTTGTCCCCCGCGCTAGTCCCCGAGTCCTCAGGTCGGGGTGCGGGCCTGCTGGAGGTTATCTCTTCCTTAATAAATTCTTCCTGTCATAGAGGGGGTGCTCGTGTGGAGTCGGTACGTCTACGGGGCGATGGCCGAGTCTTGACGCTGTACGATGTACGATACGACGCGCCGCGACGTGGCCCAGTGGCCAACTCCGAACGGAAGAAGCGGCGCCGACCGACGTTTCCCTCCGAGCCTCTACCCGCTTACCTCACGTACCGTATGCGGCCCTCCCGGGTGCTCACCCTCCCCCGGGCGTGCGCGTGCGCGTGCGCGACCACGTGCGTTGGCGTTGTCACGTCGATGAATGAGTGGCCAGATTGGCCAGCGTGCACGGCCCGAGGGGGGCCCCGCCGTGTGTTGTCGGCCACCACCACCCCGCGCGGCCCCCCTTGGCGGACCACAACGGATCCCGGCGGGGACTCGACCAGCGTGACTGTGTGGTGTGTGGCGCGGGCGATGGTGCGGGTGCAGGCGTTTGGCCATGGTCGTGGCGGTGCAGGTGCGTGCCGGTGGTGGTGACAGCCGTAGGAGGTTATGTGTGTGTGTGGGGTGTGTGTGTGTGTGGCGGTATTGTGGTGGGCCGCGCGAGGAGGGCGGGATGGCGTTCCGGCATGTGCCGTTGCTTGTTGACGTGGGCCCGCCTCTGCATCGCGGGTGGGCCCGGCGCGCAGGTGGGCAGACGGGGAGCGTGTGCTGGTGCGCCGAAGCGGCGGTGGGGCGCAGGCGCGGCGGTTCGCAGGCGGAGGCCAGGTAGGGGCGGGTCAGCGCGCCGCGGGGGGTCGCTTGCCGGGAGGGGGGCGTGGGTGGATGGGTGGAGGGGGGCGCTTGTTGGAGGGGTTGGGGAAGAAGACGCTCCGGAGGTGATGCGGGGGAACTCTCAGGGCCCCACATGTAACGGACGCACCCAGGATGGTGTGGGGGAGGGGCAAGGCCCAATCGCCGCAGAGGCGGTCATGTTGGGGCGGTCATGTTGGGGCGGGGTGGAGGGGCGGGGTGGAGGGGCGGGGTGGAGGGGCGGGGTGGAGGGGCGGGGTGGAGGGGCGGGGTGGAGGGGCGGGGTGGAGGGGCGCGGTTTCCGCCTATGTGAGGTCATGGGGGCGGGGTCGGGGGGTCGGGGGACGGCGCCTTCCCGGGGCTTGACGTCCTTGGACAATCTCACCGGGGGCGACCTCATCGGGCTGGGGTGACGGATGGGGCAGCTTCTTGGGCCATTCCGGGTGTCCCTCAGCCATTCAGCATCCATCGTGGCAACGAGGCGGTGTAGTAGAGGGGCAGCGATACTTGCACGCAGCAGCAACCCCCGCCTGCCTTTGGGCACGGCCCTGGATATATACGTCGGGATCCTTGCCAAGGAAGCTGCGTCCGGCTGCGTTTTCACTGGGAGTGTGTTTGTTAACAAAAACCGCTTCGTGGGAAAAGGTTTCGGGTCGACGATGAAGAACATTGGTTACCCAGTACGACACACGACCCAGGCAGACCCAGGGGTCCTAGTACGGCATGCTTTGTGGTCCTCCTTCAGTCAGAACCTGCAAGTATATGCGAGGGGAACCTCCAATTAGTCTTCAGGCTCTCAAATTTTTGTTTCATAAATATTTTGTTTTATTTCGTTTAGAGAGTCGTATCTCCTCGTTGGTGTCAAAGTAAGATGCAAGCGTTGAGCAGTCGGCAGACCGCCTCACGGCCGGTGTCTTTGGCAGGACGACAGAACAACAAAAAGATTGTCGTCTTCAACACCCCTGCCAGATCAAATCGCCGTCAGGTCGCCTGCGCTGCAGCATTTTCACTGGACCAGATTCCGGTCGAGGCGCTGGCTGGTGCAGGCGTTGCCTTCGGTACGTCAATTTCCAACATCCTCCGGATACAATATATAGGATTGAGATGAACGGTATCGATTTCCACGCTGATCAACTTCCACCGCTTGTTTGACGACGGAATCTTCCGTTCCCATCCGCGCACACTTTGTGCGCGCCCGCGGAACCGCACCGCCCGCGCCTATCTCAACCCCGCAGCTGGTCTCATCGGCGCTATAGCTGTGCAGATGCAGCAGCAGCCGCAGCCGTCGGGCGACGAGGCGGGCCAGGTGGAGGTCGGCGTCGTGGAGGAGGTCGTCGCTCCGCCCCCGCCGCCCCCCCGTGAGAGCGCCGTGCTGGTGCTGGGAGCCACGGGCCGTCTGGGACGTCGCGTGGTGGCCAAGGTGGGGGTTGCTCCCACACAACCTTAGTTTCTCGCGGCTCAGTTTTCTTTCACACGACCTCGCTGGCATCGTTGTGTATCGCTGTGGCTCCAGACAACCTGCAGGCCGCAGCTGCGGCCGCAGCCCGGGGGGCAACCGTACACCCGCCATCACCCGCACCCGTACCCGCCGATGGGTTGCGTTCCGTTGATAGCCTCCGCAGCATGATGTGGTCCGGGGGGCTGCCGCGGTTCGTGTCCCGATGACACGTGAGGCCTTGGAGAACTGCAGTTGCGGCATGCGGTCGGTGAACGTTAAGAGCGGACCCCGGGAAGCGACCCAGCGCCTGGTCAGATAGCGGCACCAGGAGGAGCCTTGCGGGCCGAGCGGGGGAGCCGCAGGAGGGCTCCGCCCGGCCCCCGTCCCCGGTGGTGACCCACCATGACGACAGTCACTGCCTGCCGTTATCATTGCGGCAATTGCACACCCTCCCGCTCACCCGCAGTTAGTTATCATCTGCCTTCGTTGCCGGCTCTACACACAAAATTCGGTGTTTGAGAGCTCAGCCATCGCCTATCCCGCGTCAATGCCCCCCCCCGCCGATTGTGTCCGCTGCTCCCCCTCCCTGACCAGCTGACCAGCTGACCGGCTGACCACGATCTTGATAGTTACCACCACCCCCTTTGTCTCTTCACCCCCCTCCCCCTCAGCTCCTGGCGGAGGGGCGCACTGTGGTGGCGGGCTGCCGCAGTCTGGACAAGGCGCGGGACGTGCTGCTGGGCAGCGGCGAGGGGCGCATGGCGCTGCAGGAGGGCTTCCAGGAGGGCGGCCGGCCGGGGATCCTGTTTCTGGAGCAGGTGGGGGTGGGGCAGGGTGAGCGGGCCGCGACGCGGCATCCGGGGTGGGGGGTTGACATTAAGGGGGTTTTACAAAGTGGTGTCGGTGGTGCTGCCGCTGCCGCTGGGGGTGGTGGCGGCGATGGTGGTGGTGGTGGTGGTATCAGTCGAGGGCAGCAGCCGGTGCGTGTCCCGCAGTCCCCAGTGCCGCTGCGAGGGGCCCCCAGAGCCTCAGTGGCGTCCTTCCCCTTTGTGGAGGCTCCTGTGGCCCCCCGGCCCCCGCGCGTCCGATCCCCTGTGCGGTGCGCTTCGTACCGCTCTTCCGCGCCTCGTCCGCAGCGCTTCGCGCCTGCCCTGCCCTGCCCGCCCCGCTCTCCGCTACCGCGGCCCCCGCGCCACCTGTCCTGCCCCGGTCCCGTGTTCCGGTCCCATGGGCCCCCCCCTGGAGAGCTGCAGGTGGACATCACCAGCCCCGATTCGCTGAAGCGGGCGGGTCTGTGGGAGGGGGTGCAGCAGGTGGTGCTGACGGTGGGCACTGTGTTCGGGCCGCTGCCGGAAGGTGGTTTCGGAGTGCTGGACGGCATGACCAGCGAGCGGGTCGAGGCGGAGGGTGAGCGGGGGCGGGGGATCGGGGATCGGATTTAGCTGTGTTTATTGACAAATGGGGCGGGATCGGGGTCGGCAGAGGACGGGGCCTGGGGGCCTCAGCTGGGATGGGATGCAATGGGCTTCGGAATGGGTCGGGACGGGCGGGCGTGGTATGGGCTGCGGTAGCACTGAGGGGGTCACTGCGCCAGGGAGGAACCTAGAACCTCCCCTCCAGCTCCTGCAGCTGCTCCGCCGAACCTCTCCTCCACGTACAACCCCTCCTGCTCCCCCGAACCCCGCCCGGCTGCCCGCCCGAACCCCGCGCAGGCATCTCCTCGCTGGTGTCGCTGCTGCCGGAGCTGCTGCCCAAGCGTGCCAGCCGGACCAGCCGCCTGGTACGGCGGATAGAGGGGGGGGGAGAAGGGGGATGCATAGAAAATCGGGGGAGGGGGAATCGCCGGGGAGCGAGGTGGGGGATCCCGGGTGCTACTTGCCCGAGCTCGGTCGCCCTCATGCGACTACTAGGTGTATCCGCCCCGAAAAACGTTATATCTCTTTGTTGACGCGCACAGTTTCGCGTCGCCGTCATCGTCCTATAACCACCGCCTGCTCCCCGCTGCCCCCCCCCTCCCTTGCCGCGGGGCCGGCGCCCAGGTGCTGCCCATGCGTACGGCGGAGGAGCTGGGCGTGTGGAACAAGCTGGATGACGTCATCATGGGGGGCGCCAGCGACAGCGGTCTGGAGCCGCTGGCGGAGAGCGCCGGCGTGGCGGGGGCGGTGTGGCGGGGCACCCTGGTGGTGGAGGTGCGGGGGCGGAGAAGCGGGGGGGGCCCGGCGGGAGGGAGGAGGGCGGGAGGGCGGGAGGGAGGAGGGCGGGAGGGAGGAGGGCGGGAGGGAGGAGGGCGGGAGAGAGGAGGGCGGGAGGGAGGAGGGCCCGACATGTGGTGGCGTTGGGGGGTCGCTGTCTTCATTGACAAAAAAGGGGGTTCGGTAAGGTAGGGCATGGGGGAAGGCGAGCCGGCCCTCATAGGGACCCATTGCAGCTCGCTCCGCTAATTGCCAAATCAGCAAGGCCGAAGTCAAGGCCGAAGTCAAGGCCGAAGTCAAGGCCGACTAGGTGTTGATGTGCTTGTCGGTACTCAATGGTATGAGGTGCGGTGGTCATTGCCTGGCCGTGAGCATGTGGACACGTCTGCAGCTTCCCGACCCCACCTGACCTCCGACCTGCCCTGCTGCCTTCCCTGCCCTGCTGCACCACCTTGTCTCATTCACTGCCCGCCCGCCCGCCCGCGCGCCGCCCCCGTGAACTCCTCACAACCCAACAGGGCGGCGGCTTCTGCGGCTGCCGCACCAACAAGCTGGACCTGAACCTGGCCGACTCGGACGGTGTGCACTTGCGGGTGCTCGGGGACGGCCAGACCTTCAAACTCAACATCAAGACGGTGAGTGCGCCGCCTCCCCCTCCTCTCCCCCTCCTCTCCCCCTCCTCTCCCCCTCCTCTCCCCCTCCTCCCCGATTGGTTCTGGGCGGGCCTTAACCCCCCCTCCTCCCCAACCCTCGCCCCGCCTCCGCGCCCCGCCTCCGCCTCCCCCCTCCCGGCCCCCCCTCAGATCGACCAGGAGGATGTGCCCGAGTCCACCTACCAGTCCACCTTCGACACGGTGGCGGGCCAGTGGAGCGACGTGTACCTGCCCTGGCACAACTTCGTGCCGGTCAAGAGGGCGCAGAGCGACCCGGAGGGTACGTGGGGGGGAGGAGGGAGGGCGTGAGGGCGGCCGGGGAGGAGGAAGTTGGGAGGGGTTTACGGTATCTCAGGGGCTGCAGGGGGCGGGGGCGGCCCACATCGGCCCACTCGCGGGAGGGGGGGGAGGTACCAGCTGTCTGTATTGACAAACAGGGGGGTACCAGCGCTGAAATGTCTGGGCGTTTGGCGTTTTTTTTTGAAGGGGGGAGAGGTTCTGGATAGTTCAGGGCTAGAGTGGTTTGGCCATCGCGCCAGGTAGGGGCCTGATCTTCTCCCTCCTGCCCTTCCCAGTCCGTGAATGTCTACCGACTGCTTGCAAACGCCACCCAACCCCAACCCCAACCCCAACGCCAACCCCCACCCCTCCTCGTTGCTGACCCCCAGGCGCCCCCCTGGACCCCTCCCGTATCTCCAAGCTGGGCCTGGTCCTCAGCCGCTTCGAGTTCAACAAGATGCCCAACCCCGACTACAAGCCCGGGTCCTTCGAGCTGATGCTGGAGGGCGGTGTGAGCGCCTACTCGGACGTGCGGCCGCAGCTGGTCATGGTGGGTAGGGGGTGAGGTTTGATGAAGGGAGGGGGGTAACTCCGTCTTAACACGTGTGTTTTGGGAGACCCCATCAGTGAGGCTAGTGGGGCGATGAGGGGCATGAGGGCGGGGGAGGGGGCCCCGTCAACGATGCCAGCTGGACCCATCGGCACCCCGGCTGGACCCCGGCTGCACCGGGGCATCCACGCCATCCACCTGCGATGCGTTTTGTGACAGTGCGCGCCGCGGACCGACCCGGTGCCGCAACCCCGGTACATATCAACATATGTTACACAATATTTTATATTGTTTTGGATTTTCTTGGATGATTTTCTTGTTACAGCGAGCTCTAGTCCCCCGCTGACCGTATGTCGCTCGCGCCACTCTCTCCGGGGTTTCCGCTCCTGTCGGTCTAACTTCTGCTGCTGCCGCCGTCCCCGTCCCCCCTCCTGCCACCCCACCCTCCTGCCACCCTAGATCTCCTCCGCGGGAGTGGAGCGCAACGCCATCATCGGGGACGACGCGGTCCGTCGCGCCGCCGACATCCCGATCGTGCAGCTGAACCCCAACGGCACGCTCAACCACAAGTACACCGCCGAGATTGCCGTACGGTCGTCCGGGTATCCGTACGCTGTCGTACGCTCCACGGGTGGGTAATCCGCGAAATATGGACGCAGACTGCACAAAAGGCGTGGTCATTGCGTGTTGAACGTTTTTATATGCGTTCCTTGTGTATGTATGTATTTGTGTTTTGCCCGAAAGGCCACACGGCAAACGTCCCCAGCCCCACAGAGCCGCTCCTGTCCCTGTACTCTGCCCCCCGGCCCTGCAACGTAGGCTGAGTGTGCCTTACGCCCAGAAACCACCCAGCGTCCCCCACCTCTTACGAACAACCACAATTACACAGCCGCCCGCCGCGCGCTCCCGAACACCCACCCTCCCACCCACGCACCTGCCCAACCACCTACCTACGTACCTACCTTACCTACCTACCCGTACCCGGCGAAATTGCACGGTGCGATCCTCCCCGGCTCTCCCCCCAATCCCGGCCCCAGGTATGATCGACAGCACCGAGGGCGGCCCCTTCCTGCTGGAGGCGGACCAGGGCGACCAGATCGTGGGGCAGATCAGCCGGGACGAGGTGGCCGAGTGCCTGGTCACGGCGGTGGGCATGCCGGAGGCCACTGGGAAGGTGCGTGAGCGGCGGGGCGGGGCGCGGCTCCAAAGGGGGACTCCTGCTGGTCCTGCGGGGGGGGGGGGCTCCTGCTGGTCCTGCGGGGGGGGGGGGCTGCGGGACCGGCCCAGATTGCGTTGGGATGCAGGGGAAGGGAAGGGAGGGGAGGGGGAGAGAGAGGGGGGTTCCGGTGCAGGTGTGTCGTCTTGAGAGCGGAGCGGTCGGCGGCGGCTGCCCGGCGCGGGAGCCAGGTGCGGGTCCACCTTGTAACGGTTACATAAGGCGGCCGTTCGCTGCCCGCCGGGCCGAGGACGCGTCCTCCCCGACATGGCCCCGTCCTCTGGTCGCATTCATATACGGTGTGTTTAGAATTGCAACATATACGGTGTGTGTATGTACACACACCTCGCATCCATATACCTGCACACACATTGTATATGTACACGTTGCATCCTGATATCGGACCAGCCCGGGGGATCCGCCCGGGGGTAGGTGCTGTGTGCGCCGACCCGCGATCGGCCCCGTGCATGGCCCCCTTACCTTACCTGGCCGCGCCCCCCGCCCCAACCCCGCCGGGGCCCGGGCCCCCGCCCCGATTGCAGACGTTCGAGCTGCGCCGCAACGAGGCTGCGGAGAGCAAGGGCAAGCGGTCCATGGCGCGGCGGGACTACGTCCGGATGTTCCTCAAGCTGGCGCTCGGTGCGTTGTGTGCGGTTACCGTACATCTGTGTTTGTAGGTGGCAAGCAAGGCAGGCTGCGGATGAATGTTACATGTGTGTATGTGTGTATGTGTACCGCGCGTGACGGTATCTGTGTGTGTGTTTTGGTCTTCACTGATGGCGTGGGTGTGTACGAGCGGGCTGGCCTGCCGTACATGTCAGGGGCACTGCTGGAACCTCCTGCAGTCTAAAGCCGCTGCGATTTTCAATGCCGCGCCCCGCTGTGGCCCCCTCAACCCCCCCCCCCCCCGGGACGCCCAATTAAGACGCCCCCGCAAAGAGCACCCAACCAAATGGCACCAATACATACAAGATCCAACCGCCCTCACTCCCCTCCCCCCCGCCCCGTCGCGGCCCCCCCCCGCCTGCAGACAAGTACCGGTGGCGCGTGGGTCTGCAGCCCATGCCCAAGGCGGTGCCGCCGCCGGCGCCCGTCACTGAGGAGCGCCGTCAGGAGATCGTGGCGCAGGTGGCGGCCATCCGGGCCCGCGGCGACGGCGCCAATGTGGCGTCTGTGGTCGCGGCCAAGCCGCCGGCGCCGGCGGAGGCGGAGCCCGCGAAGCAGCCGGTGGAGGTGGAGAAGCAGCCGGTGGGCGCCCGGGCGTGAGAGAGCGCCGGAGGGCGGGGCGTGAGCCTGAGTTTGGGTGTGGGTGTGGGTGTGAGTGTGAGTGTGAGTGTTGGTGTAAGCGTGGGAGGGGCGGTCGGATGGCATCTGGGACGGGGTGGTAGGGGTCGGTGCTGCCTGTCCTGACGGCAGGGGCGCACTCGGCGGCCGCCGCCGTACGGAAGTGGTGGTGGACGATGCTGGTCCCGGGAGGGGCTCACGCCTCACGGACGGGTGTTTCAATGGTGGGCTGAGCCGGATTCGGGACCGCCCTTCTTCTTTTGATTTGAGCAGGAGCGACTGGGTCGTGCAGCGTGGCCTTCGTTTCCCAGCAGGAACAGTTGGGAGGTGGTACGGCGCTAGAGTGGAACATGCCGATTAAAGTTTTTGTAAAGCGAGGTGTGTGGCGTGGTGTGGTCTGCCGAGGAGTGTGTGTCGGCCGGCGTGGGCATTGGCGCATTGCATGAGTGCCGTACCGCACGGGTGCGTTGGTGGTTGCCGTACATACGTCACGAGCACACCTTCCAGGCGAGACAAGCCATGAGGGGAGGTGCACGAGGGGAGGGAGAGTGTGTGAGAGAATGCGCGGTGGGGGACTTGATTCCCGAGGGAGGTACGCCCCGTCTAGGGCAGCGGTACCCGGGGTGGCAATCACCGGGGGGATCACGCGATTGGGAGTACGAAAGTTTTTGTTTCGGGGCGGGCGACATGTGCCCGGGGGGCGGTTCCGCTGGCGGACCAGACCCATGCTGGAGTGGACTCAGTACAGCGCGCACAAATTGGTTCGTTACATGGTCTGTCTTGATCCCTTCAAAAGAGCAACAGTGTGTTGAGCCCAGGTGCCGTATCTGTTCGCGTCAAATGCCGGGGACGGGGGCTGCAGCTGCGGCGGCTGCTTCTGTTGCTGTGAGACACCCCGCGACGCCGTGTCGCTGCTGTACGGCACATCGACCGCTGTACGGCCCTGGAACGGCATGGGTGATGCACTTGGGGGGGCTCATCGGCAGCACCGTCTCGAAGGGGTGACTGGGACTGACGAGGGGGCTGACGCGGGGCCGGCCACACGAAGGACCAAGTGGTCTCATGGAGACGAGCGGGGGTTGGGAGACGCCGATCAAGGTAACCCAGTCAGCGGTCACCGGGGGAAGTCTCTGCTCCGCGCACTCGCCTCCATCACTCACTGCCACGTGTTGTAAGTGGAACCCACCCGCGGCCGTCAATCCCTTCAGCCAGAACAGACGAGGAGAGAGCGCCGGTCTGTGCGAGGCTGCGACTGCATCGTGTTCGTCAGCATGTGGGTGGGTCGGCCCGGAGTGAAGCATGCGCGTGCTTCCACGTGCTTACCGGGCTAGCTAGCCCATGCTACCGGGTTGCTCATCCGCTCCGCGTGTAAAATCAATTTCCGCCCGCGCGCGATTAGCGTCGCTCGTGACCTCTGGGGATCCCAAGGCCGCAGACCGGACGTCTTAAGAAAGGCTGGATGCGCAGCTGCAGCCTGCATGTCCCGGCCCGCTGCCACCGCTGGCGCTGCGGTGCCAGCTGAGCGGCCCACGTTGCCCGCCCGCGTGCCTGGTGGAGCATGCTCGTCACCTCCCCCCCCCCGGGGGTCTTCCGGAGGTGTCATGTGGTCCAGGGCAACGAAATGTGGTGGGCAGTACAGCGACACGTCTCCCGCGCGTTTCCGCGTCTTGACGCAGCCGCGTCTTGACGCAGCCGCGTCTTGACGCAGATGTACAGCCCTCTACCGTCTGTAGCTGGCCAGGCGGCCCGCGTCGATCGTTGGAGTCCTTGTCCTGCGCTTCAGGTTCGCGTTCAGATTCCCCGACTCAGAACTTGAGAAAATTAACGATTTCGTTAGAGGAGCATAAAAGGCACCCAGGCCTTGCTACGCGGTGTTCCAAAAAGCCCACTGGGATCCATCCGAGTATTGCCACGAATAGGTCCCCCGAGGCAGCTTTCCGGCAATCATGGCTCCGGAACTCTTCGGAACGGTGCACTTGACTTGTTTGGCACCGAGCAGATTTCAAGGAAACAACCCGCGGACATGCAGTTCATCCAAGACGCAAGGGCTACGTCCGCGTCCGCAGCAGCAGCAGCAGTTTTTCCTGGACGGAAGAGGGCTGGTGCGTCGATAGCGGACGTAGACCCCGGCCGCTCGTAGTTGTTGGGGTGTGTGAGACGGACAGACACTGGAAGGATGCTCGCTCGGCGTCTTCGGTACCTCGCAGAGTCACAATTCTGCTCGAAACAGTGACATCAACCTCGCAGTGTCACAATTCTGCTCGAAAACGATGACATCAAGACGAAATGGCAAAGAGAGAAAGAAATTGAAGCCGCTCCTGCTTATGTCAGCGAATGGGGAGCTAGAGCCGGACGTGTCGATTTGTCGACCAACGGCGCCGCGGAGCGCCGCGGATGTGCACCGACCCGCTAGCCGATGTAATGTTTAATAACTTAATTTTATGTATAACAAGGTGTATTTCTGGTGGCCCAGCAGGGCTTAGCCCGCGTACCAGCGCGCTTCTTGCCCAAAGGGCGACCGCTCGCGGAACGGTTCCCACCATACTCGCAGTAGGGCCGTTGGACTAAAGTGAAACAAAACCTCTAATTAATGAATAATTATTACCGCGCATGATTTTGGCGTGGAATATTGCAGCCAGTATTTGTTAGTTTGTTAGGGTTTGTTACGGTGAACATGCTGACATAGGCAGGGCCGAGGCACATCCAAGAAATCGATAACTCAAAATAAATTTGGTTACAGAGGTATCCTGGTTGTTAAGAAGCTGCCCAGTGGCACTCTACTTTCATACTTGAAGTCGGATGCCCGCCATTTGTGTAGGGGCCCAAGCTGCATGTAAGATGTACTTCAATCCAAATTTCACGCTTGTAAGATCAATCCAATCTACCTTGGAAATCTTACCTTGAGAAAACGTTACATATCGCAAACTACAGTACGCCTTCCATGACATAACTCTGTTATAATTCGTTGTTTTGCAACAGTTAGACCCCGTACGCGGCATGTGTAATGGAGCCGCGGACCCCGGTGTGACCGTACGTAGCGCCTGTTGTACTATATAATGATGAGGGCCTACTGTAAAGAAAGCAGGCAGGGATTTAACCAAATTCATGTTTTTTGAAGTACGTGTGTGAGTTCACAAAGAGATAAAAGATCTAGTGATTGGGCTAGAGTGTAAGGGACTGCACCGTACTGTAGCGGAGAAATAAGTCCGATCAGGGACCAAGCTCCTAATTCAACGTAAAACATTCACTTTACTTGATATCCTGACAGCTTAGTGCCTCCACCATGGTGAGAACGACCGTCGGCGTGCTGGCCATTACCATCAGCCTGGTTATTTCCTATGGCGCCCTCGCGCAAGAACTGCAAGGAAACCGTGAGTCGCAAGATATTCAAAAAAACAGCTCCAGCTGCACTTTCTCGCGCTGGTGGACCACCGATCCTTGAGTCATGCTCTATAGTGTGTCATCGTTTGTCATGCTCGGATCCTGTCCGTTGTCGTAAGGGAGCGACGCCATCCTTCTGACCCCAGCGACGCCCGTCCGGCCTTCCCTCGCCGTTGATGCCCTGAATCCAGGTGCACTCAGAGCCGGTGGACGCCGCCACGCTCTGACGGTGGCGGTTGACCTGCCGCCGTCACCACCCGTCCCGGAATCGAAACCAGAAACCCCTCAGCCGCCTCCAGACGTGCCCGCGCTTCCTCACCCCGCATCTCCGCAGCCTCCCTCGCCCTCTGCCCCATCTTCGCCGCCATTATCACCGCCTCAGCCAGACGCTCCGTCGTCACCCCAGACCCCGCCGCCATCTTCTCCATCGTCCGCGCCCCCTCCACCCCGCTCGCCACAGCCGCCATCGCCGCGCCCGCCATCGCCACCACAGCCGCAACCCTCCCCAGCACCAGCCAGCGCCCCGCAGTCCTCTCCCCCGCCGTCCATCAAGCCGAAGAAGTCATCGCCGCCTTCTCCCAACCCGCCCAACCCCGTGAAGCCGCCCCGGCCGCCCCGGCCGCAGCCACCCTCTCCGCCCTCGCCCAAGCCGCCGCGGCCGCAGCCGCCGCCGCTCAAGCCACCCTCCCCGTCGCCCAATCCGCCATCGCCGCCCCTTCCGCCGTCCGAGCCAGGCAGCGACCCCCAAGAAACCCCAGATGGGTTGGGCGGTGGCAACTGTCCTGACGCGGCGGCGACGCTCAACCTCACAAACGTGTACCGAGCCCGTCACCAGGCGCAGCCCATGGCCTGGAATCCAAGCCTAGCCGCGTCCGCCACAGCATACGCCAAGAAGCTGGCCGCCGCCGGTTGCCAGTTGATTCACTCGGGCGGCAAATACGGCGAGAACCTGATGATGTGGCAGACCTACCCCAAGCCGGATAACTCGTGCGTGGGCGCGATCAGGAACTGGTACGCGGAGGTCAAGGACTACAACTTCAACGCCGCGAGGCCTTTCTACGACAACTGGTCCAAGAACGTCGGCCACTTTACGCAGCTGGTAAGAGGCGAGAGGGAGGGAGGGCGGAACGCTGAAGGCGTCGATGCCTTCGGGCTCATTGCGGCAGCTGAGTGCATGTCGGATGAATTGGTTTGCGGACTGCAGAGAGGCTCCGGCCGTTGTGGGGCCCGGCGGGGTTTCGGGTCGCCGTCCGTGCACCTGACTGTCGTGTGCTTACCTGGCTCGCCGCGGCCTCTTTCTCGTGGTGCGCCCTTCCAGGTCTGGCGCACCACAACCTCCGTGGGCTGCGGCGTCGGCACCGCGGACGTGCCGTACAATTTCGGCAGCAAGACGTACTGGGGCGGCTGCAAGGTGGTCGTCTGCCAGTACCTGCCGCATGGCAACGTCGCCACCGACATGGACTTCTTGAGGAACGGTGAGCTGGAGAGCATACACCCCTGCGCCAAGTAAAAGTAGCTATCCTATGCATGAATCGTTACAAGATGGCCTTCGACCCTGGGAGTTGTTACACTGATTCAGATGGGGGAGCGCCCCGTACGGATACAAACACGCTAGCTATGTACCACGTCATCGCAACGCTCGTGTCGTACACCAGGCCGCTTCATAAATGCATCAGGCAAATGCATTAATCCTTGCCAAGGAACTGACTGGCATTCGCTGTTCGCTTTGTGCCTCGTTTCCGCCTTGTCGCATCCAGTGCTTCGGAACACCACGGCTGCCGTAGTGTAAGGAGAGACATGTACGGCAGACTCATGAGCTTTAGATGATGACGCCTGGTCGCCTGGTCGACCGGCAGTGGCGGTAGCCGGGCAGCTGTGGGAGCTGATGGAGGGGATAAGACCTCCTATCCTGCACAGCTTCATGCCAACGACATCTCCTACATCCTGCGAGCCGCGTGGAAGCATCTCGAAGAAGAGCGCGGAAGCAAGGATTTGGGCGCACCCAGGCGGAATTTTGGCCGCCACCATGCGTGGCCATACGAGCAGATGGGACGAGCGCCGCCGCAACGCCGTACGGGTACGGACACTGCTGCCTGCGTGCCTGAAGGCATCGGTTGGCGCCATGGGGCCGCCTCATGGGCTCAGGGGCGTCCTCACGGGCACAGGGGGCCGCCCGGCGTGTTGCTTGTTGCTCAACATGCATGAAGGTACAGGTCGCATAACCTCAGTGCAGCAAGACCCGGCGGACCGGGTGCTCGAAGCTCATAGATTCGTAACATCCTTACGAATGATAGATTTGGGGGCACCGCGCTCCCGACCCGCGGGTCTGTGGGCGGATGAGGTTTCGGGTCTGTCCAAGTTGGCCGCGCACGCGGCGCCGTGAGACGGCATTGGGGATGGCGTGAGGCCGCAGAACATGGCTTCGGTGGTGACTAGCTGATGTTTGTTAGGCTGTTTCAACTCCTGTGCTGCACCAAAGACTGGGTTTGGAGCTTTGGACTGTTGCACCAAAGACTGGGTTTGGACTGGTTCACGATTTGGTAAATTACTGACGGTCAGATCATACATATACATGTGTGCGCGGCGGACACGGGTACGAGAGCGCGAGCTGTGGTGAGGTGGCACCTTCGCTAGGAATGAGACTTCCTGTCGGTGACGATGGATGATTTCAGGTAGCGGGTACTGGGACACATGCACAGGAGCGGCGAGCGCGCTTAGACTTATACAGCAGGGAGGGGCACGGTCTAGGACGGATGGCTGATGCAAGTACGGACTTATTTCATTCCACGTAGCTGGTACATGAGTTGCATGGTTTACGCGCCGCGAAAGGCACCGCACCACACCGCAGATCAAGCGTATGTATGTTCATTGGTTTACAAAGTGGGGGTCGTGGACTGTTCATTCATGGCGCGGGGCGCTGGCTCATGTGTGTTGCGTGAGGAGGCCAGTGCGATTTGTCGTGTTGCGGTAGGTTGCGTTGATCATGGCAGCAGCAGCGCGCAGTGCAGTCTGGATTTTTGCCGGATGCTACAGATGCCCAGACTGCCTGCCTGCCTGTCTGCTTGCCTTTGACAGATTGAATTTGAAATTCATGATGCTTTATGACACGAGGGACACGGGCGCGGATTGCCCAGCCCAGTCCACACGCATGTACATACTGCCACACACTGCGTCATGTGTTTTTGAGACACGCCAGAATTCATCGTTGTGCACTGATGAATGCCTTGCTGCGGCGGGAAGAGTCGAGACGGACATATTCATTTGTTGTTTTTGGGCCGTATGTGCTTCGGTTGTGGGCCAGATACCCCGGTCCCGCAACATGTCATGTGTGGTAGTGCACGGTGGCCCGTGCTGCACGGGGTTGAGCATCGCCCCAATGCAATTTCTGTGATGTTCGATGGTCGTACTTTACTGCCCTAGTTGGACGGCCTGCGGGTTGCCGTACCCGGTGCGGCCAGCCGTGTATTTCGCAGGTGTGGGCGGAGCGCCAAGTTGCAGAATGGGCAGATCTCGTGTAGACAGATCGCGCGGAATGGTGGGTGCAATACGTGCCATCGGCAGAGATGCTGCGGCCGTCCGCGGCCAAGAAAGATTCGCGCGGAGAGGCTGTGGTAGGTTGGCGCTTTAATGGATAGCGGCGGTGATAATACGATGTCTGCGTGGGATCCGCGTGGGACGCGCAGTGCGAACCGGACAGCGGTCTCGCGCCAGTCGAGGAAGGCGTACGGCTTGCGATCATCAGCGTGTGCTGCCGCCGCAGCTCCTACGGGCGTGTTGTAACCGACCTTCGGGGGGCGTGAACTTTGTTACTCTTCGCAGTGTGAGGTGAGTTAGGCTTCGGCTGTCACCGACGACCCGCAGGGTCCGCGCGTAACACGACTCATACGAAACGAAATCTTGACCGAACAGATTCTATACCGATTGCATGGAGATGTATCATTTGCCTCGCTTGGCAGCCATCCTCACGAACCGATCCGAAGGATCGCCCACATCAAGGCATATGCCCCTTTCCGCCATGTTGGCACGGCCGAACTGTTGTCTCATGCGTACCGCATCGTGCGGTGCCGCAGTACGGTATACGGTAGTACTAAGCAGCTCGGATTGGCAGAACACGCCGGCTAGCTGTGGCCTGTGGGTGTCTGGTGCCCACCCGCTGCAGGGCAGGCGGGTCGGTCACCAGCAGTGCGAGCGGCCGCAGTGCTCTCACGAACCCTAACGACAACAGTAATACTGTTCACTTTGTATCGTGTTGCTCTGTCGGCAAAGCGCCGCGGGGCCTTCCTCCGGTGGGCGGCGATGATCGCTTTTTTTTGGGCGGGGCCCCAGCGCGAAGCGCGTTCGGGGGGCCCCGCCCCCTAGGATTGCCCATGTCCGTGTGTCCGTCCGTGTGTCCGTGTGTCCGGTAACGGCAAAACGTTCATTATCCGCTAAACTAATTCGCAATGTTTGTCATATTAATTGTCCTCTATTGCAAGGTATTCTTGGTTTGGCTGAAAAAATTCTTTGCGCACAAACGGTCAAAGTAAAGCTCCGCGGTCTCCATGGACCCGAGTCAACATCCACCCAACGCCTCTCGCGCTCATGTTTGTTGCAACAGGTGCCGCGTGATGAATACTTGGATTAGGAATGGGCGGCGCGTGCTAAATTGAACTTCGATAGTGTTCTGATGTTTGAACATCAAGATACCACCAACATCAAGATTTGCCTTTCTGTCTTGCCAGATGAATACAACTCAACAATATGTATTGAACCAAAGTTTCAAGATGCAAAGGGATAGCGTACCGAGTGCCAACGAGTTCTCCAGTTCCGATGGCCCAAAGTCCGGGTCTCACCGCGGCTTTTTCGCACCCTGTTTTTGTCTTACATTTGCTATGTAACTATTGATAGCAAACTTTACAGGTTCACGTCTGCTGCGGGCGTGCAACTGAAGGGTTGCATGCCTGCCGACGGACCAAACAACTACGGCAAAACAAGGATGCTTCAAGCTTGCTTTGTGATCATCTGCTTGACAGACGGATGTGGTAGTGCACTATGGCACTATCGTTACCATAGTGCCGATACGATGACCGCCGTCGCCGGCGGCGCGTACTGCAGGATGGTTTCCGGGCTGCCGACGTGTTTGGGCCTGGTGAATCTATGCACGCCGATCCCCCTTCAACATCAACGACACCCCCAATGGCAACCTTTCACTCTCTCACACTGTTGCGCGGTAATAGAGTTTTCTTTCTAAAGCAAGCGGCCTGTACGGATTATAGGCGGCCCCGCCCTTTTCCGGCTTCGAGGAAGCCGACCCCTACTTGTTCAGCTGCGGATCAGTGCAGCTTTTGTGGTTTCGCCCGTAGGACTGGGTTTTCAGTCACGCCCGAACGCCGGGATTCGTCGTGCGGTGCTGTCGTGACGGCGCGGTGATGTCCGTCGTGACACCACCCGTCAGCCGTCGACTGGTGGACGCCTCGTCGGCAAGTCTGACGTGCTCCATCAGGCCCACGGGGAGCGCACGGCAGCAGATGCAGTCTTTGGATCGCCAGGGACTGAAATGCCTATTTGCGGCATGCCTTGCTTTGCAGCTCAGCGCGGCCATCGTGCTGTTGTTGTTACTACATGCACGTGCCAGTGGATGGAGCCCCGCCGGATGCCTCTGCGTGCATGTTCGGGTAGCTGTGTTTGGCGGCCCTGGCCCCTCTTCATTTTCGGCAGCGTTGGGTCTTGGGTGGGAGCAAGGCTGTGCGTTGCTCGCGGCTTTGTCTGCGGGGCGCCGCTGCTGGGGTCTCCTCCCGACAGGCACCGAGAATCCCTTGCCGGGACCCGCGGTAACATTTGTTCGTTGCCCCGCGGCCGCGCTTTGCTCGCTGCCGACTTGCTACTTATCATTAGCATTAAGGATGTTACAGCGGACCCCTCTTATCATGCGAGGCCGGGCCCCATCCAGGACAGCTGCTCTATCTTGGATGCTGCGTTCCGCGCCTGGTCAGCAGCCAGCCCAGATAGTGTGACTTTAGGGAGCCCGCGGGGCACACGTGTCCTCGGAAGCAGGGCGGAAGCATGTCGGTCTGTCTGTCCGCTTGGAGAGGGTCGTTGCATCATATCTAGCTGCCTCAGTTCGGACACCGTGGATCCATGCTCCACCAAAGGGAACCTACCAATCTAGTTGCTTCTGGATCGGGGTCTGATTTCCTTCGGTTCTGGCGTGGCCTAAGGCTCACAGCGTCCGAGCTCGCGGAGTCATCCAGTTTCGCTGGTCCTCTCAGGGAACGATGCCAGAAGTGATTATGCAGCTCATTGTGCAGTCCATAGAAAGGAATCGTGTTCTGTAATCATGTAGGGAAAGCGCTGACTCATTTGTTATGTATTGATGTGGCGTACTTGCCACATAGTGTATGGCAATCGTTGGTGAGTTTGTGGATTGCTTTGTCAGACGGAAGTAATTTCGTTTCGTAGCTTTGTAATTATGAAGCAGTCGGGTGAACTCGAGCTGAGTGGCTGCGCAAATACGTGCGACAGGCAGGCATCTCTCGCAGTTAGCGAGCAGCGCATCAGAAAATACATTTGATAATTTTGTAGAAAATATTGCCAAGTTGATTAAAGGTAGCTGCGCTCTGGGTGCCGACGATGCGCCTCATTGCAACGGATCACGCGGTGTGTGGGTGAGAAGAGTGAGGTGTGAGACCGTTGCAATCAGGTAATTTGGCGTAGTACTACCGTACCATGACTGAAGAGAGTGCATTTAACAACGCAGAAATGGTACAAGGACATTCCATACAACTGTATGTATAATCTGCAGTCACTGCACTTAATTTTTATCAAACGAGCGTGCATACAGTTCAACGCCGTAAACATCCAGTCAGGCAATCCAGCTAATTTATTGTTTTTTTCAATACCAAATAGTGCAAATAATCATAATGCACCTTCCCAAGAATGTCTGGTC
Organism: Eudorina sp. 2006-703-Eu-15; assembly: GCA_003117195.1. Lineage (NCBI taxonomy): Eukaryota > Viridiplantae > Chlorophyta > Chlorophyceae > Chlamydomonadales > Volvocaceae > Eudorina > Eudorina sp. 2006-703-Eu-15. The sequence goes on from BDSI01000013.1 coordinate 923,599, forward strand.
TGCCGTTGTTGTCGTCGCTGTTGTGGTGATGCTTGTGCTTCCGTCAGCGGCACAAGCGAAGGCCATCGGAAACCATCGTGAGTTCGTTACATACATACAACTTTACCGGGGAGACATATTGATTTCATAATATTTTGTTTGGATATTAGACTCGCATGAATTTCCTAGGACGCCACCTTCCGCCCATCAAGTTGCTCCTGAGCCTTACGCTGATCCGATGAACTCAATACCTGCGCGTTTATTATGATTGTTATACAGGTTCCATTAGGTTAGGAGGCCGGCGACGGGTTTTGGGTGTCGACGGCACCCCTCCGCAGAACCCTGCTCCTACAGCTCCTACCGGCTCGCAGCCCATCCCATCGTCGCAGTCCAATGAGACGTCGACACCGGCCCCAGCCCAACCGCCTCTTGGTGAGAGCTGATACCGAGTCTGAAGTGTGCTTGCTTCTTGTACACACCAGATGACAAGGCGCGTTCTCATTCCGCCCACCCTTTTTATCACGATTCTGCACTTGGTTCCACTACTGGGCTTTTGGCTGTCTGAAACTGCTGTCCCCATCTTGTGTCTTCCAGGTGGCAACTGCCCTGACGCCGCTGCCACTCTCAACCTCACGAACGTATACCGCAAACGGCATCAGGCGGCGAACGTGACATGGAGTGACAGCCTGGCCGTCAGCTCGGCCGCCTACGCCCAGAAGCTGGCCGCCGGCGGCTGCCAGCTGGTTCACTCGGGCGGCAAGGACTACGGCGAGAACCTGATGATGTGGCAGACCTACCCCAAGCCAGATAACTCGTGCGTGGGCGCGATCAAGAATTGGTACGCGGAGGTCAAGAACTACAACTTCCTCGCCCAGCGGCCATTCTACGAGAACTGGCCCAAGAACGTCGGTCATTTCACGCAGCTGGTGAGCTGGTTGTCGCGGCTGCTGAAGCAGATATTGCGCTATTTACTGTACAGCATTTGAGACACGCTTTATCTATTATCTTGTATGCTGACGACATGTGCCGTACTCGGTCGCTGTCAGGTGTGGCGCGCCTCGACCTCCATCGGCTGCGGCGTGGGCACCGCGGACGTGTCCATGAGCCTGGGCGGCAACAAGGCCTACCCGGGCGGCTGCAAGGTGGTGGTCTGCAGGTACAAGGTGCCAGGCAACGTCGCCAACGACATGTCGTTCCTCAGAAACGGTAAGCAACGAGCGGATTATCAGCCGCCGCAGAGGACTGACGTGAAAGGCGTTGATTGGAAGCCAGGCCGCCGTTCTGTTATGCATTCGTTGTTATGCATTCGTTGATGGGCCCCGACTGCCGACCTTCGGGCCCCACGATTTATCTGGGAAGACAATGTCTCACAAATGTACGGCTCGGCCTGCATGCCTCGGGCTCGGACTCCATCAAGCGATGCCTTACAATAATATGCCCATTTTGCTTTATTGCTGTCGCGCAGTGCAACGAAACACCTCCGCCGCTGTGATCTGACGGCGCTTTCTTCACCATCGCGGAGCAACGAGACAGAAGGCAGGATGCGCTGATTGATATTGGGCGGATGTCCAAGGACACACACCAGCGTGGGTGGGCTTCTTGTTAAACACCAGCGTCAATCCCAGGTTCATACGTACATAAACCGTGGATAGATAAGTGCATAGCGTAGCACAGCACAGCAGGTCTGAGCAACAACTTAGGTAGGTTGTTCGAATTTGAATGTGGTGGCGGTGGAGTACCTGCGGGAGTTCATGAACGACACCAGGTGGTGTGCTGCGTTCGCACTTCGCAGCCCAATTCATCTGGCAGGATGGCGCGTGCATTATGAGATAGCTCCCGACGACGACACTGGACCATTCTTGTACGCCATTTATGGCAGAGGCGCATTATTTATAAGATTATTATTAGGATGTTACAGCGGACCCCGCGGGTCATCGGTGACAGCCCCGGCGACAGCCGAGGCTTCCTCACCATACACTGCCTAAACGAATTAACGCCACCACGGCGCTCCGGACAGGCTCCCCAAGTGCACCGAAACACTCCCCGGGCCCACACTACCAGGGAAGATAAGATTGGTAATTTATTAGTTCGAATGCACGGCGTTTTTCCCGCGGCAGTGGTGATTATTATTAATGATGTTACAGGGGTGATTGATAGTGGTGCTCGCCTCGGCGCTGGTTGGTGGTGCCGCGTCGTCAGCCACAGGGCTTGCCATGCACCGGGCAGGTTGCGCCGCGGCCATCCAGCCACGGTGCTGTCCCCGCCCCCGCTTTTCAAGATGCGGGCGTGAGCCGTCCTAGCTCACGGCCTGAAGACAATAATGTCATGCGAGCGTTTGTGGTGGCTCATTAATTGATGAAGAATTCAAGATACCCAGTAGCGCGAGCATGCGTGCGTCCTGAATAAATGCGCGGGTGCGTGCCACAGTGAATGTGACCGAAATAAGGCGTGTTGTGTTGTGGATTGAGGTGAGGTGACGGAGGTGCAGTGAGTCTTCAGGGTGGGTATGTGAGTGCCGATGTCGGCCTACATCTGTGTCGCGCCTAGCTCCTACCTCCCGCACAAACCCATCGACGTAATGTTCAAACATTTCCAAGCCGTGGAACTACGCACTAACGAGTTTGCCGCGGGCGACTTGCCCTGCCTGTCGTGTTTGATCACTGCGTGTAAGCGTGACATGGTGGAACCCTGGTGCGCCCACGCAAGCATCGGTTTTGTGTGTCGTCGCCAGGTGCGCCTGTCCGTCGTTTCCCGCTTTGTTTGTCCTCAGCGATTGCGGTGTTTCAATTTTATTTGTTCCGTCACATCTACGTGGCCGCTGTGGTGTCTGGGGTCCCCTTGGTGCCGTACGTGTGGTTGGAAGCAAGTCGCCAGGGGTGGGTGCAGGTGGTGTCGGAGCGGATCCTGGCCAGAGTGCTGCGCCCCCTCGCTCACTCCCTGGCAGGCTGCGCGTGTCCCGCCCTCTCTTTCTGTAACCATTCTAGTCAGCAGAAAGACGCACATGTCCCCTTCTCCCGTACATGACCAACAGCCCGCGATGTGACGTGGAGGTTGGGGCAGCGGGCAGCGGGCAGCGCAGTTCGCCGTTGCGCTGCAGACAGCGATGGCTGCGGTCTGTTATGACCGAGTCCGCGCTGAAGGCAGGCACACGCAAGCAGCATAATGGAGACCTCCACAGCCACAACCCGCAAATGACCCCAAGTCCCCAACCGCTGTGCGCCGGATGCTTGACACCCCAGCCAGGCCGTGCGCACAAGTGCAGCTGGCGACGGAGGTGTGAGAGGATGTCCCGGGGAGGCCCTGGCGTGGGCTCGTGTCTTGGCTGGGCGTGCCACGCACATCGCTGAGCGCCTCCAGACGGGTGTGGGTTTGAGCGACTCGGAATGAAACTTTAACCCATGCAGCGAAGTGCACCGACGTGAGAACTGTACGGGATAACAACGATGTGCAAACGGAAAAACGCAAGATGCGCGATGACTTCCCCGACAGGTGGGTTTGGTGCTCGGTTCGCCGGCTGGCTCCTGCCGGCACATGCCGGATCTCCGCAAAAACAGTTGCTGAAATAACGGAGAACTAACTGTCTTGGGGCGGCGGTACGCCGGCACCGTATAAACTGTGGATACTCGGTATCGATGCAAGCCCCGGATATCTGGGTGCTAAAGCAGGAAATTCGCGGGATCAGTATCATGATACGATGGTAGCTTGTATGCTCGACCGTTAGATGTGGCCAACAGTCCAGCCAACAGATATATATTTTTATTATTTTTAATATAATCGAGGTTTCATCGATGACGCGTTCTGTTAAAAAGTAGACTAACAGGCATCGAGATTGTTTACGGCGCGTGGTGCGTCCCGACGGAGCGACACTGCCGTACCCATCGATCCGAGCAGGGCCGAACAGAAACAAAATTCAACTAAATATAGAATAGATCTGGACCACCACCACCTGAATTTCCCGCGCGCAAGACAAACAGTCGCATTTGGCACATTTGGCTACTCCGTTACCTTGAAAAGCCGTAATACATTTTCTGTGAATTAAATTATCAAACATTAATAATCATTAATTAATCATAATGCCTCATTGTGGTAAAATAATGTTATCGGCCCTCGTTTTCGTCGTCACCATCATGGCAACGATTCCGATGCAAGCAGCAGCCCAAACGACTTCCAAGGGCAAGTTTGTTATACAGAAGCATGCGTGACATAATTGGTAGCATCAGCCCGATCAACACTCGCTACTGTTATCGGCCCTACCTGAAAAGGGCTACGAGTTTCTTGCGCTACTTCGTAATCTGTTCACCTGTACGAGCTTATGCGGGTGTTACCAGGATATGTCTGGGATAGTAGTTTTTGGCACAAGCGATGAAACCGTCAACTATTTGCACGGATAACAGTACGTACCGCCCGCCAGTTATGTCCTTCCGGAACGGACCAGCTGGAATCGCCATGCACCGGTAACCCGCCGAAGCCCACGCAGCCCACGTCAGACCTACCCGCCGAGGTCCAGAGCGGCTAGCTGTTTCGACCAGCTCTTCGTCACACCAACGCCTGCCTCCTGCGCTTCACCCCGCGATAGCAACTTGAGTCGCTTGCCCGCCTACCATCATCAGGAGCCTGCAGGATCTCAACTCCGCATGCACAGCATGCAACGAGCAGCAAGCACCTCTGCCATTCGGACAGCCAGCGCCACGCACGCTGCTGGGACATTCCCATCCACACGCCTAAGCTAATGGTGTTCCCTCCACCGCCTCCACCTCAAACCAACACATACACCGGCCACAAGCCCACAAACCCCGCCCGCGCGCACTGCCATTCGTTGTCCCTCCGCAGGATTCAACTGCACGGACACCGCCGAGGCGCTGAACCTCACCAACCTCTACCGCAACCGGCACCAGGCGGGCAACGTCGTCTGGGACTCGGCATTGGCCGCGGCCTCGGCTGCCTACGCCCAGAAGCTGGCCGTTGCCGGCTGCCTACTGATTCACTCGGGTTACGGCGAGAACCTGATGATGGTGAAGGCCTACCCCAGCCCCGACAACTCCTGCAGCCAGGCGATCAGGAGCTGGTACTCCCAAGTCAAGGACTACGACTTCAACACTACGCGGCCGTTCACTGTCAACTGGCCCAAGAAGACCGGCCATTTCACACAGCTGGTGGGTGCGCGCAATTGACAGGCGATCAAGCGAAGGCGTCTTTTTGGCACTCAACCGCTGCGGTAGCTGGCTTGCCTTCAAACACAGGCGTACGCATGTCAGCATAAGTAAGGTATCTGCACGACGGCGTGCTTAACACTGCATGCTCCTTGCACAGTGCCAGCTGGCGTATTTCCCTTCGTCTGCATCTGGCGGCCACGGACGGCAAGCCATCTTGACATGCCACACATTCTAGCAAAGAGCACCAACACCGCCCTACCTCCACATCCTTCCTTCCAATGTACCGAAGATGAACATCGAAGCTGCCCACTTTCGATCCTCTACGCTCTATACGTCCGTTGTACGTTTGCTCGCCTTGTGTTCTCATTCGTTCACCGCTGGCCCTCCCACCTACGGTGCGCCACCTACCTATCTCCGCACCCAGGTGTGGCGCGGCACGACCACCATGGGGTGTGGCGTGGGTGCAGCCGACGTTCCCATACTACTGATTAATAAGACCTACATGGTGGGCTGCAAGGTTGTGGTTTGCCGGTACATGGCGCCGGGCAACATTGCCAGCGACGCGTCCTTCCTGAAGAACGGTGAGCGACACGCACACTTGCCGAATGAGTGACACGCACACATACAGCAGCACCAACGATTCAGATGTGGGGCATGGGGCGTGCGTGCGTGTGCGCGCGAGGGAACCCGCCCGAACTATCCAGATGCATGGCGTGCGCGCGCGTGTGGTTACGCTTCAATTTCCCGGTTGCTCGCCACGCTTCATTTTCCCGGTTGCTCGCCACGCTTCAATTTCCCGGTTGCTCGCCACGCTTCATTTTCCCGGTTGCTCGCCACGCTTCAATTTCACGGTTGCTCGCCGCACTCGTTTCGCCATCCTGCTGCTGACTGCCATCCTGTTGCTGACTGTATGTTTCAGAACCGTTCCGAACTCAATCCGTTTGTATGAAGGCCACCATCCATCCACCATGAGCCCTGGGTCGGTATGGACACATGGCCCCGCTGCTTGGGCTCGCTGACTGGTGTCGGGCTGTCGGCACATGTTTGTAATAACGGTTATTACTATGTTCGTACGACCTAACGAATGCCACATACATCTCCTTCCGTCCGCTTGCTTGGCGCTCGATTGAATGCAGTCTTTCGTAACACATCGGTCGCCACCGTCTGAGCACAACTGACCCGCGTGAGCGAGCGGGAATGAAAAGGACTGAACGAAGGACGTCTTTGGGGCAGGGACGCGTCGTCAACAGCAGAGGCGTACGATGGTGCGGCCGGGTTCCACGAGCACTTCACCAACGAATACCAGAGGCGGTTGATGACGCACCACGCCGCCCTGCAACAGAAACGTTCGTTGGGGTGAACAGAATGTTTTCTTGCCATCGTACCGTTGTCTGACTTTTCCTTTTTCAACGGTGTTTTGCGGTTTTTTTACCGCAAAACATACACAGACGCATGAAGTACTTGCACCCCAGTGCGCCGAGGTTTATTTGTTTGCCTGTTGACGATTTTGGTTGGCCGCTGCTGCAAGAATGAGGTTTGATTGCACGTCGTCCCTAGTCGTATAGCTTTTCTGCTTTGTTTGCTTCGTTTCGTTCACGCGCTTTCTGTGATTAGTCAGACACGCTTGTGGGCATGCATGTCTTGATGGTGGCGCCATCGATCGAGGCGCAGCAATGCGCGCTGCTCATCATGCAGCCAGAGGAACAACCACGCAGGCAGGCAGGGCATATGCCTTGGCGGCATGGTTGGCATATATTATACTGATGCGGACGCACTGTCGCACACATTTGCATACCGGGTGGGCTGGTGAAAGATATCTAGCTAGCGGAGTGTGTGAGTGCGGGTGCGGGTGCGGGTGCGGATGCAGGAGCGCGTGCAGCAGGTTTCGTAGGATGCCCCGTGCAGAGGTTGAGTGATTGATTGCTGGTGTATATGCTTGATTGCCCGTACGTACGCATAGCTTGTGCCCAGTAAATCTGTCGCGTCTGCGCACCCGCTCCAGACCTGTTGCCCCCCGGCTGGGGCCGGCGGTCGTCGGTAGCGACGCGTTGCTGATTTCATTCGCTTTCGGACGCAGCAGCGACCTGCAATTAACTCTGCACGCGTGAAAGCCGTGGTGAGGATGTCAGGAATGACTAATAACAGGCAAGTTGGTCCGCCGACAGTCCTCGGAGGTTCTTGGTTGCTTGGCGCTTGTGGACGTGCGAGTGCAAGGCACGTCCACTTGGGCTCGTACCTCCGATCAACGAACACAAACATCGGAGGCAGGGCACGGCGGCCGTGAGTGATAATCCATAGTACGGTGTTGATGACGACTATGAGTTCCTGAAACGTGTAACGGATCCTGTCGTACACGCACATTGGGGGGCCGGTTAGGAAACGCCGATGGCGTTATGCCGGGCCAGCTCCAGGCTCGGTACGCCAGGCTCGGTACTTGTGTGTGCGGGTCGCGAGATGGCGCTGCTTGAGACGTTGCGCGTGAGAGTGCCGTTTGTGACCACCAACGGCCCAGACAAAATCACCGCAGCTTGCGGTAACCGGGGGCTTGAATCCACGCAGGTAAGTCCCGACACATTAGCAACCTGGAGGTTTCGCATACGCGCCGCGAACAACCCCTTACCAAAATGCGTGGCAATCCATAGACAATTTTGCTAGATGTCATGTGACAGCGCGGAGCAAAATAGGTCAAGACCGAAATTAAGCATGAACGCCGAGCGTGCATGATGCTGGGCAGGCGCTCGACCGACGGGGACCGACAGCTGGCGTAAGTGATAAGTTAATCATATATTGGTGAAGCAGATCAATACATTTTTACTTTTGTATATTATGATTAAAAAAATGATGTCACGGGCCCGTACCAACGATGAACGAAGTAACTCTAGGACTCGACGCGAAACAATGTAGATCCGCTGCAGATCCAAGCACATAAAACTTTCGCGATAAATTGCAACACGATATATTGATCACAGCAACAGGCTTCGGGCATTCTTTCGGGCCAAAATCGCGTTCCGCAAGTAAGGTTCCGCACGACGCAAAGCTAAACTGTAGCTAGTCTGGAAACCCAAGCACACGCGGCGCAGTACCAATTATAAGTAGCAAGAAGTTGCGAATAGTTGATGAATTGGATTGTTAGCCCTGTTTTACAACTATCGTAACACGTACTTCACCGGAAGTGGCGTTCCAGTACCATTGCATTCTGAAACCGTAACCTTGCAAGCTTTTGCGCACATGTTATTCAATTCAATCAAAACGGGTCATTGCAACAAGTTGAACAAGCTGTAATTTTCTGCCCGTGGTGGAGAAGCCGTTGCAATTTAAAAAGGCACAACCTGAACCGGTGCGTCAGTCACGCGCCCAAAGGACACATATGACCGGCGCTTCAGTGAATACAAGACATTATAAAGAGATATATGGTCTGAAGGATTTTAGAAGAGCAGCAGGTGCCACGCACGTACTACATACTAAAGGCGTTAGCGCACAACAGGCACGCAGACAGGCGATGTGGATGGCTTAAATCCCAACAATTGAGGAAGATTTGTACTTATCAGTAGCATACATCAGCGACGCTTCGCGTCTCCATTGTTTATCAACATGGAACGCCTTGCAGTGTCGGCCCTGTTTCTCGCCACGCTCGCACTGCTGTCACAACAAGTGGAATCCAGCAACACAATCCGTAAGTGTCAGGACGTGAACTCCAAAGGGCCGTGCCTCGTGCGTGGTTTCGCACCCAGCGGGAAATGGCTGTAGCAGTCAGCCGCAGTCACTTGCGGTTTGACAACCTACAACAGATTGCACCCGCAGCAGTTGACGGTTGAGTGCGGTTAAGCCCGTCACGCGTCACCCAGACACCCACATTCCTCTCGGAAGAGTATTTCTGTGTGTCTGTGATCGGAAATGAAAGCACGGTCCTTACCAATGTTGGATACCGCCACTCACAGCCGCCCGGATCGGACTTCCCAACATCCGCCGCCACAGGGCCTGTTCGGCTTTTCGGTCGTCAACTGACCCAAGCCTCCAGCAGGTTCCCCCGATCGCCGAATCCGCCGCGGCGCCCGCCTCCGCGACAGCAGGCGTCACCGCCGCCATCGCCGCCTCCGTCGAGGCCACCGCCACCCACAGCCGCTGGGCGCATCCCGACCAAGCCCCTTGCGAGCGGTGGGTAGCCTGGGGCTGCCGCCCGCACACGCAGTCACGCAGTCACGCTCTCACGTAGCCGCACTGTCGCAATCACACACACGCACACGCTGCCTCCACCATGGCGGCTCCCCTGGCAAAGGCACAACTGCAAGGCCCGCAAGGCCTTACCAGTCACAGTAGCTTAGGCGTCTAGTTGCGCGAATTGCGTCCTCGTGTTGTCACCCGGGCCCCGCGGGCTTGGGTGCCCCTGGACGGTATGTGCACAGCACAGTACGACCATTCTGTTACTCATGCATCCCTTCATTTTGAAACTATTACCGTACGGTCCTCGCTCAAAACGCGCGCGCACGCCTTTGTGGGCGAGCAGGGTACTACTGCCCGGACACCGACGCGATCTTCAACCAGACGAATGTTTTCCGTGTACGGCACCAGGCGCCGCCGCTTGTTTGGGATGACGACCTGGCTGTCGGCGCCGCCGCCTACGCCCAGAAGCTCGCATCCCAGTCCTGTAGCTCAGCGCACTCCAAAGGGTTGGAATACGGCGAGAACTTGATGATGGTGCAGCAGCTGCCCAAGCCGGACAACTCTTGCATGATTGCGATCAAGAGCTGGTACGCCGAGGTCGTAAACTACAACTTTGGAACGTACCAGGCCTACACCTACAACTGGCCGCGAAACGTGGGCCACTTCACGCAGATGGTGAGGCATAATCAGGGACGGATGGGGCTATACGGTTATGAGTCCGCTGCGCCCCAGCTTCGCGGGCTGTAACCCCCATGGGCTTCGTCGCGGCAACGTACGAGATAGATGAATCCCGAGAGTATCGATGGCTTTTGATTCGATGGACGAATACATGAATTACTATTAAGGATGTTACATGAATGACACTGCGGACACAAAAGGGATCATCGGTGTCTACCAGTAGATGGCATCCGGCCCGTCGGGCGGCGCCGACACATGAGTCAGCGACAAAGATGGACTAAGCGTGAGGGACCGGCGGGATGTCCAGGCGCGCACACGGGGTCTCACCGGTGACCGAATCGACAGCAGGTAGAGCCGGCCCAGCAGGGGTCGGTACGGCAGGCGACTGGCGGGCACTCATGTACGGCATGTCCGAACCGTGGCAGACTGCGACAATGCAGAAAGACTGCGGCGGGCGTTTGCACTGCTGCATGGTTGCTTACTTACGTGGAAGAATGCTCTGGAGGACGCAGTAAATAGTAAAAATGTAGTAAAAGGAACCGGCGTGTGGTGCCCATCGACGCCGTCTGTCTCCTATCTCCGAACTCCGATGCTCCATCCGCAGCACGCGCGGCGGTGTAGTAGGTGTCGTACAATGGTCGGCCCTGCTCATCAAATACGGTGCAAAGCACTGTCCCAGCATCTCGAGAAGCCTTTGCCAGCTCTCACCTACTACAGGCGGGTCCGACCCGCCCCTGACGGACCAACGTGCGGTACGGGCTGTAAGCCTGTAACCCCCATGCATGAATGTGCAATCGATGACGTGTTGCGCCGTCACCATCGTTATTGTCGTCAGGTCTGGAAGTCCACGAGCCGTGTCGGCTGCGGTGTCGGCATCGCCGACATCCCGATGCAAGTCGTCGGCAGGAGCTTCACGGGCGGCTGCAAGCTGATCGTCTGCTGGTACAAGACGTACGGCAACGTCGGCATGGACGCTGCCTTCCTGAAGAACGGTGCGTGGGTGGGTGGGTGTCTGGTCCGACCGGCAGCAGGCCGCCATGCAAACGTACGCCTCACTTGTACAGGCAAGCCGGTGCGGTTGACACGGCGGTGCGGTAGACACGGAGGGAGACACGGTACACAGACGACATGCGGGACCGCAACAGCCAACGATAGCTTGCGTAATACGTGTGCGTGCGTGCCTGCAACTACTGCAACAGATACAGATTCATCGCTTGCCGGCACACGGGGTTGCGAGCCCGCCCGTTGTTTTTGCCTGCACGGATGTGTATGTGTACGTGAGTGTGACCGCCGCCGCCTGCAATCGCCTGCTGTGCGTGCTATGCCGCCCCTTAATTCGATGTGCGCGCAGTGCTGCCAAACATCACGCGGATCACGGTTTGATCAATGGCTGGGTGGAGCGAATTGCCCATGCACGCAGTGCATGGGCAACCGTCATACATGGCCGAGGAATGGCACGAAATGAAGATCGATGTACGGAAGGATGCTATTCATTCATCGCCGGGGCAGTTCGAGCGTGCGGCGGCCGCAACGAGCGAGCCCGTACGTGGACCCGTGGATAGAAGATGCCGCCACTCCTCGCTCGCCATTCATTCTCTAACTAACCGTGTGTGCTGCTGCTGGGCGGTGCACGGGCGAGGGCGGGGCGCCGACCTTTCGTTGGATGAATGGGGTTCTGCGGTAGATAGATGCAAATCACCTACCGCTCCACCCTTGTCGACATGGCGTATGTACGCGCTGCCCGCATTAAATAAAATATACATGCTGCCAAGAAGCTGCGGAGTTCGCTCCTCATCGGTCACGCAAGGGTTGCTTGGATGTATGATAACAGCTAGCTGGATGGGTTAATTCGGTGCGTACGTGTGCCCATTCGCTTCGGCCGCTTGTCTCGCCGTGCGGGCTGCTGACGCACGCGCCAACACAGCACAAATACCCACGCGGCAGCAAGCGAGCTCAGGATTCCTTAGGTTAGTAACACATATATACGGATGCATGGAATGCATGGTTCGTTTCGACCTACTCTCGCTGATGATGATCCCGTTGGTTGCGTGGGATGCCCGTCAGGTGCACGTGCACCTATCAGGTGCACGTGCTAGATCGACCGCGTGGCTCAGCAGAGGACGGCCTCGTGCGTAGGCCTAGGAAGCAAGGGTGATGTGCGTGGGCGCAGTGGACGCACGGCAAGCGAATGTCGTCGGCTTGATGGGCCACACTGCAAAAGCCCTGCCTATGGTGCAAAGCCGCAACAGCGCCTAGCAAGGGCGGGAACTGTGTATGTATAAGTGGCGGCTGCACCTGCAAGGCACACGTGTTCTCGATTAATCAGGGCTGCGTGGTCTCCGTCCGTCGTACAAGAGCAGAGATGACAACGTGTGTACGTGGCACGCAGTTCGTTCGATTCACATGCGTTTCGTTAGTCGAATGGTTGCGGGGTTGGCCAGGTTGGGTTCATAGTCGGGATGGTGTTCCATGGATGAATGGGTAAAGTAGCATCGCATTGCCGATGCCGCGCGTGTTTGGTGGTGGACGACACGCCGAGATTCCGAAAGGAGGGGGCGCACGGTGATACTTGCATCGCTTTTACAAGGAGCGTTTTGGCTGGTTTTGGAATGTACACTGCATTCATTTTTATGATTTTCCACGCGCAGCTTCATCCTGACGCTGTGCTCACGTGTAGTTTGGTTAGGCGAATCACCAGCACGCATTGCCGTACGGATGTACAACACTGCCTCGCAAGGTTGTTGTGACATCCACACATAAAAGGTTTCGTTCTGCTCTCATTTAGAGTTGGCAAAAGTATGATGTCGTTATCCCAGTCATCAAGTGTGGTGTGATGATATGCACTGCCGTCAACGCCGAGTAGGGCACAGTTGCCACAGGCTGGCGCAACATTGCGACATTGCAGATAGGAACATGAACGCCTCTTAGATCCGCTTTCGTCAAATATTCAAATGTAATTTTGTACAGCAGCGACAAGTAAATAATCGCTTAACTTCTTTAGAAATATGCATACTCTTTATTTGTGCTCATTCACATTCACACCGCCAGTAGTACAACTACTACTACATCTTTATCAGGCTGTTCGATTTGAAATGGACAGCTCAAAAGCCGCGAGGGTAAGTGGAAAATGTGATCCAGAATCTCCTTATCCCGCCCTATATATATGTACTTAAGAACGAAGGACTACAAAGGCAGTCATGATCGGTGCGCGCGCGGCTTGCATTCATATGCCGACTGCTTGCTGTGCCACCCGCGGTCGTCGCAGCAGCCGCCTGGTTGTATGTAGTCCTGACCATTTGCTTCATTAGGTCCGGGTTACAGGGTGGTAGGGCGGGGAACCGGGACCTACGTGCTGCACCGCCGCGCGGATGCATGTTTTCGTAGGTTACATAACATACAGGTTGATTGTCGGCGGCGGCCAGTCCCAACAACGGATTCCCGCGTTCCCCACTAGCTAGGCACATTGATCCCTGAGCCCGAAGTATGTACGTAAGACACACGTAAATTCGCAGCTGCCGGCAGCAGGCAGATAGCCGCCAGGCATTACCGTCGTCATGCATACGTTCACATGTTGTGGATGGCCGCTGCTGCCCGCCGTAATGCGAATTGCAAAGCTTGCGTTGCGTTAAGGCGGCGGGGGAACGTCCGTGCGCCCCACTCCGTCCCTCGTTGCCTTCCAAGGATGGGCCGACCATCCAGCAGGCACACCCCTCTTGCTTGCACAAGTCCTGAAGGCGGTCCTTGCCAAGCATGCTGCGTGCGTGCGTGCATGCGGGCGTTAATAACGATAGATAGAGCCCCCTGTTGATTGTGTGCCCCCTTTCTTGCTCGAGCGAGCATGCATGTATGGGCGGGTCAAGTCCCGATCGGGCCAACGTTCGTGCTGTTCGTTGTCCGCAGAATGTCATAACAATAATAATAATAATAACATTGAGAAAAATAAATAATAATCAACGTACTGCATGCAAGTCCGGTGGCCGTATGCATGTACGGGAGGCACGTGCTTGGACTACTTGGACAAACGAACGGGCACCGACCTAGGCCGGGGTCGCTAGTAAGGTCCAATAAAAGCCAACATGCCGCGGAGTGTATGGGCACGCAAGCTCATGCTTGCTTGTTAATATCTATCCGCCCCGGCCGACATGCTTGCGTGGCGAATGGCTAAAGCGTGCGACCAATCGAGTACGTAGTTAGTGTAGCTAGAGGCCATGTATGTAAAACATTACACACGGAATGAAATAAAGCCATACATCTTAGCCATCGAAGTAAGCGCCGCCTGCGATGCGTGGAACCGCCGTCTTTTACAGACCGACCGCCAACGAATGTATATCTATTAACACGACCCACGCTTATTCACCACTACCTAAAAGCCATCCACGGTACGTAGGGGTTGATTGGTCAGCGCAATATTATATATATAATATAAATGAACTGTTATCAACTCCAGTCATTCTAGAATTAATAATTTTATTATTACCAATACTCTTAATAAACCCGTCTACCTAGCATACGAGCGAGGTGTGCATGACGACGAGCAGATGATATATAGACGTATACAATAAATTGCTTGGTTCGCTACGGTAGGTGCGAGCTGATGCATTGCTGTTGCTAATTTATTCGTTAGCAACGCACTGTGTGCAGTATATATATTACTACTGTTACGTGTCAAGTGATAGACCGACGAACTGACTAATGCATGTCGTCTGCTGTCGTCGTAGTAGGAGTCGTCGAACAACGAATCGTGTATGCGTTGGCCCCAACATCGATACACGTACGAGTACAGTTATTTCGTTGATGCTGACGATGGAATGGCCATGTATGGATAGTATGTAACTGTGTAAACTGAATGGATACGTAGATGGCTGGGAATATGTTCCTGCATGAATATCAATCATGCATGTATGTTATGAACGGGTGCGTGGGGCAGCCAATGGATGGAAGCCCGTGCATGCCCGTGCACGCCCTTGCGAGCCGAACCGACACAGTACGGCTGTCGCTTCAGCCGCATCAGCCGAACTATAAATATATCCAATGATCAGGACTTCAACACTCATTCAGCAAAATCGAAGTATTACGTTTCCAAGTCAAAGCAAGCAAGTGGTGTTCGTCATTTTTCCATTACAAGCAAGAGGTTAATAATTACATACACGCAAATATATATCTCGGTACACACATACACCCGATACCAGCCCGGCCACATTACTCATCAAACGGCCCCTACAAGCGAGCAAGCCCAGCAAGTCACGCAAAATGGTTCAAATCTCCAAGACGACCTCGTCAGCAGCCCTGCTGACGATCATTGCCGGGCTCGCACTGCTGTCTCAGCAAGCGGCAGCTGCGTCACATAACGACAAGACAGTTTCCCGTAAGCACCGCCGCCGCGAAATTATTTATTATTTTGTTGCAACGGAGCGTTCCGTGCGTGGCTGGTGCATTTAGTGCATTGATTACACGCACCGCAGCAGCAATAATGGGTAATTGTTAGCTAGCACATACATACAGGTTGCGTGCGAGCGACATATACACGCACACGCACGGACACAGGGGCGCATACACGCTCTCCGTCGGCTATCTATATATTTTATTTTTATGTTTTATTTTTGTGAATATTATTTACAGGTTACATTCGGCTGGTCGGCCGTCAGCTGGCTCAGCACCCGCAGGCAGCACCGCCGTCGCCGCCGGTGCGGCCACTTACAAGGCCGCCGCCGCCGTCGCCGTTGCCGAAGCTGCCTGCGGGTGAGTTGATCATCATGTATTATTGCAGCTGATTTATTTTCTCTCCATCGCTGCTATACCAACATGCGTGCGTATTTATTTATGCACGTGTGTTAATACACGCGTTTAGGTACCTACCAATGTCGGTCTCAACACTTCCGCGAGGTTGTGCGTGCGCTCACGCACGTACGTTTATCGTTAATAAATTAAATCCGTTCGTCTGGCTGCGTGCGTGCAATTTTCGCAGGCCTCCCCTGCCCCGACCAGGACGCGATCCTCAACCAGACCAACCTGTATCGCGCGCGGCATCAGGCGCCGCCGTTGGAGTGGAGCGATGCCCTGGCCATCGAGTCCAGTGCGTATGCCCAGAAGCTGGCCAAGACATGCTCGTTGACGCACTCGTTCGGCAAGGACTACGGCGAGAACCTGATGATGGTGCGGCAGTTTCCCGCGCCGGACAGGACCTGCATG
Source organism: Eudorina sp. 2006-703-Eu-15 (assembly GCA_003117195.1). Taxonomy (NCBI): domain Eukaryota; kingdom Viridiplantae; phylum Chlorophyta; class Chlorophyceae; order Chlamydomonadales; family Volvocaceae; genus Eudorina; species Eudorina sp. 2006-703-Eu-15. The sequence goes on from BDSI01000013.1 coordinate 939,759, forward strand.
GTCGGCATCAAGAGCTGGTACTCGGAGGTCAACAGCTACAACTTCTCAACCCCGAACCCGTACAGCGTAAACTGGCCCAAGAACGTGGGCCACTTCACGCAGCTGGTGAGCGGGCGGGCGATGCAGGGAACGAACAGAACCGCCGATGATACGGCAATCAACCTTCTCTTTTAAGTACCCCCACGCACCTTGCTTTACATTCGCTTGGGGCCCGCACGGGCTTGCTTGCTTGCACGCTTATAACGAATAATTACACATACAGATCTCCCTTTGCTCCGTCATCATGCATATGTATGTACGTGCATAATGATTTTTAACTCTTGTATCCCGCTACTGCAATGTGCGCGCAGGTCTGGAAGGGCACCACCAAGGTGGGTTGTGGCGTCGGCATCGCGGATTTTCCGATGAACCTCGGCGGCAGGCTCTATAACGGCGGCTGCAAGATGATTGTCTGCCGGTATCAGAGGAACGGCAACATCGCCCGGGACCTGGACTTCCTTAAAAATGGTAAGAGCAGCGGGGAGTTTCCTAGCGGCTGGGATGGATGGGTCGGTTCATTGCATTGATCCCATACCGACCGTTTATGGAGCCAGCACGCAGCGACGTCTGAATAGTCATATGGATGCCGTGCATGGGTCGATACATACGTACGTGGGTCGATATAGAAATCTAACTACTGTGACTGTATGTGTGTGTGTGTGTAGTGTGTGTAGCTATCTGCTACTATCTGCTGGGCCGACCCTACCTACCTGCGAACGAACTTTTAATTGCAAATCCCTGCTGGTTGCTGGGACGTAATAATTTATTAATTCCTGTCCTGCCTGTTTGCTTGTCCCGCTGCAGTGCTGCCGAACACAACTGCGACGACTGTGTAAGAGCTGCGACCAGGTGGTTTGTTGCCCTGGAATCGAACAAGTGCAGCCATCTACATTACCCGCATGTTCAATCGGCTGGACGGGGGTTGAAGGCACGCACGCACGCACCGTGCACGCACTCGCTCCTGAAGCTCGGAAAATATAATTATGACTATAGAATAACATGACGGAAATTATGATATCCGATTAACATTGCAACAATTGATTGTCTGGGAGTTAATTCTATTCCTAGTAGTATTATTATCTGTAGAAATTCACTCGCGCTTGTTCTGGGCAAGTTCATTCGTTGAGTGCTGATATATACATATAGGTCGCTGCAAACTGCTCGAAATTTTTATATGTAAGCAGTTTTTTATTTTAATTTAATTTCCAAGCAGATTACCGCGGCACGGTTGCTTGCATGTTTGTATATATAATTTGACAATAGACGCGCGCGCACTTCTGCTGCATTGACTTTATAATCTGCTGCGTACGCACGCACGCTGTCCTCGTATATACATTGACGGAGATATATATGGCGGTTCGTTTATCACTACTTTATTTCTTGATTATTGAACTTTGGTAGTTTATTTGTTGGATGAAATATATGTATGTATATATGCATGGTGAGGTAGGTGTGATGATTTTCAATTGCGTATTATTATTCATATCATCAGCGGCGTTTGTGTGTGAGCTTGCTTGATGAGACCCGAACTTCGGGCCTACATTGAATGTATACATGCGTGGCAGCAGCAGGGAATGGCGGCGGCTGCGGGCGCACGCACGGCTCGCGCGCGCCCGCAGGTATTTACGTACGTACGCATGCATAGCACGTACAGGTAGGTACTTGTTAGCGCGGCGAGCATATAATGAGGAACTAGCGGATTATTGCTTGGTGCAAGCGACGGCGGATGGAGGATATCTTGCTGTCTCCAGATTCATTCGTTCGTTCGGAGCAATTCGTTGATTTGCGTTATTACAGATGTACGTACGTAGCTAGCCAGCTACGTCGCTAGCTAGATAGGTACCGGCGGCACTAGCGAGCGGCACGCACGCGGGCACATACATACAGGTGCGTGCTCGTCCGCGTCTCCCGTACGTCCGGCTAGCTAAATACCTAACGAACTACATAGCTACGTAGGCGCGCAGGGATTGTTGGAGCCTGGAGCGATGGAGTGCGTGGTCTGTTGGGGTGCGTGATGCGACGATAGATAGATGACGTAGTCGCCGTTGCTTGCTATTGCGTGATTGCTTGCTTGTAATCAGAGACCAATGACCGACGTCACTTCCGTGCGTACTTATATCAAACTAATAATAACGAAGATCATTGCACGCATGTCATTTCTTAGTTGCATCGATGACGAAGTACGTAAGTTTTGCTACTGCTGGCTGCACGCCTGAACGTATATATATGATTTGATGGGTATATATATGGGCCATCACAAAGTTTTATTTGAAGAATTTCGTGGACAAATTGGCTGTACAACCCATCCTGACGCTCTATCTGATTGAACATGTACGGCTTTGCCATAGCTTCGTTCCCAAAAACACCCATGCAAACGATCAGTAACAACACCACCAGACGCTGGTGGATGAATGCAAATTAGTCTCACTTGTAAATGATAACGTCCAACAATTCACAGGCGCAGCAACAGCCCCAGCAACAACATTCGGTGCTGCTGTGATGTCATACACATCCACCGGAGCATCGCATACAACTGCTGCCCTACTGCAGCTTGGTAATTGACAAGCGTTGAACCCCCGGTCAACCCCCCAAACTGGCTGGGTTGTTCGATTATTGATTACATACTATATATACGTATGTATATATCGGCTGTAGATATACCGGCTGTATATATATACATATATATATATGTACGTATGTGCCGCCGGCGCTGTACGACCAGCAGCTACGCACGTAGTGCGCGCACGCGACTGGTGCGCGCGCTTTACTTGTGTGTGTAGTGTGTGCTGAACCACAGCAGCTGACTCGGTCCACGAGTCCTGCGCGTCGTCCCGTCCTTATATTATTCATCAGATTTACGTACATTACTGCTGCAAACTTCATCTATCTACTTGTTATTCCTCTTTCGTACAGATGTTGGGCTGGAAAGCTGCGGCCTGTTAGCAGCCAATTGCGTGTAGTAGGTAAAGATGTTACATGATACGGCAGTCGTGCATCACTGGAAGTGGAGGCAACTTGCGGCGGCACAAAGACTTTGTGAAATGGATGTTACAAAGCTAAGGATCAAGCTGCAGAAGGCAGCGGCGCGGTGTTCCTTGGAGCAGGTCACTCAATCGAGGTAGGCGCGTGCTCTTCCTGGCGTGTATGTTGGTAAAAGCTTGGACGTGAGGTCGCACAAAGGTCTGGAGCTTTGGCAGCCACTACTCCTTTAGTCCCAAAGCCAGTGAGGAGAAGCGCAGTTGCCTAGGTCCGAGCAGTGTCGTGATGGAGCACTTGACGTGAAGGTTGTCGTGGGTAGGTGCGGCGCTTTCCAAATTATTGGTACGCAAAAATGTGGAAATGCGAACAGTAGGATGTAGGAAGCCCAACCGACGCCAGGCAGGTACACTATTGCAGGACTGATGAGCGAAAATTATTGTTTCGCTGTACGGAGATTGTACGGTTACGAGAAAGCAGCACTTGCTGTTTAAGTGAGAAGGCAGCTGCACGTTAACTTCACATCTCATCAGAACACCCAAGCTTTATATAATAACATGAAACGGGCCGGGAGGATGTATGTATTCCATCCGACGTCCACAATTGCTGGATTGTAAGTGCCGCTTCGTATTCTACCCATCTATCCGTCCAGAAGTAACAGCAGATGATACGCGCGGCTCAGTAAGATGAGCGAGCAGATCGATGGCTAGACGATGTCATTATTAGTTTATTTGCACGCGTGCTGGTCCTCGCCCTGCGTACCTGCGATTTTTGAACGAGTGATTGACTGCATAAATGTTGCAGCAGTTAGTTGATATCTCACATAATTTATTATCTTCTCCTTTTAAACGTACAAGGTGGACCCGAGTCCCGACCGTGTGTTCCAACGGGCCCAGATAATTTATGTATATATACTGATGCATGACGAGCGACATTCCTAATACCGCTGGGACCGATCGATGCTATCTAGCTGCTGCTGGTTATCATGCCCTAGCTACAGCACCTAGCCCGCCCGAACCCCCGTAATAACCCGCGTTACTGACCCCGTGAAAGTCCCACGTTGGTTATTACTGCTGGGTGGTGGTTACATAACGGTTCCATATGGACTCGTTTATGGCTCGCTGGTCGGTGGCCGTTCGTTTAGATCATCACAGGGGCACTTCATTACCGAACCGACACAAAAAACGAATGAAGGATGTATGCCGTTTCACATTGTCCATCCCGTCAGAAACGAATGACACCTCCAATCAAGATGCAGAGCGCGCGAATAGTGCTTTAATTGCCAATTATTGGCACCCAAAGCCCTGCTGCTGTGTATGTTACGTACGCGCAAATATATGCGTGGACGACCAGCAGCGATTATTAGCGCGTATCCGTCAATCAAGCACTCAGGACGCAGGCGTCTTCGTTTTTCCTTAATTATAATATATAACGACTAAATACGAAAAGCTGGTTAAAACACGCAAGTGTACGTAATACTTGTGTACAGCCGTTCGTTCGGTCGAGCCACAAATAAATACGTACTGATGGCGGTGATGAGGAAATCGTCGACCGTGTCGGCGGCCTTGTTAGCAGCCGCCGTCAGCCTAGTGCTGCTGGTCGTTTGCCACCAGACGCAGGTGGCCGCGGCGGCGGCGGCGGCCCCGGAGGAGGAGGGTAAGCTGCTGTATATATGTTGGCAGCAAGCAAGCAAACCGACGTACGGGAAAAAGAAACGCACGGAGAAACCGTCGGGTGGATGGGGGGCCATGTATGCATCCAGCAGGGACAGGGCCTACTACGTGATACTACGCATAGCGCTAGCACTTCTGTGTAATATTTATTTAACGCTTCGTTTACTCTATTCGTACATGAATCTATATGCTCGGTAACTAGCTAGCTAAGGTTTACCTGTGCGTTATTCTAGCTAGTTGCTTGCTTGACGAGTGAGCACGCAGCCCAACAATCAACATCCGTCGTCCCGTATATATGTGTGTATCGATCACATGCACACTGGACGATTATAGATCACTGATCAAGCAATTATACCGTGTTCGTTCGCCACCATTTATCCGCCGTCCATCCACAGCGCGTTTCACGGAAGCCGCCGCCGGCGGCGGTCGCAAGCTGGTGCAAGTGAGCAAGTGGCCGCCCCGGTCGCCGAGGTGGTACCCGCCCAGGGTGCCGTACCCGCCCAGGCCGCCGCCACCGACCCCGCCATCACCGCCGCCATCGCGGCCGCCACCTTTTCGGCCACTCCCGCCGCCGCCAACGCCGCCACAGCAGCGCTCTTCGTCACCGCCGCCACAGCGCGCTTCGTCACCGCCGCAGCGCTCTTCATCACCACCGCCGCAGCGCGCTTCACCGCCGCCGCAGTCACCGCCGCCGCGTGCTTCACCGCCGCAGTCACCGCCGCCGCGCGCTTCATCCCCACCACCACGTGCTCCGCCCCCACCGCGGGCCACAACGCCTAAGACCGGTGCGTGATTTACTAATATGTTATGTATGCATTTTGTTCAGGGCGCGCATTGTGCAGTTGCATGTCATACATCATCCGGTACATGCGGTATATGCGCGCAGCGGTCGGTTGACTGTATATCCGCCTAAATTCAGCAGGCAGGAAGGCAATACATATTCTTAATACTATTGATTTTATTAATGGTGTTACCAGGTGTTACAGTGGGCGCCGCGGGTCATCGGTCACAGGCTCACAGCCACAGCTTACCGCACACGCACGCACTGCGCAAACTAGCTATCTAACGAAACCGCGCCACCGTCGGTGGCGCACTGGCGGACAGGCTCCATAAGTGCACCGAAACACATCCGCCCCGCACCCACGCTATCAAGGACTCCCCCCCCGTTCCTGAGAACCAACCATGGCCAGGGATAAAGCCCGCTCAGGGGGAGTTAATGACCAGGGCGCCCCTACTAGCTAGCGAACTACGTACCACCTACCCCAGCCAAGGCTTGCTGCTGGCTCATCACGTCTCCGGCGGCGGTGGTCCGTACGTAGCCTTAGAAAGCGACGGGGGCTCGCGCGCCACCATCATCAGGGGCCTGCCCGAAGGCAGGGCCCCACCTGGTATGTATATTATTACCTCCCTGCCCTAACAAAGCAAGCGCACCAAAGCAATGGTCCAGGTATCACACAGTCGCCCCGCCCGTCCCCCCGCGACCCACGCACGCACGCAGGCTTTCTCTGTCCCGATGTGGACACCTTCCTGAACCATACCAACTACTACCGTGCGGTGCACCAGGCGCCTCCACTGACATGGGACAACGACCTTGCAGTAGCGTCCGCCGAATACGCCGCGAAGCTAGCCAGCACTTGCAGCTTGACGCACTCGAACACACGGGCTAACGGCGGCTACGGTGAGAACCTGTACATGAAGCAGGGCTTGCCGAAGGTGGACAACACCTGCACTCCCGCGACTGATACCTTTTACGCTGAGGTCTTGATGTACGACTTCAAGACCCCCACGCCCTTCGCCACGAATTGGCCCAGGAATGTGGGCCACTTTACACAAACGGTGGGTGGCTTAGGGTCAACGGAAGGGCTCCGTCCGTGCGTCCCGATGATGACTCGCTCTCTCGGATCCGTCGCTCGCTGGCAGGCAGCCATACATGCATGTATGCTAGCCATGCATGCATGCCTATCGATGTACGCACGGTACCGTTGTAATAACCGATGTCGCGCGTGAAATTGGCAGGCAGCCATGCACTGTGGGCAGCAGGCAGCCATGCACTGTGGGCAGCAGGCAGCCATGCACTGTGGGCAGCAGGCAGCCATGCACTGTGGGCAGCAGGCAGCCATGCACTGTGGGTAGGCAGCCATCGATGCACTGTGGGCAGGCAGCCATCGATGCACTGTGGGCAGGCAGCCATGCACTGTGGGCAGGCAGCCATCGATGCACTGTGGGCAGGCAGCCATGCACTGTGGGCAGGCAGCCAGACAGCGCAGGCGGCGGCACTCGCATGTATGCATAGCTAGCTAGCTAGCTTGTTTGCTATCTAGGAGAACGAATGAAACACTACTCTGACGGTGCGTGGTGCTATGCGTGCGTGTTGCTTGCTTGTTTGCTTACTTGCTTGCTGTATACATATCACGCTGCATCACTTACTATGACAGGTTTGGAGGTCCACGTCAAGAGTCGGTTGCGGCTACGGCCTTTCCGAGTTCAAGGTCCAATTCGGGACCAGGTCGTATACAGGCACCTGCAAGGTCGTCTGTTGTCGGTACCAACAGTACGGCAACATCGTTCTAGAAATGGAATTTCTAAGAAACGGTAGGTCTATCTATTTATCTATCTATCTATCTATCTATCTATCTATCTATCTATCTATCTATCTATCTATCTATCTATCTATCTATCTATCTATCTATCTATCTATCTATCTATCTATCTATCTATCTATCTATCTATCTATCTATCTATCTATCTATCTGTCCAGCAGATAGACATCCATGGACCCAAATCATTGCTCCGATGCATGGATGGGCAGCACGCAGGCGGCCGCCAGCCACGCCCGCCGCCGCCCACCTTTTGATGACATACATACATACATACAGCTGCCGCAGATCGACCCAAGCAAAACTACTGATGAGGATGACATGAAAGGATTACTCTTGTTGTCGCTGCTGCATTATTTGTTTGCCCTTAGTTTTCATGAGCGAGTAGTTGCCTTACCGCTTGTAGTACGAAGATGGGCTTGCTTGCTTCCGTGGGAGGAGGCGAGCCTAGTTACCGACTGGACAATCTGCCGCGGGACAGTATGTATGGCAGATGTCGCAGTGGTAACTGTCAGTACTGACAATATGAACTCGTGAAACTACTCTTTCAGTCGCGCTCTCCGCGCGCAACCGTACGGCGCCGCCGTACTATCTGTCAGCCGAAGACGCTTTCGGCAAATGCATATAAAACCTTGGTTTTCTTTCGTTTCACTCAGAAAACCTACAGTTTGCGTCTTGCTTGCTTGATTGACTGCTGCTGCTGGCTCCGTCCGCCGATGCTGGTTGGCTTTTCTAGCTAATTCGCCCCTTGCTTCGTTCGCCGCATCGATCTGCACGCAGTGTTGCCAAACATTACTGCCATTCCAATTAAACCGCGGTGAAGAGGTCAGCGAGAGTGCCTATGCCCTGGTGAGTTATAATCAAGGCATCGCGCGGTACCTAGCCAGTACACACGTTTATATGTATAAATATGCACGTTCCTGTCCGGTGCGCCATCGATGGTGGCGCAAGTTCGTTTATGCAGTGTATGGTGAGGAAGCTTCGGCTGTCAGCAATGACCCGCGGGGTCCGCTGTAACATTCTTCATGTAGTATCCTGGGTATGTACCATGAGATGTGCAACATGGACATCTGCCGATCGTTCCATTCTTTATGGCATGATACAACTAAGACTTTATAAATATTAGTATACGCGCGTGCCCACATACAACACCACGCACTCCTTGCTTGCCGTGTGGTGCAAGCAGGATACCACGTCTTGCGTGCTTCCACCCAAGCAAGCAACGAATGAAGCACATAGATGCATTATTGCTCTGTATTCGGTTCGGTCGGTGTGGCTTGCTTGCTTGTTTGTGTGCTGTGGCCGTCGCGAGTGGGGGGCCATGGCGGCGTGCACCATGCCTACGTGCGTACGCACACCATAGCTACGTGCACTACATACAGCAGATCGCCAACAGCCAGCAGCTAGATCGACATGGATATATCCTGGGGGGAACTGATTCTGGCCCTGAATCCAAACGCCTACCCCGGCCTTGCTTGCTTGATGGCTGGGCCATTCTATCTCATGTTGTCATGTATGCCAACAGTGCTCGCTGTCAAACATCGTGCGGGCTCGGCGGGCTTTCTGAAAGGGATGCATGGCGCGCGCGGCGAGTCCCGATGGACGGCTGCAAACAAGCGTCAACTTCTAAAGCAAGGGACGGGTTGATTGGTGGGTGGTCGACGGAAGTACCGTCGATTGCCCTGCTGGATGGACTTGCCAACTACTGAACCGAATGGATGCGCATGTTCGAGTGGGTTGAGGAACCCGCCCGACCCGATTTAGCGGTTGTACCAAAGATGCATTTTGGCGTCCTGGCCGTGCCGCGGGCAGCAGAATGAGTTGCTTCAGCAGCTTGCATCGTCTGCGGGGTTCAGGTCGCGCCGCGTGTCATATCCGTCGTCGTTCGAGTGTACGCAAGTACGGAAGTACGGCAGCGTGTGTCGTGCGCGGCTTCACGTTCAGAGGCGTGGTCCCTTTCCGCCCGGCGCGCGGACATCTGGGGGCACGCAATCATCACGCATACATTCCTGTAGTCCTTTCCGCACGGGACCCGTCGGCAACGGAGCATGGGTTGGCGCTGGCTGGATGGGCCATTACGTGCTTTTAGATAGCAAATAACTATCGAACCCCTGCTGCGTGGGTGCTGTCCACAGCATGTATGCACGGACGGACGGATCCATTTACGTTCCGGCGGGACGACTGAGATGTATGTATGGACGGGCATATATAAGTGCATAGGATAGTGGAGGCTAGAGCGGGGTTGTTGTGATCGGCTCTTGATGAGCGATAGGCGGTGGCCCATCAGCGAGGGGCTGTACATGGGACCTACCTAGCTAGCTGGATACGGATACCCTTGTCGCGGACGCATCCCACATACACAATTGGTGCGTTGCGGCTGACGTGCGGGTCAAGGAATGTATGGCGTTATGACCGGTGTTGGGAGGCTCGATTTGTGCCTTAGGCCAGTGAATGTCGGGTTATCCGGGATCTCACGGAGCTTCCTGTCTTCCAGCGGCATCGCGGACGTCCACTTGCGTGGGTCGAGCATGCACGAGTGTGGGGCGTCGGGGCATTGGGAGCTGACGGCAAGACTCAGTCTGTTCAGCGATACCTTGTGCCGGTGCTGCACCTTCCCCCGGGGGAAGGGTTTTTGAAGCTTAGCGGTTGTGATAAGGTGTCATTTGGTGTTCTTATCTATAAGTGAGTGCATATCAAGTCCCAGCTCCGTCAGCGGGAGCAGGAGCCTGTACGGCAGGCAGTTGGTCCGTTGCCCGCCGTGCGTGCGTTGGCAAGCGACGTAGGCACCTTGCCCACATACACGGCACCTTGCCAATACTGCCACCAGTAGTGTACGGCGGATTTAATATGTGTGCAGCAAGCTCATTATTGCTGAGATGAAAACGGATGCTTAAAATGGCGGCGGCAGGCTGGCTGGCAGGCTGGCTGGCTGGCTGGCTGGCTGGCTGGGCGGCGGCTGGTGTCGGCCATAATACCGTAACCTCAGGGTTCAGGGTAGCTACGTACGTACCCCTCATGCATCAATCGGCGAAATCAACACGCAGCATGGGGATACCGTCCACGCCAAGACACGTACGTAGCGCCTAGGCCTTGTGGGTGTCTTCCCATGCAGATGATGGGCGTCCGTCGCCCGTCCGCTTGCATCCTACCTACCAGCAGTGAGTGCTCGTTTTCAACCATCCAGCGAACCGCCATTTGCACCTCAGGGCATTTGTCCATCCTCAATGATGCCAAGTTTATCGTCGTTCGGCGGGCGCTCCTGAGTGCGCATCGGCGGGAAATTCAATCCGGAGCAGTGGTAAGCGGGCTGGTTAACTTCAGGCCCGAGCGGCGTAGGTTCCGTGCACCCATACATAATACAAACGTGTCCTAATCCGTCGGCAGTCTGTCTGGTAGCTAGCGAGATCTATGGGCCGCGATCGCTCATTGCCGGGCAGGCACGCTTCCCTCGTTGCTGAGGATGAAGAGCGCGCAACGTTCGGGTTTTCCAACAACTGTATATAAGCTGGACAGGCATGCGCTTCACCTGATGTCAGCCGGCAGATATCTAGCTTGCTAGCTGGTGGCCGAGGAGATACCGGCCAGCCAAGCAACCTGCAAGTCGCCGGCAGCTGTATGTTTCTACGCAGCTAGGGTCAATGGTTATTGAATTCTAATGGGCGGCTACTTGCAGTCATCAATACCAACCCGCCGCACAATTCTGCGGCTGCAAGGACCGCGATGTACGAGCGTACAGCCGGATGCGTCCGCACGCCGCCGCGAGATACCGTATTGCTACTTTGTTTTCGCGATTGAAAAGTTCATGATGGCAGGAAAAGTGGAATTGAAATGTTTACGTGATTTGAGTTATTCGTGACGGACTCGGCAATAATTTGCAGAGATTGAACATTAATTCGGGACAGGCCACGAACTCGAAAATACGGCACGCGAGATAGCACGACTGGCTGTGCCAATGCCATGGCCGTAATAAGACAGGACCAATAGCGGCTTTGGCACCGGGAAATCCTTGCTGGAAACAGAGGGGCAAGTCTGTCGGGGGCCCCTCCCCAAACTGGGTACCCTCTCCGTAGCCCGCCAAACTTTAATAGACCGCCAAAGAGTGCGCACAGTTACAGATTCCAGGATCCATGAATGCACTATTCATTCGTTCATGGTAGAACTCCTACGCGGGCCCCTAAGAGGGTGTTTACACTTAGGATTAAGGCGGCGGATGAGAGCTTAATCGGTCATATATGTAAACAGCTCACGGATTAACCCGAATTAGCCGAATTAGGGTGGCGGGATTAGTGACCATTGTACTTGCACGGACGAGCTCCCCGTGAATTAAATTTGGATTACCATATTGTGAAACGTGTATATTAATCCTGTAGTCTTCCTGTGATTTCGGTGGAAAAAATTTGCTACCTGGTCGCGACCGAGTAGCAATTTTTTTAGCCAAAACCCCTCAGTGGTGGAAGTCAACCAGGTGCGCCGGCTGCCTGCTCTGTCGCCCCATCTTAGCCGGTAGGGGTTCGTCCACAAATGGTGTGGACGATGCACTTTCACAACGGTAGGTTGTGGAACGAACGTCCTCCGTCTGAAGTTATCTGTGCTTCTAACTTACGTTAATTTTACTACAACTTGAACGACATGATGACCTAATCAGACGTCCGCCATAAATTAAATTTATAGGACGATCATATTACCTACCCGGCCATATCAACCGTTGTTATGCCTTGCTAAACGTAGGCTTAACAAAGGTACGTCATCGAAATAACTAATAATTGTAAAGGAAATATAAACTTGTCAAAACCTTCGGGTTAGCTGTGAAATGCTTCCAGTCTGGGGCGCTATCGCCGTGCCTGATCGGATTGACATTCTGGCCAGGCCCAGTGGTCCCCATAGCCATACCACAGGCCTGGTGTGGCGGGTTGGGTGATAGGGCTCGGCGGCGGTACGTCGTGGGGCCGGGTTGCATCCGAACAGGGGAGCATGGTAGCAGGCTGGGGCGCGCGATGTTGCGCCAGGCCCACCCTGTCGCCGTGCCTGATCAGATTGACATTCTGGCCAGGCCCAGTGGTCCCCATAGCCATACCACAGGCTTGGTGTGGCGGGTTGGGTGATAGGGCTCGGCGGCGGTGCGTCGTGGGGCCGGGTTGCATCCGAACAGGGGAGCATGGTAGCAGGCTGGGGCGCGCGATGTTGCGCCAGGCCCACCCTGTCGCCGTGCCTGATCAGATTGACATTCTGACCCCGTCGCTAACCTCCTCCTCTGCGGTTGGCGGTAATTCAAATCCTGCCAAGACAACGTATCCTTTTATATCTTTATACATACCATCAGTACAAATAAGTTTATATGTGAAGTAGTTATGAATTTAAGTTGACGAAGGTAGCGATCTGACCGTTAGTTGTAACCGTGAGCTCTGTCTCCGTAATTTAATAACCCAGAAGCAATCGTAAATTACGTAAATATCATTACAATTAAAAAATTTAAATGAGTAACGCTGGATTGGGGCTGCGATGCAACCATTTCGATTCGGATGGCGGTTCGCATTCCCTCCGGTAGATTCTGAAAAATTGAAACTGATGGTTTTGATTTTCGTCCATCGTTGACCCGACAGTATCCACATAAGAAAAATAATTGTTATCATATTATCTGTTTCAAAGCATAATAAGATTACTAGGAATGTGTCAGCAGGCGTTGCTTGGCAGGATGCAGCTCAAAAGGACACTCACCGAATCGATGAATGCGAATACGCCTTGCCGAACGGACACTTACCATATGGATAGATATCATCATGGCCGCTCTCAACAATCTATTAAACGGGATAGGGTCCTCTGAGAGCAGTGCCGCCGCATTTTGTCGTTCGCGCTACCTCACACGCACACAACTTCAGAACCAGTTCTGCTGGGGACTCCGTTTGCCAACGAGGGTAATCGATCCCCCGCCACAGACATTAATTTGCTCGCTGCACAGTGATGGCAGCTTCGTCCCGGCCGATATGGGCCAGGCCGGCTGTGGCGACCATCTGCTGCCTGGCGGTGCTTGTCTGTCAGCAGCAGCTGTGGCAAGTGGCGGCAGCATCCCCAGGGGAGGACGAGGGTACGTCGCTCGGCAAGCAAATATCCAAAATAAAAGACACTTGGATGAAATTGTTATTGACTGACTGACGGAATGAATGAATGAACTGCGGACCCCGCGGGTCATTGGTGACAGCCGTACGTAGCCTCCTATCCACACACTACTGCAAGATCGGAACCGCGCCACCTTTGGCTTGGCGCACCGCACAGGCTCCACAAGTGAAACGAAGCACACCCCGCACCCACTCTACCCGCGGCGAACCACCCCGTTTATGACGGTCAGCCATAGCCAAGAACAGAGGCCGCTCAGGGGGAGTTAGCCCACCGGGGCGCCGTTCTTGCGAACAAGCACCACAGCCAAGACTGGCTCCCGTCTCTGGCAGAGGCCCATAGTCTTTGAAGGCCTGCCCGGGTTGCTCCTCCCAACCTCCCAGCCCCAGCAAGGGCCCTGTCGTCAAGCGCCCCCCCGCGGCCCCCGCTGAGTCACTGGTGTTCGGATACCGGTAGTCTTAGGCATCATGACACCTTGCTGGGGTTTCGCAAACTTCACTCGTCGTACGTTGACTCGTTATCTCAGGTTTTGGCGAAGTCTCCGCGGCCGGCGGCGGTCGCAAGCTGGTTCAAGTGAGCAAGTGGCCGCCCCGGTCGCCGAGGTGGTACCCGCCCAGGGTGCCGTACCCGCCCAGGCCGCCGCCACCGACCCCGCCATCACCGCCGCCATCGCGGCCGTCGCCAACCCCACCGCCGTCGCGGATGTCGCCAACCCCACCGCTATCGCGGCCGCCGCCACCATCACCGCAGCGTGCTTCATCGCCCCCACAACGTGCCTCACCGCCACCGCAGCGCCCTCCGCCGCCGCCGCCGCCGCAGCGTGTTCCAGTCGTGCCACCTCCCCCCGTTCGAACTCCGTCACAGCCGCCGCCACCGCGGGTTACAACCACTCCCACATCCGGTGCGCCGTGTCTCCTTTCTGTCGACCGCCACACAAACCGTACCGTACCTGCCGTACAGGCCGGTCAGAGGAGTCGTCAGTCGCATTGCAAGCAAGTTGGCTGTTAGGTACATACATATATACATACATACATACCTCATTTCAGTAATCCTCATTCAGGGCGGCAGAGGTCGCGCGCACGCAGGTGTATGTTTGGGCTTGCGTAAGATGGGTGATTCTCTTCATGTTGTTGCAGGCTTTCTGTGTCCTGACCAAGAACAAATGCTGGCGCAGGGCAACATCTACCGCGCCCGGCACCAGGCGCCGCCGCTGCAATGGGACGACGATCTGGCGGCTGCGTCCGCCGCCTACGGGGCGAAACTGGCGGCGAAATCTTGTGTGCTGATCCACTCCGGTGGCTCCAATTACGGCGAGAACCTGATAGCTGTCCAACAGTCTCCCAAGCCCGATAACAGTTGCACGGTTGCTGTCAGGACTTGGTACGCCGAGGTGAAGAAATACAACTTCAACACTGTCAAGGCGTACGCCGATAACTGGCCTCGGAACGTGGGCCACTTCACGCAGCTGGTGAGCGGGCGGCGGGTTACTATGGATTGCTGTGCAGCTTCATTCGGTCGGTCGCAACACGACCGTCACCTACGGCGAGATCGATAACGGTGTTGTGTCGGTGGTTCGATTGTGGCCCGTGCGTTGCAGCTCGACTGTATGTGGTTTGACTGTTGTGTCGCCCGTGCTGTGCGGTCTATCGGTCTATCTATCGGAGCACACACGCACATTCACAAAATGGAGCCGGCCATCGTAATGTGTCTGTCCGGCGCTGGCGCTGGGCGATGGAATGATGTCCTCTCCAAGTATCATTGTTGGCCGGAATGCCGCCGGGCCTAGCTCCGTCCATCGCCGTCTGGGTGAGTGCAGGTTTGGAAGTCCACAACGAAGGTGGGCTGCGGCTACGGGTACGCCGACTATCCCATGGTGATCGCTGGGCGCCCGTTCGTTGGCGGCTGTAAGCTTATTGTTTGCCGGTATCAAGAGTACGGCAACATCGGCATGGATTCATATTTCAAAAGGAACGGTGAGCATATTGGGCCGCCGCAGGTTGCCGGTACCTCTGTTATGAAATATATGTTACATATATGAATATTATCATTGATATATTATTGATATATCAGTGATAATGATATATAATAAATCAAATTAAATATATATTAAAATGCAACCGTTACGAATTATACCCTTACTAAATCCGATCCGACCAGCAGTTTCACGTTTCCGCCTCTAGAACGATAACTGTATGTGAATGTTTGTTAGTAACCGTGACAAGGTGGACCTTGAGTCCCGACCGGGCGTTCCTCCCGGTTATTAGTGTCATCGCTGTACATGAAAAATATGTTAATAAGCGAACCCCCGCCCCGGGTCATCGGTGACAGCCGTATATAGCATCCTCCCCACATACTAAAAAACGAAACCGCGCCACCTTGCTTGGCGCACCGGACAGGCTCCACAAGTACACCGAAGCAAATAAATCCCGCACGCACTCAACCAGGAAACCAGCCACCCCGTTGCTGAGGACGACCAGTCATATCATAGCCAGGGCGCTGCATGTATTACGTGAGGTCCGCTGTAATATTATGCGATAACGTGCATTCATTCATTCTGTGTCCGCGGCGGGGACTGCTGCTGTTGGCGGTGAAACCTTGCAAGCTGAAATATGCTTCCAGATGAGCTGTCCTTTTGCCCATCTCGTCCCTGCTCCGTCATCCGACAATCAGTTTTGCCAAACATCACGGCAATCACGGTTTGAAGCGGACTTGGCGCGCGCAATCAAGTCATGGAAGTTCACCGGGGCAGGTAAGCGACCTCAGGCGCTGCGGGCTGCCTAATTGGACTCAACGAGGCAAGGGTGTGGCTAAAGGGTGTGGCTCACGTTCGTGTCTGTGTGTGCTTCGCTCGCTGGGCGGGCGTGTCCGTGCGTGTAGATAGTTCAGTAGATAGATACTTGGTGTTTGGCTCAGCCCGGACTGCCTCGGCCCAGACCTAGTTGTATTTCGAATAAAAAGTAGTGTATAGCAAGGCTGCTGCAGACAGGCAAATGATGAGCCGGCGGCGGCAGAGCGGCAACGGTTGGTGCTTGCTTGTCGGCAGGCTCCGGGAGTACCGGGAGGTTGGGGCTGGGCTGCTGATACATTCATACCAGCCAGGAAAGGATCCGCTGGCTGGCAGTTGTCTTCAGTGTGCATGTAATGGCACAAGTCCACGCACAACTAACCATAGCATTCCATCCAAGTGTTGAGGCGCAAGTAAAACCGGGCTTACCTGACTTGGTTGCCCGCCCATGCATCGACCGTACATTCGCTTTCGTGCGTGCAGACCCACACAGGACACAGCACATAACAAGCTAGCGTAGCGCGCCATCCACGCATCCATCCATGCCTCCATACATCCAATTTCTGCTTGCTTTCGATATCTACCAGCAGGCGCGCGCGGATGGCATGAGCCAGATGCGTGCAACCCCTTCCCAGCAGGTCGGGTAGCTCACGCATGCTGGATAGCAGCAGCGAGGTTCGTTCGCGCGCGGAGCGGTATACGTGCGCTGCAAGCAGCAGCAGCAGCAGAGCAACGGCTTTCTTGAACATATTGCTGGCACTGACTGCTGAATGAGGTTTGGCACCGTGCGTGCCTAGGAGCGCCGGGGAGCTGCTGCTTCTGTATCGACGTGCCACACAAGCAACATGCATGCGTGCACGATCGAGTGGTGTTAGTTGAGGAGTCCGCCGTTTGTGTGTGTGCGAGGGGGCGGGGGGGTGCCTTTATGCTGCCTTGATTGCCTAGCCTGTGCGTGCTGGACGGGCCACCTACCCTCGCAGTACGATCGTTAGTACGTATACGCACTCGCCCACAACACCACCACGCACGCCTTGCCGTGTGATGCAAGCAAGGTACACAAGCAAGCACATACATTGCTATGTATTCAGTTCGGTCAGTGTGGCTTGCTTGTTTGTGTGCTGTGGCCGTCGCGGGGCCGCACGGTGCGCACCATGCCTACGTACGTGCGTACGCACACCATGCATAGCTACGTGCACTACATACAGATAGCCAGCAGCCAGCTAGCTCGACATGGATATATCCTGGGCGGAACTGATTCTGGCCCTGACTCCAAACGCCTACCCCGGCCTTGCTTGCTTGATGGCTGGGCCATTCTATCTCATGTATGCCAACAGTGCTGTCAAACATGTGCGGGCGCGGCGGGCTTTCTGAAAGAGATGCATGGCGCGCGCGGCGAGTCCCGATGGACGGCTGCAAATAAGCGTCAACTTCTAAAGCAAGGGCCGGGTTGATTGGTGGGTGGTCGACGGAAGTACCGTCGATTGCCCTGGATGGACTTGCCAACTAATGAACCGAATGGATGCGCATGTTCGAGTGGGTTTGCAAATATAGACAGAGGAACCCGCCCGACGCGGTTTGGGCGGTTGTACCAAAGATGCATTTTGGAGTCCCGGCGGCGCCGCGGGCAGCAGAACGAGTTGCTTCAGCAGCTTGCATTGGTCTTTGGGATTCAGGTCGCGCCGTGTGTCGTATATATCCGTCGTTCGATTGTACGCAAGTATGGAAGTACATACGGCAGCGTGTTTCGTGCACGGCTTTACGTTCAGAGGCGTAGTCCTTTCCGCCCGGGACACGTCGATAAGCATGGGTCGGCGCTGGCTGGATGGGCCATTACGTGCTTTTAGATAGCAAATAACTATCGAGCCCCTGCTGCGTGGGTGCTGTCCACAGCATGTATGCACGGACGGACGGATCCATTTACGTTCCGGCGGGCGGGACGGCTGATGAGATGTATGTATGGGCGGGCATATAATCCATACATAGGTGCATAGTGGAGGCTAGAGCGGGGTTGTTGCGATAGGTACTTGATCGGCGATAGGCGGTGGCCCATCAGCGAGGGGCCATGCATGGGCCCTACCTAGCCAGCGAGGGGCCATATATGGGACCTACCTAGCTAGCTGGATACGGCAGGCACTCGGTCCGCTGCCCGCCGTGCGTGCGCTGGCAAGCGACGGAGGCACCTTGCCCACATACACGGCCCGCCCCTTGCAGATACTGCCACCAGTGTACGTTTGGACGGCTCATTATTGCTGAGATGAGAACGGATGCTTAAAATGGCGGCGGCAGGCAGGCTGGCTGGCTGGCTGGGAGGCGGCTGGTGTCGGCCATACATAGTAACCGTAGGGTTCAGGGCAGATACGTACGAACCCCTCGTCGATCGATCGGCGAGGTCAACACGCGGCACGGGGATACCGTCGTCCACGCCAAGACAGCCAGCGCCTAGGCCTTGTGGGTGTCTTCCAATGCAGATGATGATGGGCGTCCGTCGCCCGTCCGCTTGCATTGCATCCTAGCTATCAGTGAGTGCTCGTTTTCAACCATCCGGCCAACGAACCGCCATCTGTACCCGACTCAGGGCAGTTGTCAGTACTCAATAATGCCAAGTTGATCGTAACTTCGTTCGTATCCTATTAATAGTAACTTCGTTCGGGCGCTCCCGAGTATGCATGTATATATCGGCGGGAAATGTAATCCGGAGCAGTGGTAAGCAGGCTCACACCGGGCAGCGAGGGTGCGTTGAGTCAACGGGCTACGCAGGACAAGAACTGATGGACTGGATGGCCAAAAGATCCAAGGAAAAGCAGACATACGAGACAGGGCATGTATGCATCCACCCTACGCAGCCCCGCCCACAATACAGCCCGCCCGCCAAGCAAGCAAGATGGCAGAGGCAGGACAGTAGGTGGTTAACTTCAGGCCCGAGCGGCGTAGGTTCCGTGCACACATACACACATAATATGTCCACCTTGTAACGGTTAATTAATTAATAATAAAACGTGTTTTAATCCGTCGGCAGTCTGTCTGGTAGCTAGCTAGATCTATCAGCCGCGATCGCTCATTGCCGGGCAGGCACGCTTCCCTCGTTGATGCTGGCAACGGCCGAGGCGCAAGAGCGCGCAACGTTCCGGTTTTCCAACAACCGTATATAAGCTGGACAGGCATGCGCATCAAGACCTGATGTCAGCCGGCAGATATCTAGCTAGCTGGTGGCAAAGCACACTGCGTGATCGGCGTATCGTGTACGGATCGGCGGTACTACTGATCGACATACGACCTGCCGTACGGCGCTGGAAAGGCACATGCTCGAGATGGGGATTTGGCTGTTCTGCCGCCTGAGATGTACTCCTGTGGGCCGTACACTGCTCCTGCCGTGGTGCTCTCGCGGGAACTGAGACGCCGGGCCGAGATGCTGTGCCGCCGGCCGCCAGAGCCGCCATACTGCCACCCGTCAGGGCCACCAGTGGCTGTGGCCTGTGTCTGGCACGCGCTGTGTCAAGCACGTGCCTGTGTCGTGATACGGCCAAGCAACCTGCAAGCCGCCGGCAGCTGTAGGTTTCTCCGCAGTCAGGATGGATTTTTGGTTATTGAATAATTATGGACGGCTACTCGCAGTCATCAATACCAACCCGCATAATTATGCGGCTGCAAGGACCGCGATGCACGAGCGTACAGCGGGATGCGTCCGCACGCCGCCGCCAAGACAATGTATCCCTTTTCATCTTTATATATATCATAAGTACAGATATTTTTTATTCGTAAAGTAGTTAGCGATTTAAAATGGCGAAGGTCGTGACCTGAATATCGTAGATCAAATAGTTGTAGCCCTATCTCCGTAATTTAGTAACCCAGAAGCAATCGTAAATTACGTAAATATGGATTATTTTTCAAAATCAAACGGCTAACTCTGGACTGGGACTGCGAGGCAACCATTTCGATTCGGATGGCGGTTCGCATTCCGTCCGGTAGATTCAGAAAAATTGAAACTGATTGTTAGTCCATCGTTGACCCGACAGTATCCACATAAGCAATATGATTGATATCATATCATTTGTTGAAATGCATAATAGTTACTTGGAATGTGTCAACAGGCGTTGCTTGGCAGTAGGATGCAGCTCAAAAGGACACTCACCGAATCGATGAATGCGAATACGCCTTGCCGAACGGACACTTACCATATGGATAGATATCATCATGGCCACTTTCAACAATCTATTATACTTGGACGGGATAGGGTCCTCTGAGAGCAGTGCCGCCGCATTTTGTCGTTCGCGCTACCTCACACGCACACAACATCAGAACCAGTTCTGCTGGGGACTCCGTTTGCCAACGAGGGTAATCGATCCCCCGCCACAGACATTAATTTGCTCGTTGCGCACCGATGGCATCTTCGACCCGGCCGATATGGGCCAGGCCGGCTGTGGCGACCATCTGCTGCCTGGCGGTGCTTGTCTGTCAGCAGCAGCTGTGGCAAGTGGCGGCAGCATCCCCAGGGGAGGACGAGGGTACGTCGCTCGGCAAGCAAATATCCCAGGGGGATGAGGAGGGTACGTCAGCAAGCAAACAGACAAAAATACTTGGATGGAATATTGTTATTCACTGACTGACTGAATGAATGGATAAACGTTACAGCGGACCCCGCGGGTCATCGGTGACAGCCGTACCTCCTATCCACACACTACTGCAAAATCGAAACCGCGCCACGCACCTTTAGCTTGGCGCACCGGAAAGGCTCCACAAATGCACCTAAGCACACCCCGCATCCAGTCTACCTGCGGCGAACCACCCCGTTCATGAGGGCCAGCCATATATAGCCAAGAGTAGAGGCCGCTCAAGGGGAGTTAGCCCACCGGGGCGCCCCTTCTTACGAACCAGCACCACAGCCAAGACTGGCTCGCAGAGGCCCATAGTCTTTGAAGGCCTGCCCGGGTTGCTCCTCCCAACCTCCCAGCCCCAGCAAGGGCCCTGTCGTCGCTTATAATCAAGCGTCCCCCGCGGGCCCCGCTGAGTCTCTGGTATTCGGGTAGTCTTTGGCATCATGACACCCTGGGGTTTCGCAAAATCTTTACCGACCCGTCGTACGTTGACCCGCTTCCTCAGGTTTGGGCGAAGTTTCCGCCGCCGGCGGTGGTCGCAAGCTGGTTCAAGTGAGCAAGTGGCCGCCCCGGTCGCCGAGGTGGTACCCGCCCAGGGTGCCGTACCCGCCCAGGCCGCCGCCACCGACCCCGCCGTCACCGCCGCCATCGCAGCCGTCGCCACCCCCGCCGCCATCGCCGCCGCCGCCAACCCCACCGCCGTCGCGGATGTCGCCACCCCCACCGCTATCGCGGCCGCCGCCACCCCCACCGCCATCGCGGCCGTCGCCACCCCCGCCGCCATCGCCGCCGCCGCCACCGTCACCGCAGCGTGCTTCATCGCCCCCACAACGTGCCTCACCGCCACCGCAGCGCCCTCCGCCGCCGCCGCAGCCACAGCGTGTTCCAGTTGTGCCACCTCCCCCCCTTAAAACTCCGTCACAGCCGCCACCACCGCGGGTTACAACCACTCCCACATCCGGTGCGCCGCGTCTCCTTTCTGCCGACCGCCACACAAACCATACCGTGCCTGCCGTACAGGCCGGTCAGGGGAGTCGTCAGTCGCATTAATTGTTTGTAGCCACTTTGCAAGCAAGTCCACTGCTAGTTACATACACATATATATGTATATCTCATTTCCATTATCCTCATTCATGGCGGCAGAGGTCGCGCTCATGCAGGTGTTTGGGCTTGATTAAGATGGGTGATTCTCTTCGTGTTGTTGCAGGCTTTCTGTGTCCTGACCAAGAACAAATGCTGGCGCAGGGCAACATCTACCGCGCCCGGCACCAGGCGCCGCCGCTGCAATGGGACGACGATCTGGCGGCTGCGTCCGCCGTCTACGGGGCGAAGCTGGCGAAATCGTGCTCGCTGGTCCACTCCGGTGGCTCCAACTACGGCGAGAACCTGATGATGGTTCAACAGATGCCCAAGCCGGATAACACTTGCTTGATTGCTGTCAAGAGCTGGTACAGCGAAGTGAGGAACTACAACTTCAACACCGTCAACGCGTACAACGATAACTGGCCTCGGAACGTCGGCCACTTCACGCAGCTGGTGAGCGGGCGGCGGGTTACTATGGATTGCTGTGCAGCTTCATTCGGTCGGTCGCAACACGACCATCACCTACGGCGAGATCTCTCCAAATATCATCGTTAGCCGGATCGATTTGTAATGCCGCCGGGCCGGGCTCAGTCCATCGCTGTTTGGGTGCAGGTTTGGAAGTCCACAACAAAAGTGGGCTGCGGCTACGGGTTCGCCGACGTCCCTATGGTGATTGCGGGGCGCCCATTCATGGGCGGCTGCAAGATTATTGTTTGCCGGTATCAAGAGTACGGCAACATCGCCTGGGACCTGTACTTCAGCAGGAACGGTGAGCGTACCGCATGTACCATATTGTGCCGTCGCAGGTTGCCGGTGCCGTCGTGTTAATGTAATGTATGCAACCGTTACGAGCTAGACCCTGTTAATACGCCGACCCCACCCCCGGGTCATCGGCGACAGCCGTATACATATAGCCTCCTCACCATATACTCAGAGCCGAAACCGCGCCACCGTGCTTGGCGCACACGGACACAGGGTGGCTATCTTATTTTTTGGAGTATATATCTACGGTCAGAGATACACCTGGCTTAGAAACCCTGAAAGTATCTGTCTACGGAGAGATATTCCCGGCTGGAAACGGCTCCATGTATCTACAGAGATTTGTACACCCGGGTACACTAAGGGGTGTGACCACCTACTACGGTACTATTAGCACTAAGCAACCTCTGCTCCAGGCCTCATCAATCGGTGGGACGCGACCCTGAGCGGGAGATACGGATTGTCTATCTGACCGCCCGAGTATCTGTCAATGGGGAGATGTCATACCCCCGGCTGGGCATCAAAGTATCTTATTCGTACTTTTTCCAAGGAGGAAAAGTATCTAACAATTTCCACAAGTTTCGGCGAATATATGTTTTTATCTAAAGATATATAGCCACCCTGCCCGGACAAACTCCACAAGTGCACCCAAGCACATACATCCCGCACGCACGCACTCTATCTACCAGGGAACCACCCCGTTCCTGCGGACCAGTCATAGCCAGGGCGCTGCATGTATTACGTGGGGTCCGCGCACTGTAACGTTCACTCATTCATTCTGTGTCCGCGGCGGAGGCTGCTGACTGTTAAACCTTGCAAGCTGAAATATGCTTCCAGATAAGCTGTCCTTTTGCCCATCTCGTCCCTGCTCCGTCATCCGACAATCAGTTTTGCCAAACATCACGGCAATCACGGTTTGAAGCGGACTTGGCGCGCGCAATCAAGTCATGGAAATTCACCGGGGCAGGTAAGCGACCTCAGGCGCCGCGGGCTGCCTAATTGGACTCACCGAGGCAAGGGTGTGGCTAAAGGAATAAAAAGTAGTGTATAGCAAGGCTGCTGCGGACAGGCAAATGATGAGCCGGCGGCGGCAGAGCGGCATCGGTTGCTTGCTTGTCGGCAGGCTCCGGGAGGTTGGGGCTGGGCTGCTGATACATTCATATATATCACCCAGGAAAGGACCAGCTGGCTGGCAGATGTCTTCAGTGTGCATGCATTGGCACAAGCCCAGGCACAACTGACCATAGCATTCCATCCAAGTGCTTGTGGAGGCGTTGATGCGCAATGAAAACCGTGGCTTATTACCTGACTTGGTTGCCCGCCCATCGACCGTGCATTCGCTTTCGTGCGTCCAGACCCACACAGGACACAGCACATAACAAGCGTAGCGCGCCATCCACGCATCCATCCATGCCTCCATACATCCAATTTCTGCTTGCTTTCGATTTCTACCAGCAGGTGCGCGCGGATGGCATGAGCCAGATGCGTGCAACCCCTTGCCAGCAGGTCGGGTAGCTCACGCACGCATGCTGGATAGCGAGGTTCGTTCGCGCGCGGAGCGGTATACGTGCGCTGCAAGCAGCAGCGGCAGCAGCAGAGCAACGGCTTTCTTGATCATATTGCTGGCACTGACTGCTGAATGAGGTTTGGCACCGTGCGTGCCTAGGAGCGCCGGGGAGCTGCTGCTTCTGTATCGACGTGCCACACAACATGCATGCGTGCACGATCGAGTGGTGTTAGTTGAGGAGTCCGTCGTTTGTGTGTGTGTGTGCGAGGGGGCGGCGGGTGGCGGGCTTTACGCTGCCTTGCCTGGCCTGTGCGTGCTGGATGCGTGGGACCTCCCGTTGGTTACAGGCGGGCCACCCTCGCAGTACGATGGTTCGGCGCCGACAGGGCGTGATGAGCGGCTGGCTGATGGCACATCCAGCCATGCATGGCTCGATGACGGTTGCAGCCTGTCGCTTCGCTCGGCTGCATGCATGCATGGGCCATCCATCCTGTAAGCACAAAGGCGTAACCCGGGATGACTCGGGGCTGTAAGCCTGGCTTACACTTCACATCCACTTTGCCGTCTGTTGAACGTACGGCAGGTCGCGTAGGTTGCTTGACATACTTACCGTTCAGCTGAAGCAGCATGTGTGAAGGTCGGGACTGTTACCGTACTCGTACCGTACTCGTTGTACGATAAGTGCGTGTTGGGCTTAAGGAGGATGGTGTTTGAGTTCATTCTTTGAGCGAGCGCTTGCCAGAAATGGTGGCGATAGATAAAGGCAAGCGAGGCGGTGGCCCGGGATTGCGCGCGCGGGGAAGGTGGAGCAGTAGTAGTAGTGCCACGTGTTCGGTTGTTTTGTCAGCAGGTGCGTGAGCTGGTGGCGACGTACGTCGCAGTCCGGCCCTGCCGTCCTGCTGTCCTGTGAGTGTGTTGATGGCACTGCGGATCGGCGGCCGAACCGCAGTTCGTTCGAAGCCACCACGCACTGCTTTGCAACGGTAAGATCGAACACGGTTCCGGTGAGTAAGCAAGCATGGAGCCGAGGCAAGGCCTTATTACTCCCGCCGCGCCCGCACATTTATTTGGCTCTGGTCTTGTCTTTGACCATGACCCCTCTGCGGATGCGGCTGGGGCTCTGCGTTTTGCCATCCGGCACTACTGTGGCAACGGTGGCGGGGTATCTTCATTCAAACGGTTGACGGAGGCTCGTTCTGTCCCTTCACCAAGCAATGTACCGGCATTCTCCCTCCACCCAGCCACCACGAACGGGTTGATGCATGCCTAGCCCATTCGGCCGTGTCCGCTGCAGTGGTTGGGCGGACTTGTGGCACACATTGCACAGAATCAGCTACTGACATACTGCAAAGCTTGGCTGAGCTGTCCCGTGCCGCCTCTCGCCGCTTCTCGCCAAACGGCCCCGCTCCGTCCCCGCCGGGAAGCCTCCGGAGCCTGCCTCCCGCGTTTGGAGCCCACCACTGTATGATAGCCCCCTTACTTTTGCAGTAATACCAGTACCGTTGTGCCACTAACAAGCTGATGGCAACGCAGCCCGTCCACTTTGGTGTAGTCGTTGCGACACATCCATCCATGGGTAGGAGTTGCACTGAACCTCACCGAATGTACTATACTTCGTTACTGGTAAAACTTGCCGACTGGTAAGGTTGAAACTCCGGTGCCTATTTGTAACGCTCGCCGTCAGTGGCTATCCAGGTTCCTTGCTTACTGACCAGCTGGCTCGCTACGGAAGCCGTCGACGGCGAGAGTACGCAGCAGCCCTGGATCCAAAAATCATACTTTACATAGAAAATATTTTAATACATCAGCCGGACATGCAGTGTAGAAGCTTTTATTTGTGTCAATGAGTGAGAAGAGTGAGGTGTGACTTCGAGGCCGTTGCAGTCTGTGACCGTTGCCCAGCAGTACCGCTGTACTGGCAAGATGGCAAACACAACGTATTTATTAGGCCGACGCAAAAATGTCAACACCAACAACTTCAACCATACATCTAGTGATACTTAATTTGCCTATTGTGATCATCCTTAAGTTTCGTTCTTCTGAATTGTTTAGCCTTGGGGACGTGTGCCACGAACCAAAAATACCAATCAATCTTTACCATAACATTAGCCTAAAATATGACTTTGATGAAACGCTCAGGAGGGAATGTCATCACCGCCGTTCTTATCGTCGCCTTCGCGGCGATGACGACACAACAGGCAGCAGAAGCCCACGTCTTACATGACGCCCGATTCAATCGTGAGAACTGATATTATGCTGAAACCCTATTGCGCAACCCTATACATAGCGAGATCTTTGTCGCTGGTCGTTCGCTCGGTCTGATCGCATCGCGTCGGAGACGGCTCGAGGCATCTGACATCACCCAAACCCCTGGTCTTACTTGCACAGGTGCCATAAGGATGGGATCTAGAAGACAAATTACAAGTACAGGCGAAAGCCTAGCAGCAAACGACATGCCAGCGGCATCCGCCCCGACAACTACTGTGCCACCGCCAAGCTCACCGACCAACCTGCCCAGCGTCCCACAGCCCTCGCCCTCCAACAGCTCATCACCACCACCA
This sequence comes from Eudorina sp. 2006-703-Eu-15, assembly GCA_003117195.1. NCBI lineage: Eukaryota > Viridiplantae > Chlorophyta > Chlorophyceae > Chlamydomonadales > Volvocaceae > Eudorina > Eudorina sp. 2006-703-Eu-15. The sequence goes on from BDSI01000013.1 coordinate 966,442, forward strand.
CCGCCGCCGCCTCCTCCGCCGGCACTAGGTGGGTAGATTTGCTGCACGTCCGGCCGTCAGTTAGCATTTAACTGGGTACCCACAAAGCAATGCTGAGCAACCACGGAGATTATGCCCGCTGGGCGCGGGGGCCGACTTTGTTGACTTGCCGACCGGTTACACGCGTGTGTTTGCAGGTGGCAAATGCCCTGACGCCGCTGCCACTCTCAACCTCACGAACGTATACCGCAACCGGCATCAGGCGGCGAACGTGACATGGAGTGACAGCCTGGCCGTCAGCTCGGCCGCCTACGCCCAGAAGCTGGCCGCCGGCGGCTGCCAGCTGGTTCACTCGGGCGGCAAGGACTACGGCGAGAACCTGATGATGTGGCAGACCTACCCCAAGCCCGATAACTCGTGCGTTGGCGCGATCAAGAATTGGTACGCGGAGGTCAAGAACTACAACTTCCTCGCCCAGCGGCCATTCTACGAGAACTGGCCCAAGAACGTCGGCCATTTCACGCAACTGGTGAGCTGGTTGCAGCGGCAGCTGAATCAGCAATTGCGCTATTCACCGTACAGCACTTGAGACACGCTTTATCGATTATCTTGTATGCTGACGACATGTGCCGTACTCGGTCGCTGTTAGGTGTGGCGCGCCTCGACCTCCATCGGCTGCGGCGTTGGCACCGCGGACGTGTCCATGAGCCTGGGCGGCAACAAGGTCTACCCGGGCGGCTGCAAGGTGGTGGTCTGCAGGTACAAGGTGCCAGGCAACATCGCTGACGACATGTCGTTCCTCAAAAACGGTAAGCACCAACGACCCGCTGAGCAGTACTACCGGGCACCTCGCTTGAGCAGCCCCCGGCTCACTAATACCAGGGGTATTGTGGTATCGCTGTGCTCCTTTCTGTTATATCTTTCTGGGCGGGCATAGCACGGAACATTAGATCGATGCTGCAAGTGCTCCTAGCGGGATAGCTCCTGATGCTCATGGATGGCCGACCCCGCGGCCAAGACGAAGCACGCACGCGCGCTGTTGGTCTGTGCCGCATACATGCATGGGGCCTCATTGGCTCTGGTTCACGAAACCTATCCCGGCCGGGTAATGCTCGCGCGCGCCGTCGCTCGGCTTCAACGTTGCCGTGATGACTAAAACCCCTCCCGCCACCGCCCTCGGCCCTCCCTCCTGCTCCGTTACAGTGTTCCGCAACACCACTGCGGCCGTCGTGTAAGAGGATACGGGAATGATCGAGTGAACGCACGAGACACCGGCGGCAGGATCGACGAACGGAAACGCCTGGTTTGCATGGCTGCGTGGGGTGGGCGCGGATTGACATGCATCATACAACATCTGTCCTTCCTGCACACACATTTCGTCAGATTCATCATATTTATATACGGCAACTTGCGTGACATTATAAATGGCTTATCGATGTATGTGCGCATGTATCGATCGATGACATGCCGGCGGGTTGCGCGCTGCTGCTGCTGCTTGGGGTCGTTTAGGGTGCAGTCCAGCCTTTCATGAGTCCAGCCTTTCATGACAAGGTAGCTTGACACACAGCGTGGGGAGGGGGCACCAGCCCATCAGGGCTAGGCGATATATATACACTGCGCGTGATTTGACGCACGCCAGCTTTCGCCAGGTTTTGAGCGAAGTGCGATTGAGAGGAAGCATCTCGGGGTCATGTCCGAAAATTGCTACGCATGCTGGTCGGCTAACGGAAGAATCCTGGGGCCATTGAGGGGCGGGCAGGTCTCGGCGCGCGGTGCGCGTTCTTGCGCTGAGGGAAATTAATTAATAAAGTCGAACAGCAGGTTGACGTGCGTGGGTGCCGTACATGCATCACCAGGTGGGGATCTGTTCCGCGGGAAGGTAGTGAGAATAGATCTCTCTTGCATTGCCCCACTCGTGTGCATGTGGTGAAGTTTGCCCGAGGGTTCTATGTGCTTAGCTGTTATGACCAAGCAAGGAAATAAATATATATGTCGTGGTCTCGTAACAGTGTATTAATTAACCGTTACAAGGTGGACCCGTATCCCGACCAGGTGTTCCAACGGGCCCAGATAGCTCGTAGGTAGTGTATGTGGACAGGCTCCCGGGCCCTACGTATGCATGCACATTATTGTGTACTTCGTTCCACCACTAACAGTGGATGCAGGACGGAGCGGTCAATTTCATTTTCTCGCTTGTTCGTTTCGTGAGTGGACCTTGAGCGTTGACAGTCCGTGAATGGAGTTACAAGCGAGCAGGGACGTCGCTTTGCGCGCACGGCGGCAGCGCGCAAAGCCGCCGCGGGCGTTGTAAGCAGGCAGATAGATAGAGTGAGCGCCACTTCGCATCATCATCGGCGCCCGGCGGCACCAGGTGTGAATGGGGCTAAATCGCTGTGCAGTCAGCTGTAAGCGCGTATTTACCTTCCTAGCCTTCGAGCGACAGTCAGGGCTGCACGGCAGATTGAACTGCCCTGGCTGCGGCTGCGTGGTCATCCTGGAAGACGTGAGGGCGGGGCCCCGCTGGGGTCTCTCACGCACGAGGCAGTGATGATTCCGGTGTCGTGTCGGGATCGAGGTTTTGGGTCCAGCTGTTGGTGTCCACAAAAGTGGGCCTACGAAGACCGTCCGCTGTAACCTTCTTGCCAATCAAATCTCCTTTCAGATAGGCCGTACACCAGTACTGGAACCCGTCTACCTCTACGATCATCGTCGCCAACCAACCTGGAACGAAAATGTGCAATTGAAGTAATCTGGCGCGATAGCAATGAGCGATGGACCTTGGGCTACATTGAGTCACTATTGCCGCACTTTGCCGTACTTGGTTACATTCAGTTACAACCGCACCCTGTCGTACTTTCAGAATAATGCACACTTTTAGTCAGCAGACAGGGCGACAGGGGGTCAAATTCCATTTGCTTGTCGGCGCGCGTTCCCCTCAAACGTTTGGGGCTTATAACCAAGGGTTATCAAGTCCCCTCCGTTCGCCCTCATCAGGTCCCATCATCGCGCCCTGAGTGTGATGGATGCCCGCTGCTGCGTGCACGCAACCGCACCCCATAGGCCAGCCGCAATCGGCCCGGAACCTCAGCCGCTGGCAGCCCGATCTTCGCCCCGCATGATCAACGCCCCTTGCCGGAACCGAGCGCAGGCCCGCATCGTGAACAAATGCGCCACACCATGAGGGGCACATTATTAGTGCCCCCGCCCATAGCCATACCAGGAGCACCAGCACTCCAGCATACATGATCCGGGGGTCGAACGCCACGGACCCTCAGACGGTTCCTGAGCCCCCCCCCAAACACACACAGTAAGACAGTGTAAGCCCCACCAACAACCCATAAGACGGTATCAAACGGGCCAGAAGGACACCGATCCCCATCCAGGGACCCTCAGTTGGGCAAACCCATGGCGACAAGCTGTCGCGCACTGTGTTCTGCCAACTCCCGTCCAGGCGACAAGGCCGGCACCGCGCGGGGAGCCGCCGAAGGCCCAACGCGAGTCGGTGGCCATAAACCTGCGGTCCGTTTCCATGGCAGCGATTTGCCGTCAACACGATCAACATTCTCGATCCGCGCCTCCCGCTCGTAAACTGAATGAATGAACGTTACAGCGGACCCCAGAGGGATCACCGGTGTATACCAGGGCAAGTCCCAGCAGGCCTCACCGCCAAGGCGGCAAGACACCTCCACACCTCAACGCCGCACCCAAAAAACACACCGGGCCATGACCCCACCCAGCCAGACACCGAAGCAAGCAGAGGCGCGCAGCGGGGCAACACTACCAAAGGGATAGGCACAGCAGAGGGCAGAATCCCCATAAGTGGATAAAGCCAAGCACAGGGGAGGTCGCCCACACAGGCACCCCATTACCCAGCTACCACAACCCCTGAGGCACCCAGCGCTGCACCCTCTCGAGGTCTTTGAAGACCCACGCCTGGCTCGTGACACTGCCCAGCGACCGCTAGTGGAGTAACCCGCATCAGAAGAAACACCTAGGCCAAGCAATAACATACCAATGGGAGCCCTGCCTCCTACCCTGCCTCCTACTCTGAGGGCAGGCCAGGTCCTCAACTGTGAGCTGCGTACGACATGTGGCCGTGTCGTCCAGGGAACCGGACATGGGTTTCGGCGCCCGGAGTTGAGTGGCATGGGCGTGTTCCATCCCTTCCTTGATAACGCTAGCTTTGCGTGCGGTCGCCATCCACTTGTTGAATGACACAGCCTACGTGAACAACCGAGACCGACCCCGGGTGCAGGCTGCACCGGTATGTCTGACGTGGTGTTAGGCCGACCTTGCCCTTGCCTGCATGGGCCGGCCCTGCCTCCTGGACGTCCCGATCCGAACGCACGCAGTGGATCCTCGTTGCCGAAAGGATCCCTTGCCCTATCGATGTTCCCCGGCTGCCAGCCGCTTGGTTTTGGAGCGGCGCCTGTTGGCGGCTGGGTTGGAGGGATTACTCCGCCCCGCTTGCCTTGGTCCGGATTTTCTCCGGCAGATTCTGGCGGTGTATCGGGGTCGGCCAGGCCGCGTATTGAAGATGTCTTCTAGCGAGGGTCTCTCTCTCTCTCTGCCCTAATGCCCTTCGGCACCCCGCGACCCCGCTGACCCGCGCATCTACCGATGACCACTATCGGCGCCCACTGTTTGGTTTTTTTATCAAAAAATGTCACATGAGTTTATCCGCAACCTGTGCGATGTTCAATCAAGCGGCTGCCAACCGAATGAGTGATGTTCTGTGCGCGAAATCCTGCGAAGTTGGCAGTGGCGGCATTTCCGCCAGGCAGAGATTGTTCAACATGTGAGCTGTCAGTTTTGGCGGACACCTGCTGGCATATTGAAAAATAAATTATTGCCAGTTTGGGAACCTGTCGGAGTATGCGACGCGGAACATTTTGCGCGCCGCATTGCCAAGCCTGCGCTTAGCATCAGTTTGGATCGCACAAGCCCAATCTCTCGCAAACTGATCCAAAAATTTTGGCACTGGCCTTGCGTCGGCCGGTGGTCTGCTCCGGCCAGTGCAGATGCGATTTGCACAGGCATTCGTGTACTTCCTCATTCGACAACGACAGAAACAAAAATCTGTGTGTAAGCCCCTTACGTATAGGATTCTAACTTGTTAAAGGGCTGGACTTGTGAAGGAAAAGTTCGCCACAAGGTAGGAACTGTGGGCGGAAAGTCAAGAAATATCGAAATGTCGCCAGACCCCGATCAAATCTGACAGTGTAAACCTCATAGTTTCAGCATGACACATGATTTCATATTTCCAGCAAACGTACATCGAAAAGTGGAGATGCCAATCAAAATCTACTATTCACTGTGCCCCAGTGTCCCATTTTGTATTTCCTGAATACATACCGTATGTCTACAGTGCTAATCCAACATAACGCCAATGCGCGTAGAAGAATCTTGCATGAGTGCCTTTCCTGTCGACAGGCGTAAACCAGGGTAGGCCCGTAGTACGGGAGTTCCAGAATCAATGTTGCTGAGGCAGAGTAAAAGCCCAAAGCCTGAGATGTCGAAGGAGGCCACTTCGACGCTCAGATTCGAGTAGATCCTGCCGGTTCCGGTAATCAGTTGGATTCCGGCGTACTGTCTGAAGCTGCCGTAATCGATTCCGACGAAGTCCACACCATCATGGGCAAACGAACAGACCTTATTCGTAGTTTTCCTAATATTTGGGCGGGAACGCCGGTCACGGGCTGTGCGCACGCCGTTGAGCACTCGCTAATCCAAGAAGCCATTTCTTGGGCTTCATGAAGCAAACACACGAATATTATCATCCCGGGAATTATTTTGAAGAAGTTTGACGGACGTCAGTGTGTCGCCAACCTTGCATGGATCAAGGAGCCCCGCGGGCGATCGTGTACGCGCACGCACGGAGGCGGAAGCGTTGTCGGTATCGCAAAGGGCACAGCCCGGTAACGTTCGCTCCCCTACCACTGTGAGGCCGCCATGAATGCGCGGGGGAACGCCGAGGACACGCGCAGGAAGTTGCAACCGCAACCGTTGGTACGTAGAAACGGGCGCGCGCGCGCCCGCACTGTGCACTATCAAATGCGCGCCAGACTGGCAACGTTTCGGGTGCAACTCCTGTCCGCTTAGGTGTGCTGTCCTAGAGCGTAATCGCATCCTGACAGGTTCCGGGTTACCGCAAAAGCAGATTCGACAGGACAACACCGATACATCCTTGCAGCTGCCTCCTCTTTGGCCAGGGCGTGTAGGTTTTCCTTCTGGGTGGGTGGGTGGACTCACCAGCCTCGATCTATCCAAAGGAAGGAGCGACGTGCCCAACGAACTGGGATCTTAATCCTTGCGGTCGGGATCGATGCGCGACTCAAGAAGGAACAGAAAGGCGTCACCTTGAAAGCCGCAGAACTATCGTGGTGCCGTGAAACTCAGATAGTAGGCGATGCGTGGGTCGTTAAGCCAGATCCGCCCCACGTGCATGTGCCTTGGCTGCAAGTCCCTCGCCAGCGGTCGTCGACCAAAGCGTTTATCAAATGCAATCAGCTTCAACAATGCGACAATTGTAATTGGCGCTGCGATCATATGATGGTTTTACCCCGAACGCCCGCCGAGGCTCGTTGGTGAGAGTGCGATTTGTTAAGGGACGGATACAATCGAAGGTTTCCAGGTGATGAGTTAGGTCTTTTGGTTTCGTTTGGGTATGATGACTCACATGGGACGGCACAGATTTGGCCGCCACTGCAGAGGAACGTGGAGGCAATAATTAGTCCATATAAGACAATCAACTTGTGCAGCAGCGTTGGGGTCTACCATTTTTGCGTTGAAGGGCAAATCGACCGACGTAGTAATGCCCACGCTCGTTACTAATAAAGATACCCTTACACATCCGTGCTGCCATCAGAACACTTTGCACAATAAGAATGATAAACATCCAAGATAGTTATTTCCAATACTGCATTGTGATATGTGTTATGCGACGGCCTGCCTTCTGCCCGCCATTATTTTGCACAGAAACGACTGACTCCATAATGAAATATTTTGAGGCAAGAATTTTAGACTTTTTGTGGTTTCAAAAGATTTACACACAGGTACGTCAGTATACAAAAGAGATAAATGCAATATATTAAAATTCATTAGCGACCCTGCTTAACCCACTGCTTAAACAATTAACCGTCACTACGAGATAACTTTTAAGATGCCTGACGCTGCAACTTCACAGAACGCGCAAAGCTAAAAGCGCTTGCATCGCCGTACGCTTACGAACCATCTCCATGCATTCCATATAAGAGGTTACAACAAAGCAGTACTTCATCAGTGCTAGGAGGTTTTAGCATGTTTTTTGTGCGAGGGTTAGGAATGCGGCTTTCGTTTTGAACCCATGTGCCATCAGATGTGGCACTAATACCGAAATCCATTGACATCTATCGGCTTCATTACCTGAACAGTACATCCATTTGGATATGATGCTGCAAACGAGCAGGCCAGTGGGCCGGCTCCTCGCTGGAGCCATCCTGTCGTTGTGCATGATGACCGCGACGATTGCTCTGGCTTCTGAAGATGGGCTCCAAAATCGTAAGTCAAGATATAACTGATAATCTATGATATATTTTTTCGGCAAGCCCAACATTCAATGTGATGTTCGCGACGACAGAAACTGACGTAATTCTCCTCCCCGCAACTGGCGCGGCTGCGCGTTGATTAGGTCTTGACACGCTACGTGGTGCTCGACGCCTTTTAGATGACGACGATTTGTTTGGGGATCTCAAGGCGCCGCCGGATTCGCCCGTCGCCCCACCTCCCAAACGCCCAACGCGGCCGCTGCGGCCACCGCGGCGGCCTTCGCCACCTCCGTCACCACGGCCCCCGCGGCCCTCCCGTCCGCCTCGGGATTCCAGGCCACCCACTCCCCCATCCCCCCGAGCCCCACCTCCTCCCAGTCCGAACCCGAGGGTCCGCATCCTCTCGCCACCCAGCCCTCCGCCATCCACAAGTCTGTCCCCGCCGCCGCCGCCTCCACCACCACCTCCTCCCCCTCAGAACCCGCCTAACCCAGATGCACCAGGTTCGCCCCCACCGCCGCGTGCACCAGTGCTGTCGCCTCCTCCTTCGCCACCTCCCTTAAAGCCGCCGCCACCAAAGGTGGTTCCGAAGCCGCCTCCGCCTCCGCCTCCGCCACGGCTTACCTCTTCGTCACCCCCGCCAGCTCGTGCGAGTGGGGTCGAGGGCGATAACAACTCGTACCCAGGTGCGATGGAATTATCAGCAATAAACCCCCACACCTGCTCTCCTACCAGAATGGGGTTCGACCCTGACGCTCATAGAGGGGCTCTGCGGAATGCAAGAACACCGGTCGGGACTGAGGATCTACCCTGTAATGGTTGCAAAGGTCACCGGACGGGTTACGGTCTACGAACTTGCTTTCTCAGCTTCCCTGCCAAGGCCCTGGCCATACGCGCCCTGGCCATCAGCATCCTGCTATCAACACCCGGACATCAGGGCCATGCAACCTTCCTCTTTATCCTCGACCCCCGAGATCTGCGATCAACATGTGCAAATAATGGCCATTGATTGCAGGGGGAAACTGCCCTGATGCCGCGGCTATCCTCAACCAGACGAACATCTACCGCGCCCGGCACCAGGCGCCGCCGCTGGAGTGGGACGCTGATCTAGCGGCTGGGTCCGCCGCCTACGGCGCGAAACTGGCGAAATCGTGCTCGCTGGTCCACTCCGGTGGCTCCAACTACGGCGAGAACCTGATGATGGTCCAACAGATGCCCAAGCCGGATAACAATTGCTTGATTGCTATCAGGAGCTGGTACAGCGAAGTGAGGAACTACAACTTCAACACCGTCAACGCGTACAGCGATAACTGGCCTCGGAACGTGGGCCACTTCACGCAGCTGGTGAGCGGGCGGGTTTTACATTGCTGAGCGCAGGCTGCCATCCAAGCGCCTGTTACCTTAGCAGAGGGACGACGACGGGGCGCAACCTTCCCGTGTTGTCGGTTGTCGGTTGGCACATGTTGGTTGGTGTCGTGGGCGCAAGTGACTGGCTGCGTACTTTTTTCGCTGGGCGCTGCGCTGAAGTATGACCTGTCGCAGGGGACCATAACTATCCAGCCTCATCGATTATTTCCAATACACGTCTACCGGCCGGTCTGACTCTTCCATCCGTCACTTGCCTTCGCTCGACGCTGTCTGAATGAAGGTTTGGAAGTCCACAACGAAGGTGGGCTGCGGCTACGGGTTCGCCGACGTCCCTATGGTGATTGCGGGGCGCCCATTCATGGGCGGCTGCAAGATCATTGTTTGCCGGTATCAAGTGTACGGCAACATCGCCTGGGACCTGTACTTCAGCAGAAACGGTGAGGGCAATCGCCGGCCGATGGTAGTTGGTAGTGCGTGGTAATTTGTAGTGTTATCGTGTCGATCTTGTTGTTATAGACGAACAGCATGTTACGAATGCGGTTCGCAGCGTGGTGCGGTGATGGGGTGTCTGGCACCTTCCTGTGGCCTCCGGGTCTCCCATCAAGGGGCTGATCTGCCCCTGACGACCGTTCGTCTCTGACCCTGTCTAAAAACCGCTGCTGCGTCATCCCATCCTCATTCTAACAGTGCTGCCAAACATCACGGCGATTACGGTGTGAGCTTTACGTGGACCAGTTTGGGACGTCCGCAGTTACCTTGCAACAGGTGAGGCAGTAATTGCGGTGCTCGGGCACACTCGATGGCATAGTGTGGCGCGCTGGTGAACTGGGCCGCGTAGGCCGCGAGACAACCTGCAGCACTACGATAGGCGCTGGGCCAAGTTGAAACCCAAGTTTGAACCCAACAGAAGTAAAATCGATGCCGTCCTGCTGAACATGCTGTCACGATGGTTCATTCGGCCTTCTTAAAGCAAGATACTGACATCTCGTACATCTCCACGTTAAAATGAAGATGCGAGGCTGGCTGCTGGCTGGGTGTTTTGCTTAACTTACGTTCACCAGGCAGGATTGATCCAAATCCGCTCGTGTAACGTCGCCCGTGTACGTCCCTGCAGGCGGCGGTCATGTTGACGTCCATCAGCATCTCGCTGTCGGGTTTCGCGCTGCAAGCAAGCAAGGGTCCTGTGCGCGCTCATCTCGCCACAGGCGCCGATCACCGCTGCTGGCGTTGGGACACTTTGCAGTGCCAGCACGCAGGTAACTCGTGACACGCACGCGGTGGGCATGGACATGAGCTGACAACAGGTTATTAATAACTGGTATCAAGCCCAACTCAATGAGCGCTGGGGCGGTGCATGCGAGCGCAGGGAATGGAAGCAGATGTGCCATGCATTGTATGTGTTCAATGGTTTTTTCTTTTGTAAGGGACGCCTCGGTTGGATTCTGTTGCTGGGAGTGGGGGTCGCTTCATTTTTAGTACGGGCCGCCATGGCTGCCGCCCGCCGTCTGTCCGTTTGATGTCTGTGTGTGTGTCGTGTGATGCGTGAATGCGTCTGCTGGTCGGAAACCGGGTTTCTTGGTTCGTTCGCACGTCATGCATGTATGCTCGCGTGCTTGGTCGCACGTGCTGCGTTCATTTGCGTGACCATCGTTCTACCTCCCATGCACATTGGTTCATACTACTCGTAGTTCATCGAACGCACTTGAAGTTGCAACCCTTTTTCATCGGCTGCGGCTCTCTCATTTTCATATTGTGACTTATTTAACCAAAGTTATTAGCCTGCGTGGGTCAAGACAGACTACAGCTACAGGAAATGTGTGGTCCTTGTTTGCTGAAGAAGGCGGCATTGAGCACTGAAGGCCGAAGTGCGTGGAGCTAGCAGAGCATAGGTAGATGACGCTGGCGGGCGGTTGTGGTGTGCACCACCAGGGAAGAGCGAAGAGAAAGGGCGGTCCAAAACTATGTGCCCATCAATTGAAACGGATTTGCACGACGGGGGGGGCCGGGTGCCTTATGCGTGGGCAGGTGCAATGGCGGATCCTGCCTGCTGGGCCCCCGTGCGGTGTCCTAGCGATGCACCTAGTAAGAGAGGGAACACATTCGTGTTCCGGAAGCGAAGGATTTCGGACGAACCTCGGCGAAGACTTTGAAGTGTCCTGTGTACTACATGAGGTGCTGTTGTTGGTGGTGACGGTGGTTTCCTCCGAGAACCTGCCGCATGTTGTGTCCAGATTTATTTTCGGCGGGAGTGATGTTGTGGATGCGCGTATGGGTTTCTGCGTTCGGAAGGAGTTTAGTTAGCTGTCCAGACCGTGCACGCCTTAACAGGTAGGAAACGCAAGCCGCCGACAGTAGACAGGCGATGAAGGTTTTATCCGATGCCGGGATGGAAGTGATACATGCCTCTCACAGTCGGCATGCCCGTCGCAGAGGAGGGCTGAGCCCATGCAGCTCATGTTAGCGGGTACAGGCGGGTACAGGGTAGTGCAGTTCCAGGCAGGTAGGTTAGGCAGTGGCATTTGGAAGGAGAGGGTACGGAAGCAAGCGAGGGCATTCATGCATGTGAGGCTGTGAGTTGGATGACCATCGATCGAGCGAGTCCCGTGCTTGCCAGCTACGGCGTTTCGGGACACAAGTTGAGCGCCCTGGCCACGTGGCCGCGTTGATGTAACGAGTAGTGTTGTCTCGGCGCAGTGCGTACTGCGTAGCTGGCGCAATGCTACCCAACGCGAATTGACGGCCAGTGCAGCAGGTAGCAGGCTGCCAGCACCTTACATAGGCCTGGTGTGCTGGTGAAAACACAGGATTGGATGGAATTCATGTAAGGTGCTGGCAACATGCCACCTGCTGCATCCAATCACCAGGCCTATGTATGCCACGCGATGCCTTCAGGCATTGGCGGCGTAAGGACACAGTTCACGCCTGTGGGGAGTGCATGGACCTGGGACGTCTCGTGTGACAGCGGCACGGCAACGTCTTCATGGTTCGAAACACCGCAATACGTAGAAATGGCCTTGCGGCGCGGAAGTCGCTGAGGCAGGGCGTCAGACGCTCTCGTCAGGCCCGACGCCCGAGTAGTGGGACCTCGGGCAAGTCGGCTTCGTAGTCTCGCTCTGACAGAGGGGCCATGCGGACCGAGTCTGGCAGGCGTACCGAAAGAAGCGGCCATTGCCTCGGCTTGTTCAACATTCAGCCACAGGCAGCCATGAGCTGGTCGTGTTGTATCTCAACGCGATAAGAAAGAAGCGGTCGGCGAAAATTCAGCAAGATCGGCGGCCAGGCTGGCTTGGATAGCCTTTTCCACATGAAACGGAGCGGATGGACAGACCTCCGCTGTCATCGCGCATCAGCAAATCACTGGCAATGCGACGCCCACACCACGCGCAGTTATCGGTCTGTGCACTCATGGCAGTGCAACGCCGCACCTGTTGCCACATTCTCCTGCGAAGGCCAGGCTCTGCTGCTGCTGCCAAGGTCAGTCTATGCATAGGGGAGCTCCCACGGTGTAGGGGGCAGTGTTGCTATCTTTACGGGCAAAAAACCCGGATATTTTCTATTTCCCGGACCCCCAAGAAACCTGCGAGATTTCATTTATTTGACGCTGTGGAGAGCCGTAAATCTGTTCTGCCAACTATTTTCCAGAGTACCAAAAAGGCCTAGAAATCTGCGGGCGCAGGGAAAATTCCTGCATCGTACACCTGTCTACCGCCAAAACACACTCGAATGCCGTGTCACCAACTCCTGGTTATCCTCCCATATGCATCCGCGACGCAGGGAAAGCGCACTTCAGGCCTCCATGGACTTAGAATCCCTGTCGTCGCTGTGGTAACAGTGGCCCTGCTGTCGAAACACGCAGAAATACCGGCCTGCCTCGGAGGTTTTTATTTCCTGGCACCTAGGAAACCCCCCAAAATCTGCCCTGCCAAAGGTTTTTTGGCTACTGGCGACAGGCCGGAAACCTGCGGAATTCTATTTTCCCGTTTTGGAGGATAGCAACACTGGTAGGGGGTCCTCAAGCCAGATGTGCTGCGCTGTGGGCGGGGCTTCGTCAGGAGCGTATGTGGTCCTATCCGGCAAAGACGTTGGGGCCCCGGCACGGTCGGGCTTGCCCCTCAATCGTCCCCTGCACGCTTTCGCCTTTAAGGCAAGCTTGGATCGACAAGGAATTTGGCTCCCGTGTTACGCACCCAGGGCCTGACAAGGCCTGACGCAGTCAATGCCTTGGACGCTGCGAGACAAAGGGCGGGTTCCAGAGCTGCCTAAAAATGCTATGATGTCATGCCTATAATGCCGCGCTTGCCAGCAACTTGCGTTTTTGTGTCGGTGTCGGCGACTGTACTGGCATCTGCTTCAGCCATCATCCATGTTGCCGCGATGTCATGTAATAAATCCGACAATACTCTGTCGTAAGAAGGTCGAAGCAGCGGTTGGAACGAACCGAGTCGAGTTTCGAGGAGTCGCAGCTACAGCCACACCTCAGCGTGAGCAAAACAGACTGGTTAGACATGTCAGTGACAACGGAGCGGGAAATTAAAATTACCCTTTAATATAATTGATTTTGCAATTCTGTGGAGTCATGCATATATCTTACAGTCAGCGAATTTGCGTGCATCCGTCATTATCACTAGTGGGCCTATCAGGTGGGCAGACATGGGAATTTGATTGCTTGATCTGATTATATTACATTATAATACATATTACAATTTAAACACATGGTTCGTCAGGTTGTTGAGCCTTTGCGGTACATTTGGTCGTTGATAACTTGTTCCAACCCCATGGATTATATTAAATCATTAACAGATTCATCAGCTGCGATAGATATAGAGACGTGTAGTTATGAAATGTAGACAATGAACGAGCGCGCGAGCGCGCGACAGCGCGTCATCCCTAGCCTTGACAGGATGACAGCTATGTTTGTTAAGTTATAATGGTTCATTCGATATATTTTTCGAGTTAAACTTGCGATTGGACTTGGCGGGGTTGTACCGGACGTGACCGACGTCACGACGTCTGGATTTGTATTATGTAATGCGCAGTAGCAGCGGCGTCTGCCGCTAGCACCCACTACTTACCATTCGTATATCAACATGTAATGAACAAGTGTTCATCTTGTTTTGGCATGGCCGGTCTTGCCGACCTCCTGTAGTTAGACTATGGTCGGACAACATCTCGGCCATTTAGGACTTAGCACCAGTTGACCCCGCGCCACCCCAGCCCAGCGCAGCTTGCTTTTGCAAAATCAAAGCAAGTCTGTCGCCTCATCATTATTAGCGTACTGAACTTTTTCCGTTGCACTCATCCCAATCGAGTCAACTGGGTGTCTGCTCGTGCCTCGGACCAAAGCAGCCATGGGCCGTGCCTCTCATACCAATATATGCCTCACATTGTTCGCCTGCTTGTGGCTCTTCCCATGTTTCCCTATCATGGCGGCGGCTACTGGGCGGGTCGACGGCCAGTCCAACAACCGTAAGAAATTTGGTTATGCACGACGCCGTACCCAGGAGCCCTAGCCCGGCAAGCCGCAATAAGCGCGCGACTACAAACAGTCTGACGGTCTGCTTCCGCGATTATTGCCACCGGCTGTAGTTGACACATCCGCCGGGTGGTGCCACCTACGCATCATATGTCCTGTTCGCTGGTCGCAGGTAGCTGGGGCCACTTCGGTCGTCGTATGTTGTTACAAACGTCACAAGCCACCCCGCTGGAACCAGCAGAACCTGTCGGCCCAGTCCGGTCAGACCCGCCGCCCCGCCGCCCGCCACCCAGCCCCCGCCCGCCACCCGCTCGCTCGGCCCCGAAAACACCCCCAAGCCCGCCTTCCTCGCCCAGACGGCCGCCCACATCCCCACGACCGCCCCCGCGCCGTCCGCCCCCGCGGCCTCCACCTTCGCCCCCGAGGTCACCACCGCCGTCACGAAGCCCGTTGCCGCCGCAACCAAGCTCTCTGCCGCCGCCACCCAGTTCGCCGCTGCCGCCACCCAGCCCGCCTCCGCCGCCACCTAGCCCCCCGCCGCCGCCACCCAGCACACCGCCGCCGCCTCCAAGCCCGCCACCACCGCCACCAAGCCCGCAGCCGCCGCCACCAAGCCCGCAGCCGCCCCCACCAAGCCCGCAGCCGCCGCCACCCAACCCCCCGCCGCCGCCACCAAGCCCGCCGCCGCCTCCACCTAGCCCCCGCCGCCCCCACCTAGCCCGCCGCCGCCGCCTCCAAGCCCGCCGCCGCCGCCACCTAACCCCCCGCCGCCGCCACCTAGCCCCCTGCCGCCGCCACCTAGGCCCCTGCCGCCGCCACCTAGCCCCCTGCCGCCGCCACCTAGCCCCCCGCCGCCGCCACCTAGTCCGCAGCCGCCGCCACCCAGCCCGCAGCCGCCGCCACCCAACCCCCGCCGCCGCCACCTAGCCCCCGCCGCCGCCACCTAGCCCCCCGCCGCCGCCTTCCAGCCCCCGCCGCCGCCACCCAGCCCGCAGCCGCCGCCGCCGCCACCTCGAAGCACGGCGCCGCCACCCAGTCCACCGTGGCTACCATCCAACCCCCCTCCCCCACCGTCTCCATCGGCACTTCCCCCAGACGCGCCAGCTCTACCAGCCCAGCCACCGCCCCGCGCATCACCACGTCGGCCACCGCCGCCGCCGCCGCCGATACCTGCGGAAATCCTGGCAAAGCTGTTCCCTGGTACGGTGGCGAAAACGCTTAATGAAGAGGATTGTTGGCGCTCCCTAAATGCTGAAGTTTCTATACTGAGGCCGCCATCGTGTCAAGAGTCTTGCTGGGCCCACGGCAGCTCACCTTTTGAGCTGCAGCCACTGGACATTATGCGCTAACGTGCACATTGATACACGGACACACACAACCTGCGGGCGGGTCTCTTCTCAAAACACACACACACAACCTGTACCCACGTCCTGATGTAACAAAGAATACTGTGAGTTCCACAAAAGGGACCATTGATGCCCACCAGAAAGTTACCCTGGTAGGCACCAGAGCATGTTGTGTCGTCCATGCTTCGATTAGGCCACAGATATTTGTGGCCCAAAGACCGCCGTCAGTTGGCCCTGCCCCGTGCGCAACCCTCCTTCCATGCGGCCCCGCAGGCGGCAACTGCCCGGACGCTAACGACGTATTTAGCGTCACCAACACCTACCGCGTTCGGCACCAGGCGCCACCGCTGGTTTGGAGCGAGTCGCTGGCCCGGGACGCCACCGCGTACGCGGCTGCCCTGGCCGCCAAGGGCTGCCCGCTGCAGCACGCGTCCTACGGCGAGAACCTGATGCAGGTGGACGGGGTCGGGATTGATGTCGTACACACGTGGCAGTCGCACGTTCTCGCTCCGCTCGACGACCCAGATAGAACGATGCACGGCGCGGCTGCGTGTGTGTCTGTCCCGGGTCCGCTCGCTGCAGCATGCAAGGAACACCACCGCGGAAGCAGGTTGCGGTGGGGGACGTCATCGGTGACGGCCGCAGGAAACTCACGCCACACACACTGCGTGGCCTGGGTGGTTATGGGGCCCGGGTGGTTATGGGTGGGCTTCTCATTAAACACACACTGCGTGCGCTGGCGTGCGTGTCTGCAGGTCCAGAGCTATCCCAAGCCAGCGCCCACCTGCCTGGGTGCGATCCAGGGGTGGTACTCCCAGGTGCAGTTCTATGACTTCAACGCGAGGCGAGCCTACTCCGACAACTGGCGGCGGGACATCGGGCACTTCTCGCAGCTTGTGAGTGCGGGGCCCTGGAGGGGCTCGGAATTCCTCGCGGGCAGAGCAGGTCGTCGTGTTCGGTGGTGCTGCTTTATACCCTCCCTTGACGATAAATGGGTGTTGCCAAAGGCGCATAAAGAAAGCCCCTGCTGCCGCCGCCGCCATGGCCGCCGCAGGTCTGGAAAGCATCCTCCTTGTTCGGATGCGGCGTGGGGCTCGGCAACGCAACCATTACCCTGGGAACCAGGCAGTACCCCGGCGGCTGCAAGATGGTGGTGTGCCGCTATCGCAACATCGGGAACATCGCCTCGGACTTCGAGTTTGCACGCAACGGTGCGTGTCGTACAGATGCCGTGCACAGCGGTTTCAGGGGTGGTGCTGGCGGGTCTGGTCCCGCTCCTTTTGTAGGGCGTTGTGGGGCCGCGGGTGCTTCGTTGCCCTGTCGGCGGGGCACCGCCGGGCTTCCTCCTCGTTAGCACCGATCATCTGAGCACTCATGTAAGTTTCGTCCATTCCCTGTCGCATTTAAGATGGGAGCGCCTGTCGTCGTGCGCTTGTCGTGTTATGTTGTGCCGCTCATGACGCTGTGTGCCCTGCCGCCGGCTGTTGCTGCTGCGCCCCGCGCAGTGTTGCCGAACATCACGGCCATCGTGTACTGAGCCAATGACGACGACGATGACGACGCGCAGCACCGCGCCGCACCGCCCACTGCTGAGCCGTCAGGCGTTCCCAAAACCCTTACGGCGTCATGACGACCAGGAGCTCATCGATACCGACAGCAGACCAGCCCCGCCCGCCGTGACGTGTGCGGGCGGTGCGGTGTGACTCAACGTCACCCGTGCTCCAGTCTAGGGCCGCTGTGGCGGCGCGACGGCGGGAGCTGCGCCACCCTCACGCCCACTTTTGATACGCGCACGTCCCATCGCGGACGAAGCCAAAACCCATCTGCGCGCCAGAACACACACATATCTGCAGTATTCTTGCATTTATCCATCGATCGATTCTTCCGAATGCTATGTTAGAGAGAGTTCCGCCGTAGTGGCTGTAGAGACCTGCAGAGGGTCTTGGAACCGGTAGCTGGCTAGGCGAGCTTGCGAGTTGATAGCCGGGAACCCTAAGAGGAGCCCTCTCGCGACCACCGAAGCGCTGGCGGGCGGATTCCGCACATCATCGGCTCCGCGGGACAGACTGCTCTAGACTCATGCCGTCAGACGTCATACCGATTCTACCACCGGATGCATTCACCACGCGCGCGCCCGCAGCAACGCGGGGGCATGCAGTGACTCACTCTCTCATCCACGCAACCAAGTATGTTCTAGAGCGCACGCCAGCGCGGATAGGTGGTTTGAGAGGTTCAAATGCATTAGTATCCAATGACGGATTGGAGCGCTAGGGTGGACAGTGCAGGTAGGGGCAGACCTCAGAGCGGATTCGTAACCTCTACAGCCGGGCGCCGGCTGGTGCTTCATACGTATAAGGCCTGTGAGGGAATCTAGGGTGCGTTTACGTGACGTTGTGGATATGCGACGCATCATAATGAATATCTATCGGGCTGTGTTTGTTAGTTCGATGGATGATACCGTAAAGTGTTTATGCGGCGAGCGATTGCCCGCAATGCAGCAATGCAATTGGTTCAGGGGCTCAATAGGTCGGCCCCGGGTCGGTTTTATTTTAGTTCAAGGTGTTTGCGGTTTTAGGTACCAGGTGAACCGTCGTGGTTTTTCGTTGGCGCCGATGGCCCTCCTAACGATGCGAGCTGTACGACGCACGACGTGAGCTGTACGAAGCTCAAAACTGAGGTGTCCACTGTAACAGAGCAGAAGATGAGCCCTGACCCGCCGCGTCTCTGTACCGTATCTGCTGGTCGTTCAGAATGTGCCGGCGGCAATGCACGGCCGGATGCCCCCCCCCGCCAGGGTGAGGATACCCAATGCGTGCTGTGAAGTCCTGGAAGTCCCTCGGCGCATGCCGGTTTGTTGGCGGCTGGCGCGTGGAAAGCAGTCAGCTGGAACCCATTATCACCATCACCAGCGGGCTGTTGGAACCAGCGACTCGGTGTCGCTGGTTCCATGCCAGACTCCGAGAGGTACGGAACTGCACGCACTACTAACGCACAAACCTCTGCACGTGGGCGAAGCGCAGGGCGGCCACCTGCGCGGAGGCCGACTAGCCTAGCGTGGTCTGGTGTGCAAGGCCGGTCAGCATCATGTGCGGTCTCGGGGAGATGAGAGTGACGATGGAACTCCTTGTAACTTACATGCCAAGCCATGAGCTGCGCGCACAGAGACGAGGCTCACCAACGTGTGTGTATTCCAACACTGTGTTTGGTAGCGCCGCTGGCCTGCGGCCGGACCTCCTGGAGTCCTGCCTACACGAATGCGCGCCAATGGCGGCTGGCCTAACGAACTCGGCCAACCTTAGGAGTGACAGTTGATATCCAAAACGGTCTGATGCTCATCGCGCTCACACATGACTAAGTAACCAACGGCCATTCGGCCAACCGACATTTGAAACCACAATAACGGAAACCAGTAACGCTCTGTGCGAATCATTTCGTGTGTCACGACGCCGTACACGTTGGCTAACCAAGGTGTGTCGTGCAATGTTGCACAATCCGCCGAAGCCATTTGGCATGCCAACTCAATGGCTGCACGACTGAGCCAATATGCTGGCATCCATGGACGGACAGTTTTGCGGAGCACCCCGAAAACCAAGGGAGAGACCCCAAGGGGCTCCGCCGTCACAGCACCTGAGGCACCCCCGCACCACAACGCTGCGTCAACGCATTCCAGAGGGACGTAACCCTTGCGTCGACGCAACCACACACCCAATAGTGTTCAAGCAAGGCACCCCTTCTCGGGGGTTAACACATCAATCGCAGGTAGAGTTGCATGACGGGGGCAAACTGAAGGGGATGAATCGAGACCCTCGATGCCATATGGACATCAAAGTCACGTAGACGGACAGACGCAGACCCTCGACTTTTGCTTTCCTGGACTTAATTGCCATACAGGATGGACCGGGCTAGCCGCTGGACCGTCCAAGCGTGTCCGCGAGCGCAAACAGCAGTGTGTAAGGACGCAGATGATATGCGCACAACTCTCTCGTCCAACCACAAGCAAACGCTAAAATTAACCCGTGCTACCACTCCCAAATTTGGTGAACAAAACGAGTCCGACAGAAATGCCATCGCACGGCAGCCAAGTCAAAATTGTTTGAATTAGACACGTGCGCAGGCGCGTGCTCCTGGCACGCCAGACTAGCTCGCCATACGCGCTCAAAGCTTCACCCTAAACTCTATGATCTACTTTAAACACATTTTCGACATCATCAGTAGCCGCTAAGCATGAAAAAACGTTTGCAATGCCAGGCGGACAACATGGGCGGGCGGCGCTGCTTTCCCGCAGCTCCTGCACTTTAAAAATACGAACCACAATGCGTTTGGCCGCAAAGTCATAAAAATATATATTCAGAATATCATGGTCTCTGACCCTGCTCTGCCACACGCTTGAAAGCTCATGATCGCGTGCGCCCCGCGATTCGGCGTACTTGATGAATCCCGATCGTGCCGGATGCCGAGATGGGAACAACAGATATGAAGGACATAATATTAATGAACAGCTTCTACCTCTGGACTTGTTCGCGTGTGTCCAATGTTCGGTCGATTCACTGCATCGGGGCGGGCGCCCCCCATTGTGGTCCCTCATGTCGTGCTGCTAGCTCCAGTTTATACAACGATAGCGCTGATGTTGGCCCTTACTGCAAGATTTGCAAGGAAAGGCGCGCGGGTCGGGGTTATGATGGTCGAGGAGTCAGGTCGACGGGCAACGGTGTCGAAATACGGTGACGTGCAGGCGGCGCGCGCAAGCCGTTTGCGTTTCCTCCTAACGGGACCTGACACATTCCGTTGTATAACAACCGAAAACGTGCAACCGTCCTCATCGTACTTATTGGCCACCTGCTCAGGAGGAAAAGTTGAATTGCGGATGATGGCGGTGCTGGAGACGGTGCTGGAGGGTCCCTCCCTACCATCCGCGGGTTCAGGCCGTTGGAACACACTGACCCCTTACACCCAACCTCCCGGCCCGGCCCGGTCCCGCAATCCAGTGCGAGGCCACCCACCGTTCAAGGCAAACATATAATCCGAGGCAACATTCCCGATGTTGCGGTAGCGGCACACCACCATCTTGCAGCCGCCGGGATACTGCTTGGTGCCCAGGGTAATTGTTGCGTTGCCGAGCGCCACGCCGCAACCAAGACGCGAGCTGTCCGCCCACACCTGCACACCGCCGGAAGCACCCACCCACATCCCTTAGTTACGGAGCGCGAAGGTAAATCGAGTGGAGGTTTCGTCGCCGGAGGGAGCGAGGGTCACGGTCGCGTGTGCAACGGTTTGCAAACGCAGGCCAACAAGAGCGCGGGATACTATCCTAGCTCGGGTGTTCGAGACTGTGTTGCCCACACTCACACTCACACCCACACGGGTGTGTGTGAATCGTTACATATCTGCCGGGCCGACACTGGCCGGGGGCGCTAACCCGCCCCATACGGGAGACCGCCGAAGCACTTTCCCCCGGATACGGGGGATAGGGGCGTAAGGGGCCTCTGTCCCCTCGCTCTCAACCAAGGGCGCGTGCCCGATCCCCGAGGATCGGTGACCGCTGTGCCCCCTCAAGGGAGTGGGCGAAGGCCCATCCCGGGCAGTCTGCGCCTCGCAGTCCGCTGTTCAACCTCCTCAAGTCCTTGCAGCACCCAGGGCGCGTTTCGGAGGCGCGCCCCTGCTTGGTGCGGTAAAACTAGCCTGGTCCCGCGTCCCAACCTAATCGTACTAACTAGGGTTGCACCCTCCGGCAGGCCTGCCTGCCCAGCTGAGCCAGAGCGAGGCGTCTCGCACGCGTCAGGCCTTGCTGGGTCCGGGTATGCAGTCGGGTGCTCCATGATGGGGCTATGGTTTGCACAAGGCAGCAGGTGTGTTGTCTCGGCATCGACCGTTACTAGGCATTTGGCATGCGTGGCCGTGCGAGGAACAGAGGACGTGACTGCTGGACGGACGCGACCGCGCCTCCCCCAAAAGGGCCGTCGGTGTCTATCAGCTACCACCATCACCCCCAGCAGCCACCTCTCTCACCCCCCAACAGCCCCCCTCCCCCCCAACAGCCACCCTCTAGCCCAAGGCCCAAGCCGGGGAGCCTCAGCCAGGGGCGTTGGCGCGCGTTGAAGAGCGACTGGTGCTGCGGATGCTGCTTGACTCCGAAACCAAAAGAGTAGAGACTGACATGTGCAGCTTCCCCGAGTTCCCAGCACGGTGTGCTGGCTGCGACTGTCATGACCCGCGGGTCCACTGCAGCAGCATCTATGTGATGCGATGTGCCGCAGTTTTGTGTTCCGCAGCCGGTCAAACCCACCAGCTGCGAGAAATGGCCGATGTGACGTGGCCAGTTGGTCGTGAACGCGTACTTGGCGGTGAAGTCATAGAACTGGACCTGGGAGTACCACCCCTGTATCGCACTCAGGCAGGTGGGGCCGGGCCTGGGGTAGCTCTGGACCTGCACGACGCGTGCGGTGCGGGAGGGGCACTAAGGAACGGTGGCCGCGGCCGAGGGGCCATTGCGTTCGGTGGCGGGGTATTGCGACAGGGCGGTAGGGCAGTGCAGGCAGGACAAGCTAGGCAGGGGCGGTTCCGTCCTCAGGAAGGGCCCCCCGGGCCCCTGGGCCCCTGCAAGGCGAATCTCTGGTTGGGGCACAGGTGTCGCCGGTCCTTCGTCTGCTTAGAACGGGAATCAGGCGCGCGCCCTTGGTTGAGCGCGAGGGGCGGGAGAGAGGCCCCTTACGAGGCACGACCCTCTCCCCCGTGTCGGGGAGAGAGTGCTTTGGCGGTCTTTTCTTCAGGGCTGGGTTGGCAGCCATTGACCAGCGCCAGGCCCGGTCAGATATTTAACGATGCAGACACGTCAACCCAAACACACACAAAGTCACAGAAGCGCGCGCGCGCCCACCTGCATTAGGTTTTCGCCGTACGACGCGTGTTGCAGCTTGCACTCCTTGGCGGCTAGGACCTTGGCGTACGCGGTGGCGTCCCGGGCCAGCGACTCGCTCCAAACCAGCGGCGGCGCCTGGTGCCGGATGCGGTAGGTGTTGGTGACGCTCAGCACGTCGTCCGCGTCGGGACAGTTGCCGCCTGCGGGGCCGGAAGTGGGTGCGGGTTGCGCCATGGAAGGACCGGCGCCGGACATCGGTGTTGGGCAGGCGCATGCCGGCAGCAGGGGCCCTTGGTGGGCCGGACACACCAACACGAGGTACTCTGACAGCGAACCCCCTTTCGTGCAACTTCCGAGAAGGAGACACCCGGAAGTCGCTACACGCATTCATAAGCTTGCAGAAATGCGCAGCGTTGATGCCATTGTCCGATTGCACCCGCCCGAGACCCAGGCCGTTCAGCCGCCACACCACCCCGCACAACCCACAACCCAAGACCTACACACAACCCGCCCCTCCCTCTAAACACACACGCACAGCCACACACACAGGTGAGGCGCCTACGAGCTATCTGGGCCCGATAGATCCCCCAACCGCCGAGTAAGGGTCCACCTTGCAACGGTTACAGGTAGGGTTCCCGGGCGTTCGTCCGATTGAGGCATTGGCGCACCGGGGAGGGTTTCTACTGGAGCCGGCGGCGGCGGCGGAGGAGGAGGTGGGGGAGTAAAGGACGTCCCTGTTGGCGGCAGCTGAGGTGCCTGCGAGGCCGCGGATGGAATGAGCTGCGGCGCTGGTGACGGAGGCAAAGGTGGAGGGGAACCGGTGGAGGGCTGCGGCGGCTTCGCGGATGGCCCGGGTTCTGTGGTGTGGGACTGGGGTGGCGGCAAGGGCCCAAGGGTGGAGTCCGTAGTTACAGCTGTAACGGGGTTCGGCGGCGGCGCGCCCCTCAGGCGGAGTTCCGGGGGCGGCTGCGGCGCGGCTACGCGCGGTGGATTGCGTTGGGGTGGCGGCGGCGACGGCGGCCGCGGTGGCGGCGGTGACAGGCGTGGGGACGTTGCTGGGGATGGCGGCGACGGCGACGGCGGCCGCGGTGGCGGCGGCGACAGGCGTGGGGACGGCGACGGCGGCGATAGGCGTGGGGACGGTGGAGGCGGTGCAGCCCGGGCAGGGGGTGGCCGCCGGGTCGGACTGGAGATTGGTTGCGTGCGTGGTGGAGAGGCCGCAGGCGGGCGCCGTGTCTGGGGCGGTCGGACACGAACTTTTGCTGGCGAAGATGGAATCGGCGAAGGGAGTGGACTGGGTTTCGTTGGTGGCGGTGGCGGAGGAGCGGGGGGTAGCCGGCTGGGAACAGGCGCCCTGGGGCTTCCCGTCGAGGGGTAGACTGCAGGCGGTAAGGTAGTACCCGTTGGCAACTGGGACGAGGTCATATGAGGAGGAGGTGGAACGCGTGGCTTAGTTTGGGCTGGTGGGGGGCTGCGTGTCGGTGGGCGCGGTCGTAGCGGTGGCGGCGGCGGTGGCGGTGGCGATGGAGGCGGTGGGGCGGCGGGCAGTCGCCAGGAGGTTGGCGGTGACAGCCGCGGCGGCGGAGGCCGCACAGCCAGAGGGGGCGATCGCCAGAAGAGCGACATTTTCACCTCTGCGATGTGCGTCAAGGGAGTAACCCGAAAGGATCACGTAGAATCACAGCGGGGCGCCGTCCCGCCGCATCGAGCCCACCCGAGCGACACGCAAACGGAGGTCAAGGTCCGCCACGCCGGTGTCCCGCTTACCGGCGGACAGCGCCTGTCGGTGTATGAGTGACTGAACCAGGATGAATAGCGTATATGACATCATGGGTTTGACTGCGCGCATTTCACTGAGCGTCCGGTGTCGCCCTGCTCTGTTGCCCTAAAGGTGGGCCTTGCGGTTCCTGTCCTTAATTATACATTTGATAATATCTCATGACATGAATTGTTGTATAAGGTATGCCGTCTCCGTGATACGGTGAAACTGCGGGCGTGCATGTCATACGCAGGATACGGGACCACAGTAATGAAGTCTGAAGTGTCTGCCTCCGCGCGCTGCTTAGAACCAACAGTTTTATACCTAGCATTGATGAAAGACAGGGTAACACAGCCTGTAGCCTGACACGGGAGGTAGTCAGTCATGGGATAAATTGCTAGCGTGGCTGCGCCACAGATCCTGACAGCTAGCACTTGTAAGGTAAGGTCAGTGCCGTGACCGTCGTAGCTTCAGGTGATTACAATAATTCATTCATTGTCATGTCCAGTCTCCTATCTTTCTTGCAAAGGTCGAAGCTCGGCGAGTTTGGCCGTTCAATTTGCGCTTCGTCGTGTCTTGCCTTGATAGAATGATATGAAGATGAGCAATGAAAATTCTGCAATAAGATTTGTCATTCCATGACACAAATTGTTCAGTGAAAATTGGATGGGTCTGGATAGATTCGTACTTGTTCATTTACCGGCTTACGGTTTGGCTATAACCAGCACGCCAAGTCGCAGCGTAATATTTCACATAACTTTAATGGTTCTATTTGGTTGTGTATGAAATCCTTAAGGAGTAAAGGTGACGTCACGGGCATCCCGTTCCGGCTTAGGGCACTTGCGCGATCCCTGTGTCACAGGGTGTCACCTGCACTAAGCTGCAATCACCAGGAATCACCCTATCATCGCTTCCGTGAAATCTGTTACTGCAAATGTACGGGTTGGTGTACGATGGCCAAATCGTAGACGCTCCTCAGTTTGCTGGGCGCCCATTCTCCTCTTCACAGGTTGCCATGGCAAACAAACGCGGATGCCCCAACATTGTCACACTGGTGGCAAGCGTACGGGCACTGCACATGCGAAATACAATGGGTCCTTGCTGCGTCATACCCTATTGGGTTGCCATGATGGCGCTGTACTGTGTTGCAAGGTATGCCGCGGATAGGCAGTTCGATCATCTTCCAGCTTAATATGTATCCCCAGGTCGAAGGCCATGCTGACGAGGCGTCCATCTGTCGATGGGCGGTGGTGCTCATGGAATTGCCGCGCCGTCATTTGCAACGACGGCCCAGCCCGGCCACTTCTGCTCGGCGGCCGACCGTGGCCAAACTGAAGCCGATAGAACAGTAGCCTGTGAATCAGACAACCCGAGTACCAGGATACAAATACGCGGTATTGCAAACCAGTGCTTTTGGGCGTTTTGTTTGCCCTTGGGCCTCCGGCTCGTATGGGTATGTGCAGGTATGGGGTTACGCACCCCCAACCATGTAACACACACACACACACAAATAGGCGCGCGCGGAGGAGCTAAACGCCACGGTGGTCGCCCAGGCACTGGAGTTCAGGGGGTGATCCGCGTTCAGGGAGTGATCAGCCCCGCCAACCCGACACCCAACCCCATCGTGGCGGCCATCCTTGCGCAGCGCGCCAGCTTCTTGTCAGCCGTCGACCACCGCGCGCTTTTCGCGTCCCCGCTGCAGCCGTGGCGGGTCGTCTACGTGGTGTCTTTCTTGGACGCGCCACACCTGGGTTTCTCCCGCCCGCGTGCCCCCGGAGCCTGTTCTTGCCCTTGCGTCTGTTGTTGCCCCTGCGCCGGTGGTTGCCCCCGCTGCCCCTGCGCCTGTTATTGCCCCCGGTTGCCCCCACCCGCCGCCCAACTGCATCCCCGGCGCGCAGCATGCACTTGCGCGCTTGGGCTTCCGGCGTAGTGGGGAGCTCTGTGAGAGTCCGCACGCCGGCAGTCCGCAGCATCTGCTATTAGTTCTTTGCCCCTGCGCTGTGACGGCCGTTGACCGCGTTCGTACCCGGCACAACACTGCAAATTCGGCACCCGCATCTTTGCATTCCATTTGCTTTGCTCGTTTTTTCCTTCTTACTAACAGCTTTTAGGACCGTCGCGCTCACGTGTGTCCCTGTCTTGCCATCCGCCTTGCATGTCCTCCGACTTCGCTTCGCTAACCACTGACGGTGCTGCTTCGCTTGGAGCTCCCGTTTCTGCATTCAGGTCAGTATCTTTTCCTTCTGCACGGGCTGGGACGGTTGTGCCGGGCACTTGCTTGCTGTCGGCATTGCACGCGCTGTTGACGCATACGCCCTTGCTTTTGCTGCACCTTAGGATCAGTAGGTAGCTTAGTAGAGTTTTCATCTGCATTAGCCTACGACGTCATAGCCGCTGCTTCTGCTGGCGTCCCGGCGCCCACCGGCGCTCGACAACGATACGGGACGCTGCAGCATCACGGCCTACACCACCTTGGGACTCCTTATGGACGACATATTTCGCCCTGGCATATTGGTAACTCTGGTCTCGGTCTCAGTCGTCGGTTGCATTGCTGGACACGGGTCTGCTTATTCGCGGCTCAGCTTTTCTCCTTGATAACACACACAAATACGCCGACTGCATCTTTTAGTTGTACGACAACGGTGTCCGTCAGTCAGTGGCGGCCCCTGCAATTTCGCTGCCCCTGTCATCTTCCCAGTGAATCAGGAGAACTTAGGACACAGTTAAACGTTAGGCGAAGGCTGTCCTAACGCGAGCAGCAACAACATTTAATAACCGTGTGTGTTACATGGTTGGGGGTGTGTAACCCCATACCTGTACAACTACCCATACGAGCCGTAGGCCCAAGGGCACGCAAAGAACGCCTAAAAGCACGTGCATGACGCTGCACAAGCAAGAATAAGGAGACTACAACCGCCCAAAGGGGAAGATTGAATTGCGATGGGCCCACATGCGCCCCAAAAGACTTGCTAACCGGGCCGGGTCCCAGATTATGGCTTGGAAGTATGGTAGTGAACTGAGGAAAGCCCTCCTCCGCGCGGTTAATGAATGAATGAATGAATGAACGTTGCAGCGGACCCCAAAGGGATCACCAGTGTATAGCAGGGCAAGCCCCAGCAGGCCCCACCGCCAAGGCGGCAAGACGCCTCAACGCCTCAACGCCGCACCCAAAAAACACACCGGGCCATGACCCCACTCAGGCAGACACCGAAGCAAGCAGAGGCGCGCAGCGGGGCATCATTACCAAAGGGATGGTGTGACTAATGAGTGATTGTTTAAATGCCGCCGATGCGAATACTCAGAACATGCTTGGCACAGGGCGCTTCGGCCTTCGGACCGGGGCTACAGCCTTTTCCCCAGCAATGGCAGCAGATTGGCGGCGGGTTCAGTCGGTTGCGCGCACGGCAAATCTCGGGCCGGCGTGTAATTTCCCCAACTTGTCGTGACAGCTCGGGAGAGCAGCATGGCAAGGGTACAGAACCCCAGTACATCAGGCGGCAGAGTCACTGGTGCCTTGCGTCCATGATCGGCACCGATAATCCCGGTACCATTCATCCATTCAAGCCCCATCTCGGGCCGAGCATGGCTTTGCAGCTCAACATGGAAAATGCGTAAGGCGATGAAGAGTAAACGCCGGGCACAGTATACACCGATCACGCAGTGTGCCTAGACAGTAGTCACCCAAAGTTTTGGTCGACTGGGGAAAAGAAACTGGAAGACATCTCACAGTGGCAGCATAAACAAACCAAGCACCCTTCCCATAAAGGGCAAGGCAAATCCATAAAAGCGCCCCTCATGAAAGGGGCGCCTTCATGGGGGGCCGCCTTTATGGATTTGCCCAGTTGGGCCTCCCGCGACGTGGGTGGACCTCGGTGGGGCTCGCCCTTTACACACCGTTGATCCCTTTTCAGGGTCCGCTGTAACGTTCATTCATTCATGGCATGATTACAGTCTGGTTAATTAAATGAAAGGAGCTACATTTGAGTCTACCATGAC
The DNA here is from genome assembly GCA_003117195.1 of Eudorina sp. 2006-703-Eu-15. Lineage (NCBI taxonomy): Eukaryota > Viridiplantae > Chlorophyta > Chlorophyceae > Chlamydomonadales > Volvocaceae > Eudorina > Eudorina sp. 2006-703-Eu-15. Next base: position 994,745 of record BDSI01000013.1, read on the forward strand.
CTCCATGGAATGGGGAAAAGACATGTGCCGTTGTTTTCCCCCAACAGGTGCGCCTCGCCCATCCGGGTCTATCCGGCAAGCTTGGGCAAGCGATGCCGTGTACCCATACGCCAAGTAGAAATAGTAGGATCTAAGACAAAAACAATAGCAACTATGGTTCTGATAGGCTCATTCGCATAATTTCATGTGACGCGGTCGGGTGCAACGGGTAGACCGACAGTCGGAACTGCCTTCGTGGTCTGTCCCTGTCTGTCAACTGTCTTGTTCACGCGCCGTCGAAGACAACATGCGTCGCCGCGAACAGACAAAGTTTTATCATGCATATTTCGCCTGTATCATAGCCTGCGCTCAATGTCGCTTCGTTCTGGCGCCTGCTACAACGAGGGTAGCTACGTGGCTGGGGTCATTTACTAACTGGATCCGAAATTCCGTTTGAAAGTCGTAAAAGCCGAAGCCACTCCATACTTCTTGGCAGAAGTTAATTTTGTTTATCTTTATAATGACGCGACCTCTTTGCACGAAAATGTTGGACCTGACCTGAATGACCTTGGCGACCAACAGACACCGACTTTCACTTTATACAAAGCTTTGGCCTACCTTCAGAGAAATTTGACCACTGAAGTTAGATCACATATATGTTAACCAATATTTATCAAGTTAAAGCATCAGCACAGTGCAGATCATTCTCTATTAGTATGAGGCGAGACGCCATGCCCAACTCGTGCCCAAAGCCTGTACTGAGGATATTTACGCACATATATCTTGCATATGTATTCATCGCGACCACCAGAACGGGTAAGTCCATGTCTTCGTAGCAGCATCGAGCCCGTGACATTTTTACTTGCACGCCTTCGGAAGCACAAGCGCCCGCCTTCAACCACCCAACATTACATTTTTGAATCCTTACCTGATGCAGGTACGGCTAGCGCCGGTATGGCGTCGGCTGTCGTCGCCCGTTTGAGGCTGCCGCCGCCGCAGCAGCAGCAGCCGAACCCTAGCCCGCTCCGGCCAACCGCACCCGGGCCGCCGTCACCGCCTCCACGACCCCGCCAACAGCGACAGCCGCCGTCGCCGTTGCCGCCGTCGCCTCGCCAGCGGCAGCCTCCGCCCCCACCACATCGTGCTGGGTCCCCGACGTCGCCTCCCCCTCCCTCACCGCTTCCCCCACCGCGCCAGGGCCGCAAGAGGCCCGCGCCACCGTCTCGCAGGCCCTCGCCCCGATCACCCCCGGCGGTTCCGCCACCGCTGCCGCTGCCGCCGTCGCCTGTTGCCTGGCAAGTCTCCCATCCAGTGGCGTCGCCGCCGCTGCCGCCTCCGCCGTACCGCTCACGTCTCCCATTAATGTTCTTTCTCACAGCCCCCCGTCTACGAACGCTGCCAGCATCGCCACCACCACCACCGCCGCCGCCGCCGCCGCGGCCGCCTTCAAACCCGCCTCCGAATGCCCCCGTCGACGCGGGGAGAAGCCAACAGCTGCCCGCCACGCCCCGTTCACCGCAACAGCCTGTGGCACAGAACCCATCACCACCACCACCACTGCTGCCTTCCCCGTCGCTGCCATCGCCGTCCCCTGCGCGCCTACCGCCGCCGCTGAGCGTTCCTGGGCCGTCGCCGCTGATGCCCAGTTCCTCGCTCGACACACGTTCTTCCCAGCTACCGTCGCTTTTTTCACCCACCGAAGGTGGCTTCACAGGTATGTATGTGGGCGGTACGGGACCGGTATGTGGGCAGTACGGGACCGGTATGTGGGCAGTACGGGACCGGTATGTGGGCAGTACGGGACCGGTATGTGGGCAGTACGGGACCGGTATGTGGGCGGTACGGGACCAGTATGTGGGCGGTACGGGACCAGTATGTGGGCGGTATGGGACCCGTCCGCTGTCCAAGTCACCGCCTCCAGACTGGGCCTTGGCGCTTCTCAACACAGCACCGGGATGACCGGGCAGCGAATCGGGAAATCTTGCAGAGGGGAGTGAGGGAGGGAGCAGGGAGGCCACAGCCAAGCAGGACCCAGCTGACCCGGGAACCATACGACAGGAGGGCGACGCCAGCTGCTGCCGCGGCCAATCCGCCCGCGTCCTCGGCGCCCCTCGCCCTCACAACAGGCGGCCAGTGCGACGACGCGGAGGAGGTGGTCAACGCCACCAACGTCTACCGTGTCCGGCACCAAGCCAAGCCGCTGCAGTGGAGCTCGGGCCTGGCGGCCGCGGCGCAGGCCTACGCCGAGGTGCTCGCGTCCCAGCTTTGTGTCCTGAGACACGGCTCCTACGGCGAAAACCTCATGATGGTGGGTCCGTGGTGCACGATGCATGACGGGGCTTAGCTAACACTCGAGCGACGTGTTAGCCAACTGGGACTTGGTGTGCTTCCGAGCACGAAGGGCGTGCCGCGCTCACCCCCGTCCCCACCTGGCCCTCTTGTGGCCCTCTTCCCACGCACAGTGGCAGCAGTACCCGCGCCCCAGCGAGTGGGGCAGCTGCCTGGGCGCAGTCCAGGGCTGGTACAGCCAGGTGGCGATGTACGACTTCGACACGGACCGGCCGTTCACGGTCAATTGGCCTCGCCACACCGGCCACTTCTCCCAAGTGGTGAGTGGGGGAGTCCTGCTGCTTGCTGGAGTGCCAATACGGCGTTGGGAACACACCGCTGGAAGCGAGACGCATTGGTTGCCGTACATCCTCGGGTAGCGCCCGGGGCGGGCAACGCTGCCATCCGGCTGCGTGTGTGTTTTGCCGTACGTCCTGGAGGCCCCGCCGTTGCCGGCCGATGGCTGGGGCGTTGTATGGAGGGCCCTCAAGCCATTTGCGCTGTATGACTGAATGGATGAATGAATGCTGATGCGGACATCACAGCCAAGTTATCAGTTCCTACCAACGCTGCTGTCTTGGCCTCCCTGAATCTGCCCCGCGTGCTCTGGGCATGTGGTGCTTCCGTCGGGACCGCTGTTCCGTCCTTTGGCCAGACGTATTACGACACAAACCCCGGACATAATGCTGGTCACTGTATCATTGTCGCAGACGCCCTTGTCCACCCCCTATCATCCCTGCCCCGTACCAGGTGTGGGCCAGCAGCTCCGTGTTTGGTTGCGGCGTTGCTGTGGGCGACTACCCGATCACCCTGGGCAGCAAGACCTACCCAGGCGCCTGCAAGATGGTGGTGTGTCGTTACCAGGCGCCCGGCAACGTCGCCAGCGATGCCCAGTTCCTCAAGAATGGTGAGGGTCCCCGCTGTGACTGCTGCGCTGGGATTGTGAGGCGCTCGGGCCGGGCCTGTGGTACAGGCGCACCGGGCGTAATGCGCCACTACCGTATTACGAGCTCGCACCCCTTGCCTTTGGGACAGGGTCGGAAAGCGTATCCTGTTCATGGGGTGTATCTATCCGGGTGGTGGTGGTGGTGGTGGTGGTGGTGGTGGTTTCCCAGTGTGCGCCCGCGCTGCGCGGTTAGGGCACACACGCTTGCATCCCACGGAGAGGGCCCCCGGCCCCACTCCTACTCCTGGAAGTGGCTGCCGCACTTGCCTGAGCTCGCCCTCGTCCCTCATGGTGTGCTCCGGTCGGATTGCCTTCCCGTCCGCCTGCCTCGCCCCCAGTGCGGCCCAACATCACCGCGTGTGCGCTCTGAGTCGCCGAGGCAGGCGACTCTTCGGCCCATGCCAGACCACACGGGAGGCACCCGCCCACGCGCATGGAATGTCGGAACCGGCGACCAGCTACAGCGGACTGCGGTGCGGAAGCGACAGCGAGGTAGCAGTGCAACACCTGCCGTGGTTACACTGACCTTGGTGACGCCCAACCTGTTCAGGCTTGGAACAGTGGAAGAGGGCCGTGGGGGCGTGGGTGACGGACAGTTTTGTTTCCGCGCGCTGCTTGGACAGGAGACAGGGCGGCTGCTGGCGGAGCACGGCTGCTCGGCGCTCGCGTGCTTGTGTATGTTTGGTGTTGTAGGACCGCGCCGTGCCGTGCGTGTGTACGACGGCTGAAGGTGGAATGTCCCATGCACATCGTGATAATGCGCAACTGGTTCTGTTGCCTGTGGCCCACGTGACTTCCCTCGTCATGATGACGGTGAATATATTCTTGGTTTCATGACATGAATGATGATGCACCTCATCCAGTACTCGCGACTGCAGTACGACTGCAGTACGACATGGAGCTAGCCGCCCTGCAATCCGATAGATCTACGGGCTCGTGGGTCATAAATGAGCGAGAGGCGCGTATGTGTGTATGTAAGTATGTATGGTATATATACGACCAGCTTGTGCATGAATGACTGCATGAACGAATGGATTCACGTTTATTGGATGCATGTTGAGGGTTGGCAACGGTGGGTATAGTAGGGCTTGAAGAACGCGAGGGTGAGATGGGGTTCCAGTTCTTTTTCCACATGCCTTGGTCCCCCAAGACCACGGACCAGCGGGCGCCATCGGTCACGTGCGGCATGACGCTGTGCACTCTACTACTGTGCGCTCTGCTGGGGACCACGCCGGGTCCCTGGCTCTCCCGGGTCGCCGCAGCCCGCAGGGGACGGATGCGGGTACGGCTGGCTACCCGCGACGCAAACGCATAGCATGGCCACTTCCCCCCCCAGACCCCGCGCGCATTTTTGTTGACTCCATTTTCATCCTCATCCGGGGTTGGTTTCAGGTCGGTCTGTCCTGCAGGCTGTTTCATTTTCATGTATGCACCCAACTACTGTCCGGGACCTGATTCATCTTGGTGACGAGTGACCTTTTTGCTGGGTATTTTACTCGAGCACGGACCTGTGACCGTTGGCAGGACGTATTGTTGGTGGTTTCCGCATTTCGCTGCTTGGTGCTCAGTGCGCGCGTGCCGCACGTCTTGACGGGCGTTGCGCATTTCGCTGCTTGGTGCTCAGTGCGCGCGCGCCGCGCGCCTTGACGAGCGTTGCATGGCACGTGTTGCCCCGGGTGCAGCGTTTGAAGCATCGCGCGGTGTTGGAATCGTGGTCGTGTCGGGACGCTCGTACGTTACACAGGATACCGAAGAGTCCCATGGTCTGTGACCGCGTGCCAGGGCGTGCCATGGCCTGGGACCGAGTCCCGGTGCCTGCTTGCGGCGTTTCCCGACAGGGCAACGAATTGTGTGTGAATTAAGCAGGCAGAACAGGAGTGCGTGACATGCGAGGGGCCCAGTGGCGGCCAACAGTGTGTGTATGTGTTTTCCGCACTGCTGAGTTAATCCGGTGTTCCAGGATGTGTTGGCGTCGACCGACGGCGTTGATCGCAGTGTTCCCAGAACTCGCCGCCGCCGGTGATTTCGCAACTGCACCGCCCTTCCCGGCTGCCTCGTTGTGCCCGTTTGGCCGGCTGCGCGTTGTACGATAGCTGGCGGCTGCTGCCACCGGGGCGGCGGCGGAGCTTGTTTGCTGTTCAGGTCTTTGTGCCGGTTGGGATGAGAGTCGTGCACGTGTAGTGCCGAGTTCCGCCGCAGTTGGCCGGCAGGTACTGTTGTTTGCATTTGGCGATTATCATACAGCTCTCTTGCTGTCGCCCCCCCTGAGTGCGTTGTCACGGGCTGCCGTACCGGCACCCGCATTGTGGATGGAACACGCCGGCCCACGTGGGCGGCAGGAGAGGTCAGGACCGAACGGCTTAGGGAGCCTGGGAGGACGATTCTTTCTTTCTCCAGGAGCCAGCCGACCCGCGGGTACCGTCCGTTGGGGTGAACGGAGGTTGTTTGGGCGACGGAGGACGACCAAGCAGTCCCCTCGGTCCCCGGGAGGTGCTCTTGGTTCTGTGTCTTTTCGTCTAGGTCGCTTCAGCGAGGGTATTGGGCTGCTTTGCCTGCGCTTGCTAGGTAGCTAGCAGTCGCCCGTTGCCCGTGGTGAACTGTGCTACAAGAGCCCTGCTAGAGGATGTCGAAAGAGCTCGCGGGGAAGAGCCCCAAATCCACAATATAACAATATACACCCGCGTACAGTGAGGCCCCAAGGGCTCCCGTGAGGTGACCCTGGTTCAAATCCCGGCCCCCTCCCCGCCATGTGATTCGGCGGGTCTGGCGCGGTGTCAAGGAAAAGCAATCCTGGCGCGCGGGTAAGCTTGTGTGTAACCACACTGCTGTTCACTGGGGCAAACCGGGTGAGGAGGAAGCCACAGGTAGAATGAACCTGTAACCGTTACAAGGTGGACCCGTATCCCGACCGGGTGTTCCAACAGATAGCTCGTAGGTGCCTCGTCAGGATGAATGTGAACCGTGGGGTCCACTGTAACAAAGACAAGTCCACGCGAGGCTTTGTGTTGCGCAGCAGTCGATGTCCGCACCTTCCCTCTCGTTGTAATCGTGCATGTGCCTTGACTGGCTCTGGTCCTGCATCCTGCCGTACTGTGTCTTTGGTAGGGGCCTTACTTTTACTGGGTTGCCAACTCATACATCAAATTTCCAAATACAAAACTTATGAATGAATGAACGTTACAGCGGACCCCAAAGGGATCGACGGTGTATACCAAGGCAAGCCCCAGCAGGCCCCACCGCCAAAGGCGGCAAGACACCTCCACACCTCAACCGCAATAAACAGACACATCGGGCCATGACCCCACCCAGACAGACCCTGAAGCAAGCAGAGGCCGTGGGTTGTGGATGTTACAAAGGAGCCCGTGGGTTGTGGATGAGAGCCGAAGCCGGTGGGACGGACCAGGACGGACAACAGCAGGACGGAACCAGGGGTCGGTGGTCAGAACGGTCCGTCTTAGGGGGTTGCGGTATGGCGCAGCAAGCAAGGTACGGTGCAGAGTCTGCCAGCGCAGGGGCCTGAATGCAGAGGTTGGCCCACCCTCTTGCAATCAGGGGGCGGGAGTCGACGAAACCCTGCCAGCCGTCGAACACGCATTGCTTGCATGGGGCTTCATCGCGTGAGGCTACGTGGTGGCACCTGCCAGACATCGATGCGTGTGGCAGTGATGTCCTGGTGATGTCCTGGTGTTGGTGTGGGTAAACCCTAAACCCTATACCTGAAACCTGTGTGAGGCTACACCCTTGTGATGCGTAGCCCTGCCCCGGCGGCCCGTCCCCCGGGCCCCCCGAAAGGGTTCCGTTCCAGTACCGTGTGACTGTGGCCATGGACCAGTTTACCGGCATGTACCGCCTGTGCGTGATGGCCACGCTGCTGCAAGCCGACCGCTCGACGACCCCGTTGCTGGATGGCGAGGATGACTGGTGTCGTGGCGCATCGCGGCGGGACCCGAAGAAGCCGGTGGCTGGGTGCACAGTACCTTCCAAGGTACTGATGACGGTGCACCTGACTGACCCCAACCCAATCTCAGTGGGGGCGCACCCGAACACGATTGTTACAATACTGTGTGCCAAAGGCCCTTCCATGTTACCATGAGATATTGTGGAAGTGCGCAAGGCCCTCCGTTCAGGTGTGCTTGTGCAATACTGTTACTCCCTGCACCCTGCTAATCCGCCTATACTGCCCAAATGGGTGATAATTAATGGAGCAATGCAAAAAGACAATCATATGTGAAGCGCGACCGTGCGGATGAATGCAGGCAATGTTTCTGAAGCTAACCTCGCTTTATAAATAGATACGATTTCACAAGTGCGTGACGACTAACAACCGTGATGAGGAACATTGCTTGCGTCGTCATTATCTGTGCGATACGAATAGAAAATAAGAAGCAGGACAGCAGTATGCCTCCCGTTTCGACAAAGGGTCACATTCACATATTCCGATAAAGGAAAGGAAAGGATTTATGTGCGACACATGGTACGACACGCCCGTGACACGACAGCACAGACGTTGCATGTGTGAGTTGTGTGGCATTTCGCACACAACCAAACCACCTGCACACAATGACGCACATCCCAAGTCACCGCTCAAGAGAAAACGGCATTTGGCCTGTTGTACAAAGATAACACGCCAGTAACTCGGCCAAGGTGTCCACAGATGAATGCGCATGACCATGAACGTCATTTTCCACATCTCCTGTTGGGAGGCCATCATCATTCATTTGACGGTTCCTTTCCACGTCCTTTCCAAGCCTTGCCTTGGCAAACCCAGCCGAGACCACGACCCGCGCCACATCCCCGCGTCTCAGTCCGCGCCGCCGGGAAACCCCCATGTCCCCCGCCCCGTGTCCCCCCACTCAGTGCCGCGCTCCGATGAATTTGCTTTGCATCCGGCAGCAGTCGTGACCACAGCACCGACACGCGATGCCGAGGGAGTCCGCACAAACAAGCAAGCTGGTTTGGGGCATGCGAGCAGCGCAGCCTGAGACAGCCCGCGGGCACCCCACGCACAGGGCACAGCCCCCGCGAAATTAAAACATCAACGCGCCACCCCTAAGGCAGGAGCAACAACAACGCATTGGGATGTATGACCCCTCAGACCCGATCTCGATTCTCAGCCGGCACACAAGCCGGGAGGTGGCGTACATACATACCGGTGGGGCCCTGTGGCCCCACGACAGTGCACCGACTAACCGCGCGACCCTAGAAAAATCCCCTCCGCTAAAAAATAGCGTCCAAACATGTCATGCTCGTACAGTGGCCGAGCGCCTTTGCAATGGGATTGGGAGTATGTGTACGGTACTTGTGTGCTCGTACGGCGTATCCACACGCGGATCCATACCTGCCTGCGCCGCTCCTCTGACGTCCGCCCCATGACCACCATGCACACCCGACAGGAGGAAACAAGTAAACAAATCTGTGCTCTCAAACAAAGGATTCATGTATGAAAGATCCGTACAAGGACTAGCGTTCAACGGTGCGCGGCTGTCGGTGCGCAGCCGACCAGCAGCCTCAAGCCCCCTCCGGCCCGACACCAGCTACACCGCCCTACCCGTCCTCCACCCACCCACGACATGTATCCGCCCACGCGGCCGCGCGACGTAATGTTGTACGACATAACGTACGATGTGGTCACACGCGACGTGCACATAGGCCTTATCGGCGAGGACCCGCTGGGGCCTCTCCTGGGCTGCGCCGCCGATCGATCCTTTTTTGTGATCCCGATGTACACGAGCCATTCAGTCATTGGTTAATTGGTTCATTTATTCATTCACACATGCATACACACACATTCATATGCATTCAGACCTTTGTTGGGCGCTACCGCGCCTCTCACACGACCCGCACACCGCCTTGCCTGCCGATGATCACACCGCATGTATGCGGACACATGACCCTACATCGCCCCCCCCACAAGCCCCTACATCCCCCGGAGTCCTATCCCAGCCAGCACTGAGCCAACACACAGACAAACACGGCCCCCCGCCCATCCGCCCTGCCCGCGAAGATTGCGTCCGTTCCGCCGTGTCCCGGTGCAGCATAGCACTGCATCCCGGAACGTACGGGCAGCCATAGCGGGGCGGGTGCCGTACTCCGGATGGCGACAAGTAGTGGGCCCGGTACGGCACGCGACCCCCTCCCCACCGTGGCCACCTGCAGCCTGTACCCCCTACGTGGGTTCCGCTGTTACACTACGTGGGTGCAGTCAAACCCTAGCCGCCCGCCTAAACACACCCTCGCCTAGAACCCTTACACCTTCCCCGTCCCCCATCTCGTCCCTGCTTCACGGATCTGTGGAAGGCGGACCCCTCAGCCTGACCCAACCCGACCCGATCACGCACCGTCGCCCGTCCGCATCCCGGCGATGCGACCAGCCAGCGGCCCGGAGGCCAGCGCCGAGGCCAGACAGTCCCCCGCGGCCCGGCCGACGGGCAGCAACCACGCGGGGACGGCCGCGCGCAGAGGTCGGGGCTCCGGCAGCGCCACCGGCAGTGCCGGAGACGGACTCGTTACTCGTCTGGGGGCGCACTGAGAGGCAAGACAGAGTCGGCCTCCACCACGGAGGGCTCCCCGGCTGTGGCGAACCTCATGTCGTCCACATCTTGGTCGCTCAGCTGGAAGCTGGGCGGGTCGCCGCCGCCGTCCCCGACGGAGGCGGAGCCGGAGGGTGAGGGGGCGGGTGAAGGTGAGGAGGAGCTCGGATCGGCTGCATCCGCGGCTTTGGTGGATAGGGAGCTCGGCGGCAGCGGCTGCAGCACTGCGGGGCATGGATGGCCGGGAAGCCGGGGAGGTACGGCAGGGAGGAAGTAATACGATGGGGACACGGTAGGCGCCACTTCTCAGTTAACGGGTGACGGCTGGGCCCACGTCTGCCATTACCGCCACCACCACCCGGTGGCGATGGCGGTGCCGGTGGTGGCGGTGGTGGCAGACAGACATCGCAAGTCGCCTCACCGTTCTTCAGGTAGTCTATGTCCGTCTGCCAGTTGCCGGGAGGCTTGTAGCGGCACACTATGACCTTGCAGCCCGCCATGGTGACCTTGCCATTGAACAGCGTGAGGGGCGAATCCGCGGTGGACATGCCGCACCCGAAGCTGCTGGTGCCCCGCCACACCTGAGAGCGGGGCGGGCGGGCCGGGACAGGCCGGGACGGGCCGGGGCGGGGCGGGGCGGGCGATACAGCGGAACAGGTTCAAGGTGAGTAGGTGACAAGCTTACGACGGAGCTTTGAGGATATAAGGATCATCGATGACAACGTATGACGGAGGATACGGCAACCCCCAGGCATGTCCCCGTAGTGGCCGCTAACCCTCTGGCCTACGGCCAGCAGTAGTAGCAGAAGTAGCAGCAGCAGCAGCAGCAGCGACGGCAGCACGCTGACGCGCCCTCACCAGCTGCGTGAAGTGCCCGGTGACCTGCCAGTTGTTGTTGAAACAGGGCATCGGCACATTCCACTGGAAGAACTGCACCTCCTCGTACCAGCTCTGTACGGCAAACGCGCAGTTCGTCCAGTTGTCCGGCCGGGGGTAGCGCCGCACCTGCCGACACCCACACATCCAGTCACACATCCAGCCACCCACCCATGGCCGGGGGCGGTTCACGTCCGTTCTGTTAGGTGCCGTGACAGGTGGTTCGGGGGACAAACAGGCAGGCAGGCAGGAAGATCGGTTGCTTCAAATCTGCCGTACGCACCAGTATGAGGTTCTCGCCGTACGTCTTGCCCCCCGAGTGCACCAGGGTGCAGTTTGCCGCGAGCTTCTGCGCATACTGCCGGGAGGCGTTGGCCAGGACCTTATCCCACACCAGCGGCTCGGCCCGGTGGATGGCGCGGTAGTAGTTGGTGGCGTCGATCACCGCCCGGATGTCCGAGCAGCCCGACACTGCGTGTTGGTGCGCGTCAGCCAGTTAGTTGGTTTGGAGGACCGAGAGAGGGAGCGTGTCGTGTGCGAGGGCTGCGTGTGTGCGATGGGGCGGGGCGGGGAACAGGGGAGCAGGTACGGTATGGTGGCTCCGAAGCCCATGTTGTAAGGGGCATTAGGAGTTGGGAGACTGGGTGGCACGGCACGGAGGCAGCCGTCGCCGCCTCAACAAACACCGTACGGCATTAAAGGGCCCAACAGACGTCGGGTAGCACAGGGCCCCCGGTGAGCAGGCCGGGCCAATATATCAGCCCGCCCGCGGAGCCACCCTTAATGTGACCGCTGACCATTATTACGGTCTAACTTTTGTGGGCAACAGCCGGAGTCTGCCGGAGTCTCGGTATGTACGACATGGAAGTGCGCGTCGGTACGATACCGTACCGTTGATTAGAGGTAACGTTGCGTTGTCTGCTGGCGGCGCCGGCGGCGGTGGTGGCGGCGGCGGTGGCCTGGGGACAGGTGGCGGCGGCGGTGGCGCCGGCGGCGGCGCCGGCGGCCGGGGCGGTGGCGGCGGTGGCGACGGCGGCATAGGAGGCCGGGGCGGTGACGGCGGCGGCGGGGGCGACGGCGGCGGGGGTCGCGGTGGTGGCCGCGGTGGCGGCGACGGCTGCGGCGGCCGGGGAGGCGGGCGAATGGGCGGCGACGGTGGCGGCGGCCGCAGTGACGGCGGCAACGGCCGGGGAGACGGTGGCAGCGGCAATGGCCGGGGCGACGGTGGCGGGGGCTGCGGTGACGGTGGCGGCGGCCGCGGCGATGGTGATGGCGGCGGCGGCCGTGGTGACGGTGGTGGCGGCGGCGACGGTGGCGGCGGCGGCGACGGTGGTGACGGCGATGGAGAGCTCGGTGGTTGCCGAGGTGAAGGACGCGGCGGCGGCGGTCGGGTGGGACCTGGCGGCGGCCGCGGAGGCGGCGGCGGCCGCCGCGGTGGCGGCGGCCGCGCCTGCTGCAGCATTCGCGCTGCCCTAGCGCCCAGATCTACGGACGACATGGCCGCATCTGCGAGTCTGAGCCGATGCTGCGCAGCAGTCGCAGCAGCGGCAGCGGCCGCAGACTGTCGGTCGGAATGGAGCAGCCGATCGGCCGCTTGCCGGAGCTGGGCAAGCGTGTTTCGCCCTTGGTTTCGGAGGATCGCTGGGTCGATGGTCGTTGCTGAGGTGCGACTGGTGCGACTGGTGCGTGAGGGGTCCTGTGATGGCCCCCCTGAGAGGCGTCGGAGGCGAGGTCTGGCGTCCGTCACGGTTCCTGCAGAGTACGACAACAAGGCGGAAGCTCAGAGGCGCATCGCCATCAAGCTTAGTCGCTGTTATTGTGCCGGAATGAGAAATCAGTTTACAAAATGCGATTCGGCCGATCGATGAACAGATGGGCCGTTGCAGCCTTGCTGGAGCAAAAGCCAAACGTTTGCAACTTACGGTCCTCGGCGCTCGTAAAAGAATATCCTGTGAGTAGTAGTAGTATGAAGGGGAAAAACATGGCCTGAGTGGTTGCGCAGCGAGTCATCGTCGAATCAATAGAGGTGTATGGTAGATACAGACGTCAGCCAGTCACATCTATCGACGGGGTATAAAGATAAAATAAATTTACATATGTTATAATACAACACGACAACCCTGATCAGTTGTCCGCACTAAATGAGCGCAGCATCTGGAGACCTGTCGGCTGAGACTACAGCCTGGAGTAAATCAACTAAGAAACTGCAACTTGAAAGAAACCTACGGGTTGCTGTTCGTACGAGGTACACGGAGCTACGAGCTGTAGCAGTCCTTGGATCCCGCTGGCTGCAACCAAAACGCTGATGGACGAGTTTTTGATGTGATATATGTATAAGTTCACCCTACGTTCGGCAAAATTAGAAAACGGGTTTGCACGTCTACGATGCAGTCGGCTGGACTTGATCTGCGCAGGTCTGCGCAGGCCAAGCTGCATTTCACAGTATCGGATCGGTTTAAATCATATCAAATGTACAAGCGGCACTTTTTTCATTTCGGTGGCGTGCCCGTCGAATGCGCAAAGCGCAGATTAGGCCGCTGCAACGCCCGATTGCAGCATAGCTCATCGCGGAGCGAGCGTTTTTTATTTTTGCAATAAGCTGCCTCTAGGATTTTCGTCAGTGGACATTGCCAAGAAGATGGCCGCCGGAGGCAGCCTGTCTGACTGGCCGCCGGATCGAAATTTCGACCTCCGCACCGTACTTGCCAACCACACGTCGCACTCGTCGCTGGATATGCTGTTGATATCTAGTTAGATATCTTCCTCCCAGTAGTCTTTCGTTTGCAACCGTTACAAGGTGGATGCGATAGTCTGCGAAGCCCGATGAGCAGACGATACGTGGCCCCGTGCTTCACCTCTGCTGTCCATCCTTCTCCTCGCCGTTTGTTTGATTTCGTTTGACCGGTATCTTCTGCATGTCGCCAAGAGCCGCTTCTGGAAATTCCGCACCACCAGCTTTAATAATCATTAATATTAAGGATATACACTGCGCCCTCACGAACGAGGCGTTCGTGCGGGGTCCTTTGTCCTTTGTGGCTGCAGCGGCTCGAAACCCCCGACTAAGGTATCCCTTAGGCCGGAGCCGCCACGCGGCCATGGCCCCCTGACCCCATCGGCACCTGGGGCCCTTCGGCACCAGAACCTCCTCACAACACGCGACGTGTCCCGCCACGTCCCCCATCCGGGGTAGGGAAAAATGTGCCAGCCCCGCCTCGCCGTACCCACACGTGCCCGTCTCCCTTGCGCTGCCAAGCCCCCCAACAGGAATGACACAGGGCGGCTTAGGGAAGGCAAAGTAGGCCACACGCAAGCCCGCCAAGCGCCAACCATTCGAAGACGGATGTGGCGCCGCGGGAACGAAGGGGGGAAAAGGGTTTCCAGCAAGTCGCGACCCCCGTGAACGTGCAAACAAAAACAAAAACACGACCCGGCCGTCTCAGGCCGCGAGAGCTGCTAGCGCGTGCAGGTCAGGTTGGCAAGCTGCCCTGGAGCTGAGTGGCAAACAGCAGGGGAGGAGCAAACCCTCCGGCAGCACGCCGCGGCTGCCACCACCAGAACACAGGCACCGCGAACAGGAAAGGGGGGGTTGCACAGCCCGCCGGCCTGCCTCGGCGTGTTTCGCCCTCCACGTGCCGGCACACGACATACGCGTACGGCAGTACGGCAATCGCCCACGTCGGCCAATACCAACACGATAAGTCCCGCACACCCGCTGTGGAGACGCCCGCTCGCGTAATGCATGTACGGCAACCACGACATTACGGTGCCGTATTTCCATCAACCAGTACAACTCTGCATCCAACCAAACCAGCAACACACAACCAGCACAACTCTGCATCCAACCAAACCAGCAACACAACACCAGTGCGCTTCAGCAACAACACCTCCCATGAATGCAGTATACCGTGCATACCAGTGCGGTGAGGGGTGCCAAACTCGTGTGTCTATGGTGAGTCTTTCTGTATGTGTGTCAGTACGGCAGTGTAGAAGCGGTGTACGGTGGTCGACCCATCGGTCACGCCCCCACCTGCGGCCCCTCGCCTCGTCCCGGTGGTGGTGTGACCGGGACAGGGCGGGCCGCCTGCCGCACCTCCCGCTGTTCCGCCAGCTCTAGCACCTGACGGAACACAGTCGCCCCCGCGCAGTGGCGACACAGCGGCCGGCCCCGCCACCACACACCCGGCAGCTCCCGCTGCTGCTGCGCCCCCGCCGCCGCTTCTGCCGCCGCCGCCGCAGTCCCAGCCGTCCCTCCCACCTCCCTCGACTTGCAGACTGCACATGTCTGTCCGTCGGCCACCCGCGGCGGCGGCGGCGCCGCCGCTGCCTGGGGCTGCGAGCCCGCCGCCGCCACCGCCGCCGCCGCCGCCGCGGCGGCGGCGGCACCGGCTTCCGCCGCAGCTGCGGCCCTGATGCCCGCTGCCTTCGCCGGGCTCTCCCACAGATATCTGCGGGGTGACTTGAGAGCGGCCGCGTCGTCATCGGGCACGTCACGTGTGGCAGTAGCAGTAGCAGCAGTAGCGGCAGCAGCAGCAGCACCCGCAGCGGCGGGTACCGCGTCCGCATCTGAATCCTCCTGGGAGCGGGGGCGGCGGCGGTCACCGCCGCCAAGTCCAACGACCAACGACCCGGCGGCTCCGGAACCGGGCGCCGTCGGCTGGGTGCTCGGCGGCGTGGCGGGAGCAGCTCCTGGCACCGTCGTGGACAACATGCCGGACGGCAAGGCGGAGGGCGAGCCGCTGGCGACTGCGGCAGCGAAGGCGGGACGCAGCTGGCGGACAGGCGTCCTCGGCTCGCCGCCGCCGCCGCCGCCGCCGTCGCCGCCGCCGCCGGCGTCGCTGCCGCTGGGACCGACTGCAGCCGGCGGCGGGCTGCGGGGCGGCGAACCGGAAGGTGACCGCTCCTGCCGCTGCTGCTGCTCCTGCTCCTGTCGCTGCTGCTGCGACGGTACCGGCTGCTGAGGCGGTTGATGTTGTGCAGGAATCTGTTATTCCACGAACCATCGGAAGTTCGGAACCACACGCACGCAGGCAGGCAGGCAGGTGAAGTAAACGGCGGACGGGGGGCAGCGGTGCACACTGTGTTGGTTCACGGATTTGGTGTGCCTTGGTCACGAGCGGGATGGGGTGGAGGGTTCCAGGAAGCGGAGCGGACAAGAGGTGTGTAGCACGTCGCCATTCCCACCCCTGGGTGCGGGTGCGGGTGCGGGGGGTTGCCACCCACAGTGCCCAGAAGACCGTTGTCCTGTCCGGTTTAAGAGGGGCAGGTTCAATTGGCTCCCACCTTTGACCCCCCGTTGACAAAACACCGAACACCAAACCGAGCAAGCTGTACCCCTCCGACACACACCGGGGCAGCGCCCCGCCTGGACCGAACTGCGCTCTCCTCGCCGCCCCACGCACCCACGCACCACCCACCTGTTCTTCTTTTCAACACACACCCGTCCCCAACATACAGACCCGCAACCGCCCACAGGCACCCACGCAGCTACAGTGCTACCCACCTGCAGCTGCACGTGCTGGCGGTGCAGCCCCAGCATCAGCCGCGACAGGTCCCGGTTGAGCAGCAGCACCCGCTTGGCCCGGCTGGCGGCCACGTAGACCGCGTTGAGCTCATCGACCAGGGAGGGCGAGTTGCGGCAGCGGGACAGGTACTCGATGCCCGCCGTGTCGGTGGGGCTCTGCGCAGGCCGCAACCGCAGGGGAACACCCAGGCGCGAGGGGGCAGCGGCACCGGCACCGCCGCCACCGCCATCGTGACGCCGAGGGGGGGAGAGGAGGGCAAGGCGGACGTCGCAGGGCGGGCGGGTGGGTGGGTGGGTGGGTGGGTGGGTGGGTGGTATGGGAAGTTAATAAACCCGGACGGGGTGGGGGTTGCGCCAAGGGTGTTGCTCTGTTATAACGTGCTGCTGTGTGGACAACGGCACTAAGTGACCGAGCAGCAAGGACCGATTTCAAAGACAAGCCAGCCCCAGACGAAGAAGCGGCGCCCGGACGACCCGGCTTCGATCCCCGCCGGGAGCGGCTCGTCGGTCGCCACGTCCATTCCCACGTACGGTAACTCCCAACAACCCACCAGCTGCACGAAGTCCTCGGCCAACTGTACGACATCCCCCTCCCTGCCCTTCATCTTGTGAGCGGTGGTCAGGTAGTAGTCGGCGTCCCGCCAGGAGGGGCGCTGCGGGGCGCGGGGGGCGGGGGAGGGGAGGGGAGGGGCGGGGGGTGGGGAGGGGAGACGTGGTTGTGCGTGTGTCTTTCGGGTGGTGAAGTGAAAACGGCCTCAGACACACCCAGCACGGGGGAGGGGGCGAGAAGACGGGCGACGGGGTCAAACCCTAGACCCATGTTAGTCGCGATATCCTTTCCTCCAACTCTCTACCCAGTCGCCCCCGCCCCCTCTCCTCCTCCTCCCGCCCCTATCCCCTCCCCCTACCCCCTCCTCCCTCCCCTATCCCCTCCCCCTACCCCCCCTACTCCCGCCCCTATCCCCTCCCCCTCCTTCTCCCCCTCCCCCTCCCTCTCCCCCCTCCCCCCCTCCTCCCGCCCCCCCCCCTCCTGGCCCTCACCAGCCCCGTCCTGATGGTCTCCACGATCCGGTGCACATCCGCCCGCGGGTCCTCACCGCGGAGGTCGTCCACCTGCGGCCCCCGGTGCCCGTCAGGAAGGAAGGAAGGAAGGACCGGGGGGAGGGGGGAGGGGAAGGGGAGGGGGAGGGGTGCAAGGAGGGCAGGTCGCGCTGTCTTAACGGACATCACGGGCCGGGGCCGGGGCCGGGCAGCAGCACAGCACTGTAGCAGGCGGGGGTGGAGTAGCTCTGGAGACCACCCGCCTGGAGGGCGGTGTTGCCTGTTGCGGCGCCGGAAGGAGCTCGCGGCCACAACACGTCGGCGGCAACTGCCTGCGGTTGACGCAGTGGCCCTCCTCCCTGGGGCGCTACCCCACGCGGCACCCCGCTGCCCACCGCCCGTGCCCCCCCCCCCGAGCCCCGACCCACGGGTTATTTCAGGTGGCAGACGCACCAGCTGTACGGCACTCCCCAGCTCCGGATCCGCGCCCGCCTCTATCAGCTCATGCAGCTCGTCCATGTTCTGTACGTCAGCCAGCACGTGGGGCTCCCGGAAGTCCCGCCGATCCAGGAACCTGCGTCGCGGCGGCGGCAGGGAGGGGGGCGGGCGCACGGGGCGGAAGGGTCAGGGAGGTACGGTAAGGAGGATAGGGTTGCAGGGGGGCTACAGTTGGTCGGGGTGGCGAACGGAGAGGGGCGGTAGCCGGTGTGCTTGCGGTCCTGCGCTGCCGGGAGGTCCGAGTGGCGGGATGGCGGGATGGCGGGCTGTTGACCCGACGGAGACGGCACTCCGCCCTCCCCCACGTTTTCCCTCGCCTTCCCAGCCGCCCGCCCGGGGCCGCCCCAACCCCCCACCCAGTGCCCTCCACCACCCACCCACCCACCCCCTCCCCTCCGAACCTCGCACACGGTCCTCACCGGAAGTCGTACACGTCCTTCATGCGCTGCAGCAGCGGCGGCAGCCTGACCTGCGCCGCCCCCCTTGCCCCCCAGCCTCCTCCTCCTCCTCCTCCTCCGCCGCCGCCGCCCCCTTCCCCCTCGGCCTCCTGGAACGACGCGCACACGGACTTGCCCGCCGCCACCAGCCGCATGGCCAGCACCACGAGCGTGGCGTTGCGGCGCGCCACGATGGTCACCCGGGGGCGCGGCTGCGGGGCGCCCCCCGCCTCACTGGCCGGCAGGAGGCCGCCCGCGGGGACCACCACGGCACCGACTGCGGCGGAGACGAAACGGGTGCGGAGGGGGGTAGATACTTGGGGTTGAGCTAGGTTGAGTTGGGCCGCTGGTATGGAGCTGGTTTTGATGATTGGGGCTTGCCTTCGCCTGTCTGCCGCCCTTGCCTGCCTCCTCCCCCCCGGGTCACGGTGTGTGCCTCCTCCGCTCAACTCCCTGCCGCCGCCCTTCCCGCCGCCCCATATTAAACCCCGTCCCCGACCCCCAGTCGTACATGCGGGGTTTGGCGCCACCAGCGGCAGCTCCAGGGGGTACTCAGGGTCCGGCTGGTCGCCCCGCAGGGGGCACTGCAGCACCCGGAAGGGCCGGTCGGGCGCCTGGTCCAGCCGGAAGAGGCGGGAGACGGGGGGCACGGCCAGGTCGTCGGCGGTGACGGAGGTCAGGTCGCGGTCCTGGGGGAGGCAGACGTACACCACGCCGGGGTGGATGACCCGCGGGTCGCCGGCCTGCGTACGACAGGGTGAGGTGGCGTACGGGTGGTGGGGCGGGGGGGGGGGCGAGGGGGTAGGTGGGGTCGGGGGTGATTAGATATTTGAATGGTCAAGAGGAGTAATCAAGCACGCGGGTCGTTACGGGAACAGGCCGAGGTCCTCGATGGCTGTCCGGAAACCCCCCAGGATTCTTTGACCGGTGCGTGTGTTGTGTGTGTGGGGGGGATTGGGTAGTGTGCAGGGCCAAGAGGGCCCCCCTCAGCCTTCATCCTGTGCAGGCAGCGGCATCACCGCACGGTGTGGTACAGGTACGGCATGCCCGTCGTGTCGTACCAGCTGCTCTCGGCCGATGAGAAACTCCGGCTCGTCGAAGGCGCCCTTGAGCACGGCGTTAACCGCCGCCGCGATCTCGGGTCCGAAGCGGAAGGTCTGGCGGAGGGCGAGCTCCGGGCCCAGACGCGCGGGGTTCCGGAGCCGCCTGTGGGGTGCCGTACGTGCACACGTGGGCATGTGGGGTCACACGAGCCCGGAGAAGGCCGAGCCAAGGAGGAGCCAACTGTCAACCACCAACGACCAACAGCACCAACCACCATCAGAGCGCCAGCACTCACTCGCGACCGGCCATGAGACCGCAGGCGTGGTTGAAGGAGTAGATCTACGACAGTACGGCGGTACGGATGAATTTGACGGGGCAGGAAAGGAGGTCAGTGGGGTGGGGAAGTAAAAGGAGGTGGGGGACTGGGGCTGGTCGGGGAGGAACAGCAACAGCACTTGCATGCCGGAGGTGGCATGCCGTACATTGTACACCGTATAAGCCGTACTCTTGCACGACAGCATCCCTCACTCATCGTCTCATGCCGTACCTGCTGGTGTTTGTCGCCCAGAAGCAGCACGTGCTTGTCCTCCTGCGGCACCCGGGGACAGCGGGTGCGGCCAACAAGCGTTTCATGAAATCGACCCTCCGACCATTGATAACGCACATCGACCAACCATGTCGCAGCCACTCCCCACCTACCATAGAGCACAGACATTGCGACGCCAGTACAGAAGATATCATGGCCGTACAGCCTACCGGCGCAGCGCAGGGACCCCAGATCGTCATTGCGCAAGTTTCTAATGAAAATGTCGTACGACATTCCCTGTACGGGCACGTGACCACGTGTATCGTGTGCCCCGCCCACCTGCAGGTCCACGAAGATCTGCTTGGTGACGCTGTTGATGTCCTGCGCCTCGTCGATTAAGATCACGTCGTAGCCGCTCTGGGGCCGACGACGAAGAACACGCGTCCGGGTGGGGGGCCGCGGCAAGATTTTCAGTCTTCCAGCGGTGCAGGCGGCGGGCGTGGGCGGCGGTCCCCGGCTTCCCTGCCCCAAATGCCGGCGCACCGCACTCCCTCCACAAACATCCCCAGGGGTCCGGGTTCGTTCTTCGGGTTTATTTCTTTTTCTCAATTTAACCCCCAGGGGCAACCCCTTCCCGACCGCACCCCAGCCCTCGGGCCCTCAAACCCCCTCGCGCGCGCGGGGCACATCCATCGCCCTCTCTCGCAGGCTTGCACCGGCCCCATCCCTCTCCCTCTTTTCCCGTTTGACAACCCACGCACCAGCCGCGGCTTCTCCAGCGCAAACAGCTTCAGGTAGGCGTTGTGTGGCAGCGTGAGCTGCGTCGAGTGCGGCGACCTGACCTCGTCCCACACCCTCCTCGCCGCATCCACCAGCAGCTCCACCACCTGGGCGTCGGAGGCCACCTGGTGCGCCCGACCGCGCCGCACCATCAGCTGCCGCAGCGCCGCCACCACCTTATCTGAGAGGGGGGAGTGGGGGGGAGGGGCGAGGAAGGGGCGATGCAGAGCGCGCGCGCGTGTGTGTGTGTGTGTATGTGTGTGTGTTTAGAATTGCAACCCGCCCGCCCGCCCGATCCCAGGTGGCAATATACTTACCATAGAACCTGCGAGGAATAACTTACCATATGCAGGCGCGCGGACAAGGCAGCCGCGCCACCACCGCAAGACAAATCATACCGCAAATACTAAATACGGAGACGCACGACGCACGCAAACGGATTGGTTACCGACCTGTAAAATGTATGACGAATATATGGTGACGGTCCCCACGGAAGCAGCGTCGGTCGTCCATGTGTGTGTGTGTGTGTGTGTGTGTGTGTGTGTAGAGAAGAAACCCGCCCGACCGTGTGTATGTGCGTGTGTGTTTTACTGCGCACCCCCGCAGGCCCGCACCCGACGCGTCGTGGCTCCAAGGGGGTGGGCGCCCGAGCCAGTGGGTGCGAGGCCGCCGTGTGTCGGGGTCCGTGTCACTTACCTCCCCCCCCTGGCACCATCACACACGCATACACATGTTGCACAGCCTTCCCACACTATGATTCCTTTCTAGGCTGAACACCGGTCTCCTCACACACATTCAACATGCCAAGTTTGGATTGGGTGGGCAGAAAAGTACAAACGGAGGAGCACACAAACGCAACCCCCCCCACACACACACACGCGGCCCCGCCTCGCGGCCCCGGCCCCCTCACCCAGTTTAGCCACGAACAGGTGCTGCTCCGACAGCGCCTCGTCGGCGGAAGCCATGAAGTAGTTGACCGTGTCCCGGACCGCCAACACGATCGGGGATCTGAGGTCGCGTTTGTCGGCGGGCTGCCACAGCGCGGCCAGGAACTTGCGGACGTCGGCCACGGACAGGTTGCTGCACCGGGGGGGGGGGGAGACATGGGGCACGTGGTCGGAGGCGACTCCGGGGGGAGGCTCGGTCCGGGCGGCGTGGTTTGGGCCGGCAGCGTGATTTGGGCCGGCGGAGTGTTGGGATGGGGTTTGGCTACAGACGCTGCTCCACGCGCGCGTGGCCGACGGAGGTTATTCACTGAAGCGGTGAGGCCAAGACGCGTCCCCTGGTGGTGAGCTTGAGCTCGGGGGGGCTGCTGAGGGGCCGCTCCCCGGAGTCCGCGCCCCTAAAGCAGGTATGAGATCTGATACCGCGGTCGCTTCCCCGAGGGCCGCCCTCAAGGGTACGGCCCTCACAGGTACTGCCGTACCCGTGTACTGCCCTCACAGGTACGGCACTCACGAGATCTTGCGACCGGCGAAGCGCTGAGACACGCCCAGCCCCCTCCAGGCGAGACTGTGGGTGGTGAAGACCTGGAAGTTGTGCTCACCTGCGGGATGGCGCGTGTGTGGTTTTCGGTGTGTGTTAAGGGGGGACATGTTTGTGGGGCGCGGGGCGCTGGTGCCGGGCGCGTGGCGGACCGGGGTGGGTGCGGGGACCGGGGTGCGGGGAGGGAGAAGGGGGAAGGGGAGGGAGGTGGGGAGACACAAGAGCGATGTGGCAAGAGCGGTGAGGCCGCCCGGGCACGCGGGCAGTCGAGGCACGCTGCCGCATGCGTGCAACAGCAGCGGGCCAGGGGCTGCTTCCCAACTGCCGGCCCGACCCATGGGTCACCCCACGGCCCAGGGCCATCCGCGCACCTCGCATGGCCGCCCGGTCCTGACCCATGGCCAGCTCGGCCTCTTTCTGGACACGGACCGCCACCGCCACCACCCGACCCGACCCGCGGTGCGCGCATCGATGATGAGGACAGG
Source organism: Eudorina sp. 2006-703-Eu-15 (assembly GCA_003117195.1). Classification (NCBI taxonomy): domain Eukaryota; kingdom Viridiplantae; phylum Chlorophyta; class Chlorophyceae; order Chlamydomonadales; family Volvocaceae; genus Eudorina; species Eudorina sp. 2006-703-Eu-15. The sequence goes on from BDSI01000013.1 coordinate 1,017,221, forward strand.
GCGGGGCGGGGCAGGGGAGAGCAGGGCAGGGGGGAGCAAGGAGCAAGGGGCAAGAAAGGGCGGGACACGGAGCAGAAGGGAGGAGGCGAAACGTAAAAGGCGAACGGGGGAACTTCGAAACCCCTAGGATGGCAGTCCCCGGGGAACGCGGCCGAGCCCGGATCCGATGGATGGCGCAACTGGTCAGATTATCACGCGGGTATTGCATTTCGGCATGGCGTTGCGGGGCGTGCTCCAAAACCAGCTCCAATCAGCATCGGATAACCTCATACGGCGAGCCAAGCCCCGGTACAAGTACACGGGGCAACACCACGACTTACTTCTCTCGGCCTTCTCCTTTCAACCAGGACAGTGAAAGGGCCCACCGAACCGAAAACCGCCGCACCCCTGCCAGGAAGCCTCTTGCCTGCCTGCCTGCCTGTTTTGTGTTCTTCCGTTTCTCCAACTGATCAGCCGCCCTCGACCAGCCGCCCCCACCCACCTGCATGGCTTTGTTGTACACGACGTACAGGAACTGCAGGTGCCGCAGCCCCGCCACCACGGCCCGGGCGGTGGTGGTCTTGGCGGTGCCCGCGAAGGCTTGCACACTGCGGGCGTACAACAGTGGGTCATCGCGTTCGCTTCACACGAGGCCGCTCCAGGGAGGCCACCTGTCGGGTGGAGAGCGCTCCAACCCACACCGCTGGAGGGCACCAAGGGCCGCTCCAGGGAGGCCACCTGTCGGGTGGAGAGCGCTCCAACCCACACCGCTGGAGGGCACCAAGGGCCGCTCCAGGGAGGCCACCTGTCGGGTGGAGAGCGCTCCAACCCACACCGCTGGAGGGCACCAAGGGCCGCTCCAGGGAGGCCACCTGTCGGGTGGAGAGCGCTCCAACCCACACCGCTGGAGGGCACCAAGGGCCGCTCCAGGGAGGCCACCTGTCGGGTGGAGAGCGCTCCAACCCACACCGCTGGAGGGCACCAAGGGCCGCTGCGGGCAGCGACTCCAGGCGCTTCGACCCTGGGGTAGGAGGCGGGAGGGGGCCGCACCCCGCCACCCACCCCGCCACCCACCCACCTGCACACCAGGGGCTCCCGGTGCCGTACTCTCACGTGCTCCACCACCGCGCACTGCTCGGGGGTCAGGCTCAGGCCGCCCAGCTGCCAGCCGCCCCCGAGAGGTGGCGCTCCGTTGGGCTGCGCCTGCAGGCCCCGAGTGTACAGCAGGTACGCCTGCTGGGGCACAACGCGGCACGACAGGGATCTCACACAGCCCCGCAGCGACGGAGGGGAACAGAGCGGCGCCGTGAGGCTTTCGTTCCTTTCGGTGGCCTGGTTTCGGAGGAGTGCCCGGACCAACCGCGACCCCATGGGTCACTGGGGCGCCCCAGCGTGTTGCCTTGCACGGTGCCCGTCAACCCCATCATCCCAATCCGCTTGTGTGGTACGGCATCCCCGTCCGTACCCGAGTCGGCAGAAACCCGTCAAAACAGCCGTCCTCAGGCTCCTCTCCAAGCACATGGTAGGCGCGACGCCAGGCCTTTGCTCGGCTCACGGCCTGGGCCCCCCCCCCGGTGAGGCATCCCCGCGCTTCCACCCGCGGCGGCTACACCACCTCTCAGCACCCGCAACCCACCCCCGGCAGGCCCGACCGACGCACCCTCCCACCTGCTCCTCCCCCAGGATGGCGTTCCTCAGCGGCGCCATGAACTGCTGCTGGGGCGGGCAACACCCCGGCATACGACACAGGTCGACCAGGGTTGCCAGGAACTGCCGTACGACATCCCGGTCCAACAACGGTCCGCCACCACCGCCGGTCCCGCCCGCCGGACCGTTGACCTCAAGCGGGGGCCCCCCCTGCAGCAGGCACCTGCGTCAGCGGAAAGGGGGCACGTGCAAGGGCAGTATGCAACAGGACCGGGGCATCCTAACCGCGGCATCCTTCAGGGAAAGGCGCGGTCAGTCATGTCATCGGCTGGCAGCAATCTCCATTTTTGCAAAGCCGTTGCCCGCATGCCCTGCCATTGCTTTGGCACACGCTGGGCTTGACCCACATGACCCACATGGGCAAAGGGGTCATAAACGTCGATAGGCAGTATGGGGCGCTGGGAGTTCCGCCGTTGGCAGTTGACACTCGCCTGATGAGACGGGGCACACCCCGCCCGCAGTCGGAGAGCACTAATGCAGCGAACAGAAGTGCGGCGCCCCGGTCAACATAGTCAGCCAGCGGTCCTATGCCTGCCGGGCCGGCCGGGGCGGCGGCGCAACCGGCCCTCGCAGTTTCCGCCGTCCCTGCTGCTGCGTCGCTTGAGCAGTCGGCTGTAGCTGGGCCGCGGGAACCTTGGGCCGGCTGCTCGCCGGCGGGCGCAGGACGCAGCTGTGGAAGTAGGTCCACAACGTACAACGCCGTATCCCGCACTGGTGACGCGGATGACGGTTGTTTGGACGACGCGCCAGTAAGGATGGATGGTTGGCAAATATCAGTACTCAGTGGTGTACGTCCGTGTTGGTGATCTTTGGGAAAGGCGCGCACGAGAACAGCAGGATATTTACCAGGACTGATGACCCAGGTATGTTTGACCCACCATGATGTCCTAAATATTCTTCAATTATTTTCAAAACATGCTGCTCAGTTAGTGGAGCGAATACTGATGCGAACCTCTGTTGCACTAACGAAACTGCCGACACGAGGAGGAGACGACCCTGAGAAGGTAAAACCCAGGAAGCTTTATCAATATATTTTACAGGAAATATTACTCTGGCAGATATGGTTCTTACAGTGTTTCCCTTACGGGTCTGGTCCATGTCAGCGAAGCACTCGTGAAAATCAACCATATCGTCTGATTCGGCATGAGTCCTGATATTCAGCATTAAAAGGCGGGTGACCCACAAAGTAATGGGGCCTGGGGGGACTTTGCCTTCATTGCCCTTAAGATGGCGTACATAAAACGGGTGATAAGGAAACCTTGCGAATTCAGGACAGATCAGAAGTATACATGAATATGCGAGAGGACTGAAGGTCAATCTGCTAAACGCACCAGTCGTGGTGGCATCTGCCATGCCATCCCGTGAAGCACGCCAGAATCCCGGCGCCGTACACTGCCTTATAGACCCATTAGCCCAGGCGTCGCGGAACCCGTCACACCGCTAACCAGCGTTCCCTGCGCCAGAACTTGTGAAGGTTGGTGATAGCAACATTCGTGAGCGACTGTCGCAAATGGAACCCGACATGATGCTCCACAGCCATGCGCATTGTGGCTGTACAATCAGGTTATCCGTGTTGGTGATCGCGACGTTAATGTGCCAAAATGATGTGATGGCTGCCGAAATACGCTCTGATACCCTAACTACTATGCTGGCGATGTGTGTGTGTGTGTTACATGGTTGGGGGTGCATAACCACATACCTGTACAACTACCCGTACGAACCGTTGGCCCAAGGGCACGCAATAACGCCTTAAAGCACGCGCATGACCATGGACTAGCAGAAGAAAAAAGGGGACTACTACCGTCCAAAGGGGACAATTGAATGTTGGCGAAGTGCGTGGGCATGCTGGCGAAGCGCGTGGACATCGCGCGAAGTGGTTTGAGCAGGTCTGAGCACGTCGCGAACCATTAGTGTGGCCTGACACCGTGAGCAAGAGGTTTGTGAAGGCGCGTTACAACTGGCGCAATGCCATTCCGTTCCCCTCAATACACATAACACTCAACTGAACACATTTTACCAGCACCGGCACATACCAGACCCGAGGCAACCTACAACAAGAAGCCTGGTTATAGGATGGTCTCCCGCAAGGGTGAGACAAGGGGGACAAGCAATTAAGCTGCGCGCGCCGTACAGGACTGATCATCCTACCCCAGGTTGTACCCGGTGACAACAGCCTGATCCTGTACGGTCTGGTACGGTAGCCCATCAAAAACAAATCTCATCGTCTTGAGTGGGTGGTGTTGAGAAACACCGGAGTTTTTTCGGATGTGTGACTGAGCGCCGACATAGCTTTACTGCGAGGTGAACTTGGTGACGGCCTTGGTGCCCTCCGACACCGCGTGCTTCGCCAGCTCGCCCGGGAGCACCAGGCGCACCGCGGTCTGAATCTCGCGGGACGTCACGGTGGGCTTCTTGTTGTAGCGGCTCAGCTTGGAGGCCTCAGTAGCGATCTTCTCGAACAGATCATTGATGAAACTGTTCATGATGCTCATCGCCTTCGAGCTGATGCCCGTGTCGGGGTGCACCTGCTTCAGAACCTTGTAGATGTACAGCTTGTAGGTCTCACTCTTGGCGACCTTGGCCTTCTTCTTGGCCTTCTTCTCGCCCTCCTCGCCAGCAGCCGATGGCTCCTTCGCGGTCTTCTTGGCCGGCGCCTTCTTCTCCTTCTTCGGCTTGGCCGCCTTATCCTTGGCAGGCTTGGCCTCAGCCTTGGTCTCCGGGGCAGCCTCGGCCTTCTCGGCGGCCTTCTCCTCCTTCACGGACTTGTCCTTGGGTGCCATTTCAAAAATAGAAGCACGATCTGGTGAGGTTGAGAGTACAGCGACTTAAGGTGACAAAATTCGATTGTATTACGGAAACATATTCGCCCGGAAACAGCCTTTGTAGAGTTGCTTTGCTGACACCGTTACCCCGGCGATCCGAACTCCGTTCGTCCAACGGCTCCAACTGTCATTCACGACATGACGTTTTTCGGCTTGTTAAGTTAAAAGCTCGTGATTAGATTGTATGATCTATCGGCTTACATACGAAATACATCTTCTAACCTTCCTTTGAGCATTCGCAACTATCACCTTACAACCCAACAATGGCTGGTCGTGGCAAGGGCAAGACCGCTGGCAAGAAGGCCGTGAGCCGCAGCTCTAAGGCCGGGCTGCAGTTCCCTGTTGGCCGCATCGCCCGGTACCTGAAGAAGGGCAAGTATGCCGAGCGCATCGGTGCTGGTGCGCCCGTGTACCTGGCTGCCGTCCTCGAGTATCTGACTGCTGAGGTGCTGGAGCTGGCTGGTAACGCTGCCCGTGACAACAAGAAGAACCGCATCATCCCGCGTCACATCCAGCTGGCTATCCGCAACGACGAGGAGCTGGGCAAGCTGATGGGCGACGTGACCATCGCCTCGGGCGGTGTGCTGCCCAACATCCACGCTGTGCTTCTGCCCAAGAAGTCGAAGGCGGGCAAGGGCGAGGAGGAGGCCGCCTAAGCTTTTGCATGAGGCGTTGCTTTCAAACTCAATCCGGTGTTTCTCAACACCACCTCGTTCGAGACTTGGTCTTTCTATTATAGTGTCCCAGTTGTAATCGGTCTTGAGTGACCCTGAAAGAGCTTTATGGATAACGGCCCCTACCGGCAATTCCATGACACCCTGTCCTGCGTCAAGTAGCGCATCGAGCCGCCGCAATGGTCGAACGAACGCATGGTCATAACGGCCGAAAGGATGCATCCCACCTTCATGCAGTCAGGCTGACATTTGCGGTCTTTATCACCCGACACGTGCAGTCTTTATCCTAGCATCGCATGAAAGATCGGTGCATCCTTCACAGCACGGGTACGCGATAACCTGGACTACTGCGATCCTCCCAACGGTCACGCACCCAGCCGGGCCCACCGCACCCATCTACGTCCATCCTACAACTCGGGGTCTGCGACTGAACCACCTCAATCCTGTTTTCATGTACACCGCTCACAACTTGGCTGGCCCCTGGATCTGCTGTTGGAAGCTCTTGAACCCGCCGCTGACGTTAATCGCATCGAAGCCGCGCTGCAGGAACTGGCGGGTGGCCACGTAGCCGCGGAGGCCCACCTGATAGCAAGAGGGGGTGCAGCCCTTAGTACGAATTACTGTAGCCAAGAAGGCTTGACCGGACCATGCTTGTGGGGGTGAGTGTGCAACGGTGCGCAACGGTGTACGAAACGGGTCGAGGGCCGCAGTGAGCTGCGAGGCGGCAGGCCTGTGCGACGGTACCAGGGGAGGGCCAGGATACCAGTACGGCACACGCGGGCACCGCACGAGCACTCGGGCGCTTAAGCAGGTGCCGTGCCCTGGCCCCTGCGCGCCAGGTTGAGACAGCCCCCCAGGTGGCATCGGCGTTGCCGCGAGGAAGGAGAGGACCATGGGGCACTGATGGTTGACAAACAGGTACACTCTGCGGCGTTCCGGAACGAACGAGAAACGAATCGCCACACCCTGCTTTTACTCGTGTACGGCATGCCCTACCTGGCAGTACACGTAGTATTTTTTGTCCTTGTCCTGCAGCTTGGCCAGTTGTTGCCTGAGGGAGGACAGGGGCATGTTGACGGCGCCGTCCACCTTGCCGACTTTCTCCAGCTCGGGCGGCTGCGGGGAGTACAGAGGCGGAGGGGCAGCGGGGTACGGTAAAGGCGGGGCTGGGATGCGCGCGATTGGCACGTGATGAACCGTGGAAGACGTAGGGTCGCACGTGATGGCAACGGTAAGTGCGGCCACCCCGGCAGCGGCGGAGGGGAGTCCCTTACGGGGCGAGGGGAGGAGGAGCGGCCGGCGCCCGGACACGACCACCCGTGTAGGTACCAGCCCCTTCCCACGCGGACACCCGGGGCCCGGTGCGACGTGCCCACCACTCCGACATCCATCGCAAGGCATTGCCCTCCTCCTCCTCCTCCTCCTTGTGCTCCTCTCCAACCCCCAAGCCGCAACTCTCTTCTCCTGCTCCTTGGGGCCCCGGACCCCCCCCCACCTCCCGCACCCCCGCCCCTCACCTCCCGCACGTCCACCAGCACGGCACTGGGGTCGGCCAGCAGGTCGGGCAGGTCCAGCACATCCCAGGTGGTGAGGGGGTGCTCGCCGCGCACCACATTGGCCGCCACCATGCCCGCCATGTTGACCGGGTCCTTGGCGCTGCCGAACTGGGGCGCATAGCACAGCTCGGCCTGTGGGGGAGGGGGGGAGAATCCAGGGTGGGCGAGGAGGCATGGGGTGGCGTCGAGTGGGGAGGCGGGCGGCGCCGAGGGTAGTCGGGCCCCGACTACTGTCGGGGGCATGGGGCTGCACACCCGCCAAAGCAACACAGCCGCAACCGCACACAGCTACATGCGCGCAGCGACCTTAAGACAACGCAGCCTTTTCAATTACTGCATGGGTCGGGCAGTGGGTGCATTCTGTACGCAAACGGCCAACGTCTTGGGCAGTGCTCTGCCCGGTGCGTGTCACGCGCTCCTGCTCTGCTCTGCCTGGTTACGAACACAGCTGCATGCAGCTCAACGAACACACCCCTCTCCACAACCTGGTTCTCGGTCGACTCTGGGCCGGGTCGGCGCCCCCCTCCTGAAAGCCCCTCGCCCCCCTCTCTATCCTCTCCTTCAGCGCTTCTCCTTCCGCCCTTCCGCCCCTCAGCCCTCACCTCCTCCAGGTCGAACACGGTGCCGCCCATCTGGATGGCCATCGCCACCACATCCACCCGCTTCTCCACCCCCTCCTCGCCCGCCGCCTGCATACCCAGGATCCGACCGTCCTGAGGGGGCAGGGAGCAGGGGGCAGCGGGACCAGACGGGAGTGGGGAAGAAATTGAACAAGAAAGAAACCCGAAACTAACCGGAGAGGGGGAGAGGGGTTGAGGGGGTGAGAGGAGAGAGACAGGCAAGGGCAGCGGTTCCGTCACTTGTCACCGATGGGGTTGCAACCGTGCCGTGTTGATGTACTGGCGAGTGGCTGCGGCAGGGCACACTGTGACGGCGGTGCGGTTGCTTGGCTGGAGCCGTACTGACAGCGTGGCAGGTCACACACGGCTTGGGGGGAAGAGAGAGAGAGGGAGCTTGGCTACGCTGACCGCCTCTTAAAAGCCCGTCTCCCCCTCGCTCCCCCTCCCCCTCCCTCGGGCACCTTGGGGTCGAAGAGCAGCTTGATGTCGATCTGCTTGGCGCCCGGGTAGTACCCCGCGTGGTTGTTGATGTGGAGGTAGACCTTCTGGAAGGGGCGGCCCAGCCGGCGGAGGGTCTTCTCGGAGGCGCCGGTGGAGGCCAGGGTGAGGCCGAACAGCCCCACCACGGAGGTGCCCTGGCTGCCGCGGAAGCTGCTGGGCTCACTGCGCGGGGGGAGTGAGGTGGGGTGGGGGCGGGGTCGGGCGTTGTGGGGCAGTGGAGCAGGGAGGCAGTTGGGGGGGTTTTGGGGGTATACGGCACCGCGTTCCACCAGCCTATCCCGTCCCATGCTCCCCTCCCCTTCCCCCCCGCACCAAGTCGGTGTCCCACGGGTCAGCTGTCCGACATCAATCTGCCCCCGCGGTAGGGCCCATCCCCCACCCGTGGGGCAGGGTGGGAAGCGCGTTACAGGAAGCCGCCCGGGGCCCCGTTGACGTCCCCCCACCACCACACACACACACACACACACACACCCTCACACTCTCTCTCTGTCCCTCGCGTGGCACGCACTCCTGTTCTGCCTGCTTAAATAACACACCCCGGGTCGCATGGCTTACCTTCCGGTGATGACGTCCGCCACGATGCGGCCCTGGCGGTTGGCGGGGCCGGCCAGGGGTATGAGCGTCTGCTCGCCCGTGACGAAATCCTTGACCTGCGGGATTAGGCGGGCGATGGTGGTGTCGGTGGGGTGGTGGAGTCCGTGGACTGTGGGTGGTGCTGCTGATGGTGGTCGAGGAAGGGGAAACCCTGCGCCCTCTCACCGTCCCTGACCCGCGTCGTACAGACACATTTCGGCCGTACAGGCACGCATCGGGTCGGGCGGGTTCCCCATCCGCCGATTCCCACACCTGCCATAAAAGTCCAGCGCGCTCTTCCCCCTCCCCCGCCCCCGGCCCCCCTGTTCTTTACAACCCCCCCCCCCGCCCCACCTACCTCCGCCGCGTCTCCCACCGCAAAGATCGCGGGGTCTGAGGTGCGCATGTGCTCGTTCACCTTGATGCCACCCCTGGAGCCAAGCTCCAGCCCCGCCTGGCGCGCCAAGGTGGTTTCGGGGCGCACTCCGATCGCCTGCGTTGGTTTCGGGGCCGGGGTGCAGCACAAAAAACGGGGAAGGTCGGTGCAGCACAAAAGGGGGGGCCGAGTCGGTGCAGCACAAAAGGCGCTTGAATCACGTGTGTTTCGAGAGCCGCAGGGGGGCATCGGACCGGGTGGGAGCTGCGACTCGGTACACGACCAGAAGGTGCGAAGGCAGCAGGACAGACCCATGGGACCGCCGTCTGCCTGATGGCTCGCGGCTCAGTGCCAGGCGCGGGAGGCCTGACCCGTGGGTCCGGTCCCGGCCTCCCACGCATCCCTGCAGCGGTAGGGACACCTAGCAGCAGCAGCAGCAGCAGCGGTGCCCCCAGATCCAGATCCGCCGGTGCCCCTCCCCGGACCTGCAGCCCCATATAACCCCGATAACCCCCGTACAGCTGAGTGCCCAATGCAGCGACCCAACCGACTTACCAAAACCACCAGATCCGCACTGTAAGACTTGCCGGCCTGCGTCCGTACGACAAGCCCGCCGCCGGGCGCCGCCTCGAAGCCCGCCACACCATCTCCCAGGTGCAGCTCCACGCCGGCAGCGCGCAGCCGGTCGTGTACGGGCTCCACGACCTCGGGGTCGTACGGCGGCATCACCTGGTGCCGTACACAAGGTACCCGTCAACGGAATGCTCGCGACGATGCGGTACGGTACGGCGAGTACAGGCGGCGGCCGAGCACCATTCCCCAGTTCCTGCCGAAGCGACGATACCGATACGCGATCTTCTCGTTCCTTAATGTTAATACACGCCTTCATGTTAATACACGGAAGCTTCGTCCTTCCTCCCGTGTCTCATCGTGTGAGCTTTTGATAGCTGCGCCCAGATCCGCGCGAGGCGCTGGATCCACGCTGCCGCGTCGTGACCTGCCGTACCCGCGCCGTACAGCCGTACCTGCGGCAGCATCTCCACCAGCCCGCACTTGAGGCCGCGGTGCACCAGGTTCTCCACCATCTCCAGACCGATGAAGCCGCCGCCCACCACCACCGCCGACTTGGCGCCCTGCGGCAACAATCCCAAAAACCCAACCCCAACCCCAACCCCAACACAACATCACATAAGGGGCTGATCGCTGGGGACACACGACCACACGCCAGGATGCCTTCGGCGCTAGACACCTAGAACAGGGCGACCACGTGCGTCCCACCGGAACGGTCCCGGGGCATTGAAGGAACAGGGGAACATGCGGCGGCCGCGTGCGGGCCGTACCGCTGTGCGGGCCGTACCGCTGTGCGGTCGCGAACGCGGCGGGCCTTATTTGGATCTTGCCTCTGGCCTGCGGGCAGCTTGCCAACCCCAGTAGTCATGTACGGTACGCCCGGTGACCCACGCATGCATGACGCATCCCGCTTTCCCATCTCAATCTCCCTCCCTCCCGCTCTAGCGCGCGCACAACGCACGCGACGCAAACCCACACCCGACGCGCCTTCTCTGCGATCCAGGCCTTGATGGCGTTGGCGTCCGGAATGGTCTTGACCACAAAGATCCCGGGCAGATCAGCTCCCGGGAGGGGCGGTCGGATCTGCAGGAGCGGCGGGCAGCCGCGGGTGGGACGCGGGAGGCCCCGACGCGGCCTTGGCCTTGGCTGGGCGCGTTTTGGAGCGAGGTGCTCAACAGGGGTCATTTAGTACATCAACAGGGACATGAGCACAGCGGGACCGCAGGCTACTGGGAGTGTGCGAGGACACGGCATCCGTCCAGATGCCTGCCATACCCGTGCAACCCGACCCCGACCCCGTGTCCGAGCTGGCTGGCTGCTGCTGGGGGAAGCGGCCCGGCCAGGGGCCCGCCAGAGGGATCGCCGCAGGCGGGGGAGACCCGCGGGTCACTGCCCTGGGCGGAGGACGACCCACGCACCCGTTCGTACCATGGTAACAACTCGTGCCGAAGAGGATATCTGAGGCCGGATGCACGCTTGATCGGCACCCTATGACGCAGTAGCACCCCGCCAATACTCCCCACCTCCACTCGCGGATCGGCGACCCGGCCCACACAAACGGGACAGTCGAGATAACTGTTGTTGCCACTCAACGTAACCACGGTCACCCCCTAACGGATATCGGGGTGTCCGGTTGCTCACATGACCAGGTGCCGCCGTCCCTGCCGCCCCCTGCCGCCCCCTGCCGCCCGCCTCTCTCGGCTGCCGCCGCCGCCGTACCGTACCGCATTGCCGCCGGGTGACAGCACCAAGTAGTCGTACGGGTGTACGAACTCCTGCCCGCTCTTCAGGTCCCGCGCCGTGACGGTCTTCGCGGCCCGGTCCACCGCCACCACCTCGGTGCTCTCCTTGACCTCCACATTGAACCACTTGTTGAACTTGGCCGCGTTGGCCACCAGCAGGCTCGCTTGCTCCTGTGCGGTATGGTGAGAGTGAGAGTGAGAGACTGAGAGACTGAGAGACTGAGAGACTGAGAGTGAGAGTGAGTTGATGCGTTGTTATTCCTTGGTAAATGGGTTGAGGGGCGACTGCTTGGTTGCGTTGCGTCGCGTCGCGTTGCGATGCGATGGGTACAGCGCCGCAGGTGAAGGCAACGTGAGGATCATGAGGTATAAACGATGCGATGTTGGGGTTGAAAGGAGACAGGTGTAGCGGCCGTATGGAGATGCGCGCTTGCCCTGGCCGGTTAGACATGTGTAGGCGGAGGGAGCTCCGAATGAAAGAGTGGGAAGGGGTCGCCGATGCTGGCGATCGCAGCCCTCCGCCAGTCGGCTGCCGCCGTACCTTGATGACGTCACCCACGAAGTACGGCAGACCGCAGTTGGCGAATGAGACGTACGGCCCCCGCTCGAAGATCGTGATCTCAGCTTGCTCGTCCAGCCGTCGCAGCCGCGCGGCGCAGCTGGCGCCGCCCGCGACGCCGCCCACGATAAGCACGCGCTTGCCCCGCGGCCCGGGTACGGCTGCGTCAGTCGCCATGCTGGAGCAGCATAGGAGGGGCAACCTGCGGTTTGTCCTGGTGTCGTAGCGGGGGTACGGACGGCAAACCGGAATGCAGCACGCAGTCAAGAGGTAAGCGAAGAGGACTCGTGCAGGGTTTAGAAGGCCGGGCCCGCAATTCCTACTTTTTCAACAGTCAATGTGTCACAGATTGGTGCGCGGCATTCGGTAGGAGGTGGTGCGCGGCATTCGGTAGGGGCGGTAGGGTTATTAAGAAGGCTGTTGTTCCAATGGGTTGCCATGTGGCACGTCAGTCTGCGGAAGAATTTTCGCTTTGTTCGCATGCTTTGCACACGGCGTAAGGTTGAACCTGGCCATCTGGGCTGTGCTCAGCAGGTCGTGAATGCGGTGTCTGCGCCCACCTGGCAAACAACGCCGATCTGTGCGCAACGCGCTTGCCCAGTGAAAGCATTCACTCGAATTAAATTGAAAGTTAATGAAGCGCTTCAATTTTGCGGGAAGGCCCCCAAGGAACGGAGTGCTTTTCGGTCTGACTAGACAGTTAGGGCTGGGCTTACACAAACCAATTGAAATTTATGTATGAATGGTGGCGGTTCCTATTATATATGAAAACCTACAGTCGTAAAGTGTGCCGATAGCACAAGTACTCCGATACCAATTCGTTTGTCAACGTTCCGTAATCCGGGCGCACTCCAAGGGCCCAGATCTACAAGCCTGAGAGTCGCAACGCACACAACATAGTTGTTGATAATATGATGTACTGGCAACCAGTTATGAAGAAGAAAATCGCAGCGTAGCAGTACACACCGCAACACCTACGTTCGCATATGTTTATTTCGTAAGCAATATACAGAGCCCCTTTTCAAATGCGGAAGCATTTACATTTCCATTACAATGGACTTGATAGCGCTGTAGCGCGTGCTGTCAAACTCCATGCCATGTTGAAACCTCTTGTAATCCCAGCAATCATGACTGAGGCCGCACATTTAAGGGGACCTTGTGGGGGAGGGCTATGTGTATTCGTAGCCAGGCAGAGCAGGAGTGCCGTGACATGCAAGGGGCATTTCTAAGCCCGGGAAATGCCCGTGTGCTATCAAATCGCCCCTGGCCCACCCATAAAGCAAGTAGTAGGATACATAGAAAGGCTGAGGGCAAATGTGTGTGTGTTATACATAGTTGGGGGTGCATAACCCCATATCCGTACACCTACCCATACGAACCATAGGCCCTAGGGCACGCAGAAAACGCCCGAGAGCACGTGCACGACACAGCACAAGCAAGGTCCAAAGGGGTCGATCGAGTTGCGAAGGACCCACATGCGTTCAAGAAGCCTTGCTAACTAGTAGGCAACGCAAGCGTATCTCCGCGACGTGCCACAACATGATCGGGAGATCTTGGGCGGATTATGAACCCGTGTTGAAGCCCTAACTAACCTGCAGATTCAACCTAGTATCCATAATCAATCAAGTCAGTTTGAGGTGGTGTTGAGAAACACCGGATTTTGAGTTTGGGACCAATGCCGAAACGCGAAAGCTTAGGCAGCCTCCTCCTCGCCCTTGCCCGCCTTGGACTTCTTGGGCAGAAGCACAGCGTGGATGTTGGGCAGCACACCGCCCGAAGCGATGGTCACGTCGCCCATCAGCTTGCCCAGCTCCTCGTCGTTGCGGATAGCCAGCTGGATGTGACGCGGGATGATGCGGTTCTTCTTGTTGTCACGGGCAGCGTTGCCAGCCAGCTCCAGCACCTCAGCAGTCAGGTACTCGAGGACGGCAGCCAGGTACACGGGCGCACCGGCACCGATGCGCTCGGCATACTTGCCCTTCTTCAGGTACCGGGCGATACGGCCAACCGGGAACTGCAGCCCGGCCTTAGAGCTGCGGCTCACGGCCTTCTTGCCAGCGGTCTTGCCCTTGCCACGGCCAGCCATTTTCGAGTTATAAGTCGAAAGTTGCAAATTCTATGAGAGAATAGATGCTAAATGAAAGTATTTCGAGAAACTGTTGATTCTTTCAACAGAGAATACGAGCTTTTAAGTTAACAAGCCGACAAACGTCATGTCGTGGATGACAGTTGGAGCCGTTGGACGAACAGAGTTCGGATCGTCGGGGTAACGGTGTCAGCACAGCAAACTCTACAAAGGCTGTTTCCCGGCACGTATTTCTGTATCACATTCGAATTTTGCCACCTTAATTGCTGTTCACTCAACCTCACCGGATCGTGTTTCTATTTTTGAAATGGCACCGAAGGACAAGTCCGTGAAGGAGGAGAAGGCCGCCGAGAAGGCCGAGGCTGCCCCGGAGACCAAGGCTGAGGCCAAGCCTGCCAAGGATAAGGCGGCCAAGCCGAAGAAGGAGAAGAAGGCGCCGGCCAAGAAGACCGCGAAGGAGCCATCGGCTGCTGGCGAGGAGGGCGAGAAGAAGGCCAAGAAGAAAGCCAAGGTCGCCAAGAGCGAGACCTACAAGCTGTACATCTACAAGGTTCTGAAGCAGGTGCACCCTGACACGGGCATCAGCTCGAAGGCGATGAGCATCATGAACAGTTTCATCAATGATCTGTTCGAGAAGATCGCTACTGAGGCCTCCAAGCTGAGCCGCTACAACAAGAAGCCCACCGTGACGTCCCGCGAGATTCAGACCGCGGTGCGCCTGGTGCTCCCGGGCGAGCTGGCGAAGCACGCGGTGTCGGAGGGCACCAAGGCCGTCACCAAGTTCACCTCGCAGTAAACACTCGAAAGCACTACCTACAAAACTCCGGTGTTTCTCAACACCACCACTCTTTGGAGGATGTGATTTAATGTTTTCACTGCCCGCAAGTCATGACGTGTCTGGATTGGTGTGGAACCGACGCCTCGGCAAGGGCCAGGCCCCCCACTTTACGAACATCACTCCACTTTACGAACAACACTTCCTGTGTAGTATTGACACGTGGACTGAATGCAGTGACCCCGACCTTCCTGGCGCCCTGTGCGATGCCATGCCGCACCCGCCAGCACCCGGGCTCCTCACAACGCGTCCACATCCACGCTGCACAACCCCACACCATCCCACACACACCGCAGCACAGGTCCACAGGATTGACCCTGCAACGGCCAGTGTACGTACCGCCGCCCGCCAGCCCCACCCAGTCCCGTACGTCCTTTCTGCTGGCCACCTGCCCTGCTGCCCCCGTCCTTCTCGGTCCTTCCTGTGCTCGGCACCCCATCGTACGGTATGTGCGTGTGGCCGTACACGTGTACGTCAGCGCCAAGCGCATCCAGCAGGTACTTCAGCTCGCCGCAACCCACAGCCTTGGCCATTTCGGGCTGCCACCTCGGGAAGGGAAGGCCCATATCGGGCAGGAAATGCGTCACCGTAATGACCACGCCACCGCCGCCATCAGCGTTCTTGGAACCCGCTGCCACAGCCTGGGGCACCGGTGGTTGGCCGCTGACGCGCCCCAGGTCGCCGCCCTCCTCCTCCTGCACCGGAGGCGGCATCCGTGGTGCTGCTGACTGCGCTGACACCGCTGCTGTCCGCGTTGCTGGCAGCGGTGATGCGTGCGACGGCGACGGGGTCCGCCGCCGCCAGCGCGCCGCGGCGGCCAGGGTGGTGTCATTGAGCCTCATCATGACCTGCCACACGTCCAGGTCGCTCACCGGCCAGCGGCACCAGCTGTCGAAACGCAGCCGGCCGGGCCTGCGCACATTCGTTATACCCAGGGAAGCCCTCGAGGCAGGACCGCTCCGCGTACGGTAGTTGGCTCCCCGCGGTCCCTTTCCCCGTACTCCCCCTGCTTCCTAACCCCCCCTCCCCCGGAAGGTTCTGTTGGCGGTCGCCCCCCGCGACCGCCCAATCCGCATACTCGATCTACATCACGCAGCGTTTGCTTGCCCCTCATCTCCGGGCCACATTGCCCTCCCACCCCCCAAACCCCGCGACTTACCTGGGGTCGTGGACGTCAAAGGCGGGGTTGTACCAGGACAGCAGCGGCGCCACCAGCAGTCCGGGCGCCACCTCCGCCGCCACCGTCTCCACCCCGATCTCGTCACAGGCGGCCTGCAGCGCCCACAGCTTCGCGAACGAGTCGGGGAAGGCGCCCTCCTCCAGGCCGGGTCGCAGCCACAGGCAGTGGTTGCCTGACATGTGCCGTCGGAGGGGCGGGGCCGACCGAGGGCGGGAGGGAGCCAGGCGGGGGCGGGGGCGGGGGCCTTGCGCGGTGTTACCATCTTGACCGGCCGTTACGGCCGTATAGGGAGCCTCACCTTGGAGGACTTCCCGCGTGCTGGGTGCCGCGTGTGGGGGGGGGGAGGGGGGGGCCCGGCGCGGGGCGGGGCGAACCTACCGATGCCGTCCATGCGGGGAAGGGGGCCCCGCGGGAATACACCGGTACGTGCCAGTTGGGGAGATACGGCGCTCCGTTGCTGGGCTGCGCTCGCCGCAAGACTACGGTACCCGACTGACCGTCGGAGGGGTGCGCGATGCGCCGCAGGGGGGCACCCGGCCGGCCACCGGTTGACATCCGCCCGCCCACCCGCCCACCTACACGGCACCCGCCCACCCGCCCACGAACCCGCGAACCCGCCTAGCACCTCCCCAATCTCTTACCCAGCCACTCGCCCCCGCCCACTCACCCGGCACGTAGAACACCCGGCCGAACCGCTCCTTGAGCAGGCGCAGAGCCTCCCGGGTGGCGGGCAGCGTGTCGGCCACATCACCTGCGGCGTGTGTGGGGGGGCGGGGCAGGGCGGGGCGGCTTTGTTGCATGTCCGGCAGGGAACAAAGACTGCCTGTCTTCCCCCCTGGCCAATGCGGTCTTCCTAACGAACCCATCACGGATAGGCTGCCGATGATACAGCGCCTAAGATGAGCAGCCGCGGCGATAGTGCTGTGCTGTGCTATGCTGTGCTGTGCTGTGCTGTGCTATGCTGTGCTGAGCCGGCAAAGCGGTCAACTCGGAAACAAGTTCACGTCCTGACCAGGCAAGCTTGGGCACAGATGGGCCCCCTGTGCATGGCTAACAGTGTAGCCTCCCCCCCGTCCCCCGCCGGCCTCACCCGCGACCAGCAGCACATCGCTCCGGAACCGGTTGATGCTGATGCGGCGGAGGAGGTCCATGTGGGTGGCGGCGCCGCTGACGGACCCGTGGGTCGCGGCGTCGGCGTGCACATCCGACAGCACGAACACGCGACAGCACGACGACGACGACGACGACGACGGCGGCTGCGGATGCGACCGCAGCGCTGCCGCCACCGCCGCTCGCTCCCCGTCTTGGGCATGTGCCCCGGGAGGTGCCGCCGTGCCGTCCCCAGCCCAGCCGCCCTGGCTGATGGGGGCGCCCCTGCTGCCGGCGTCGTGATTGCGACTTGGCTCCCCACCGCCGCCGCCGCCGCTGCAGCGACCGCTGCTACAGCTGCTGCTGCTGCTGCTGTTGACCTCCCGTCCGGACGCCGCGGCCAGCCCAGAGCGCGCCCATCGCGCCCGTACTGCGTTGCTGTCGCCGCGCGCCACCGCTGACAGGCACTCGAGCCGCAGCGCCGCGACCTGCTGCGGCTGTGGCGGCGGCGACGATGGCGGCGGCAGCACGCCGGCGGCCAGGGCGTGCGCCCCGCCAGCCGCTGCAGGGCAGGGCAGGGCAGGGCAGGGCAGGGCAGGGCAGGGCAGGGCAGGGCAGGGCAGGGCAGGGCAGGGCAGGGCAGGGCAGGGCAGGGCAGGGCAGGGCAGGGCAGGGCAGGGCAGGGCAGGGCAGGGCAGGGCAGGGCAGGGCAGGGCAGGGCAGGGCAGGGCAGGGCAGGGCAGGGCAGGGCAGGGCAGGGCAGGGCAGGGCAGGGCAGGGCAGGGCAGGGCAGGGCAGGGCAGGGCAGGGCAGGGGGACGCGGCAGGTGATCCTCTCTGGGCGGTCGGGCGGCTGTGTTACCCCGTCCGAGCGCCCCTGCGGTCTATCATGTCTAGATGCCCTGGAGGGGCGCAGGTGACGCCCCACCTTCGGTAGTGCCTTTCTGCCGCGCCGTGTCCAGTACGTGCAGTGCCCGGCAGCACGCCGTGTAGGCC
The DNA here is from genome assembly GCA_003117195.1 of Eudorina sp. 2006-703-Eu-15. NCBI lineage: Eukaryota > Viridiplantae > Chlorophyta > Chlorophyceae > Chlamydomonadales > Volvocaceae > Eudorina > Eudorina sp. 2006-703-Eu-15. The sequence goes on from BDSI01000013.1 coordinate 1,035,085, forward strand.
GCCTCCGGCTCCCTTAGTCCACGCAGCAGCGCCCGCGCCAGGCCCCACCAGGCGGCCGCGTCCCGTGGGTCGCGGCCGACCCGGTCGCGCGCCGCCGCCACCGCCTGCGGCCACTGCCGCGCCGCCAACAGCTGCTCCAGGGAGGAGCCAGTCGGCTGCAGTCGGTCGTGGGGGGGTGACTTCGTCATGCCGCCTGCCGCCGCCGCCGGTCGCGGGGCGGGGGCCGGTGGTGGTGATGCCGCTCGGCGCCAAGGGAGGGCTGCGGGCGTTACGATTCGGGGGGTTGGGGGCGGCTACGGTCCACAGACGGCGCGGCAGGGGGAAAAAGAATGATGTGTGCCGATGGTGACCCGGCATGCCGTGCTCGTGGCTGCTGTTCGCGGGTGATTCGGGCGGCGTGGTGCAGCTGCGGGTTGGTTGTGGGTGGGAAACGGTCCAAGCTGTTGGCATCCATCCATCCATCCATCCATCCATCCATCCATTCCTTTATCTTACTTCCAATACGGGACATGCAGTGAATGTTGGGCTCCGCTGGGACCTCGGGTTCCGAAGGAGCCAAGAGAGCGACCCGGGGGCGGCGTCGCGGCGTCGCGGTGTCATTATTGACACCAGGGGGCCGTCAAGGCGCATACCGTATCCAGGACCTCCTCACCTCCCTCCCTCTCTCCGCGCTCCCGATGGTCTGGACTCGAGACCAACCGGCGTAAGCGTTATCGCCACAGCCGCAGGCGCGCGGGCTGCTCCCACATTTCAGGGCTAGCTGAGACGCGGAGCGGAGTGAGACCTTGCTGCGGTGTGACCGTACGGTTATATTAGGACGCCACGAAATGCCTTCTTGTGGCGCAGCTCGGTGCAGGAGAGCCGGATCGGATTACTACTATAATAATTAACGATGTGACAGCGGACCCCGCGGCTGACAGCCGTAGATAGCCTCCTCACCACACATTGAAAAAACGAAACGAAACCGCGTCACTTAAGGTTTGGGTTTGCTTGTCGCGGCGACGCAGCGACCGACGTCGAATCCGTCCGAGGCCACCGCCTGGGGTGGCTTTCTTTCTGCCAGGCCCTGGGCCCCTCCCCTAAACGCCCCACCAAGCACTGCACGACTGCCACCTATCTGTCATAGCCGCCAGGGAGGGAGGGAGGGAGGGAGGAAGGGCAGACGGCAACCGATCCTGTGACCACACCCCCGTGGGGCTAACGATGTCGAATCCGCTCTCACATACAGCAACACACTGGTCTCTTATGACTTGTGACATTCTCGTGCTTGATGCTGCTGCTGCTGCCTGCTGCTGCCTGTGCCGCCGTGTGACCGCGGGCGACGGTCGAAGAACGACCGCACCTCTCAAATCCTCAGAATGGGGGTTGGGCGCGCGCCCCCGGTTGGCGGCGGGTCTTTGCGTTGGCGCGTTAGGGCTGGGTCAGCAGCCCTTGGCCAGCGCCAGGCCCGGTCAGGTATGTAACAGTTCACACACACACAGTTCTGGCAGCGGGTGGCCAGTTTCGCAGAACTGGGCCGACCGCGACGGGGATGGGAGGGGGTGGGACCGGACCACCCAATCCTATCGGTGGTGGACGGCCGGATCCGCTGCGTGCAGCCAGTAGACGTAGACTCGTGATGGATAGATAGCAGCGCGAGACGCTAGGGGGTAGGGATTGGGACTAGGGAAGCCCACTTCCGGGCACGATGGGGATCCGTGGGTGCCCGAGGAGGGTCGGGCCAGACCAGTGGGAGTTGGCAGCGAGCGGGACGTGTAGGCGAGGGCCGCTTGCGACGGGAAGGGGTGTACGACAGGGAAGCTTGCGTGGTGATGTGCTGCCTTGTGCAAACCATAGCCCCATCATGGAGCACCCGACTGCATACCCGGACCCAGCAAGGCCTGACGCGTGCGAGCCGCCTCGCTCTGGCTCAGCTGGGCAGGCAGGCCTGCCGGAGGGTGCAACCCTAGCTATTACGATTAGGTTGGGACGCGGGACCAGGCTAGTTTTACCGCACCAAGCAGGGGCGCGCCTCCGAAACGCGCCCTGGGTGCTGCAAGGACTTGAGGAGGTTGAACAGCGGACTGCGAGGCGCAGACCGCCCGGGATGGGCCTTCGCCCACTCCCTTGAGGGGGCACAGCGGTCACCGATCCTCGGGGATCGGGCACGCGCCCTAGGTTGAGAGCGAGGGGACAGAGGCCCCTTACGCCCCTTTCCCCGTATCCGGGGGAAAGTGCTTCGGCGGTCTCCCGTATGGGGCGGGTTAGCGCCCCCGGCCAGTGTCGGCCCGGCAGATATGTAACGATTCACACACACACACACACACACACACACACACACACACACACACACACACACACACACACACACACACACACACACACACACACACAAGCGCGCACACGCAACCGGGCGGGCGGGCGGGCGGTTTGGGTGGGTCTCCCGCTAGACACACCTGTCACCTGTAGAGGGGAGTAGGGGGCATCCGCGCGGAGTCAGATCCCCCCGGGCTGCGGCCGCAGCCTGGGCCCCTGGACCCCTCCGCCCCGCCCGTCCCGGCCCGGCCGACCACCCGCCGCGTCCATCCACCCACCCACCCACACATTTACCGTACATTGCCGTATAATGCTAGGCCGTACTCACTCAATCGCGCGCCCGATCGCTATCCCCACCGACTCACGATCTGCACTGCCTCGGCCATTCGCCCATGCCGATATTGGGGGTTCACGGATGCGGCGGATGCACCTCCTAAGGCGCACGTCAGCTGGCCGGCGCCCCTCGCCCCGCCCCCTTTCCATATCCGCTCGCCCTCATGCCGTCAGTCGCTCGTATATGTACTGCACCACGTCATCCTGTCGTACACCCAGCGCCACCTGCACGCGAGGCCGGTCGGTCCAGCCGTTATGGCCGTGGAAGCCCTTGAGGCTCACTGCAAGGGAGGGGGAGGGGTGTAGGACATTGGTTGACATATGCATACAATTCGAGCGAGTGGGAGGGGTACAGGAAATTGGTAGACATGTTCATACATTTCAAGGGAGTGGGAGGGGGGCGAGATGGGTATAGCAAACTCGGTGGTTCCCTAAGCCCAGAAGGGGGCCCCCAGGCCCACCCGACGGCGGCCCACCCGCCCACCCGCCCGACCCACCGTCCAGGACGGTCTGTCCGCGGGTGACGCCCTCGCAGGCCACACGTACGGCACCCGCCCGCCACTCGAACAGCTCCGGCCGCAGCACCGCCGTCATGGCGGACGGGTCGTGCAGCAGAATCGCGTCAATGTCGTACCACTCCTGTAATGCAGTGAAGGTGAACGGAGGGTTTCCTGCCGTCAGCTGCGCGGCGAAAGGGCAGGGCAGGACAGGGCAGGACAGGGCTGGGCAGGGCAGGACAAGGGTACAGCCGCGCGCCCGCCAAGGCGGGGCTCGGGGCGGGGCTCGAGGCGGTCTCGCGGGCGGTGGAGTCCAGGGGGAGGGGGGGCGATGAGGCCCCGTAAACCCTCAGCGTGGCGGCAGCGCGGCCCGGCCTGGGCAACGCCGCCCCCACACACATCCCAGAGGGGGCCGTACAGCGGTACCGCACCTTGTGGTAATTGAGGTAGAATTGGGCGATGTCGGACACGAAGGTGCCGTACTTGCCCACGCCGCGCATAGCCTGCGCATGGCCCATTTCCGAAGAGGCGGCGAGGGGGGGGTGGGATGTAGGGCCAGGGAGGCGCGAGGGGGTGGGTGCAGCTGCCGCTCTGCCATCTGCCCGGGGCAGTACGCCATGACCCGAGGGTCCTCCAACCGCCCCTCAAGTCACTACCACCACAGCCACCACCAGCTCGTTTTCGGGTTGCTTTCTTTTTTCAATTTAATCACCACCACCTCCACCACCTTCAACAACAACAATGCCACCGCGAGTTGCTGGAAGCGGGCCAGCAGCATCGAGCAGCCGACCTCCCCTTCCCCCTGACTCCCGAACCCCGCCCCCACCACCGCCCCACCCCACCGCCCCCACTGGCCCCCACTGGCCCCCCACCGCCGCCCCACCCCCACCGCCCCACCACGCCCCCTACCGCCCCCCACCGCCGCCCCACCTGGAGCTGTCCCGAGGTCAGTCGGCACCGCTGGGTCACATCCAGCCCCACCACCCGCACCCGCGGACTGGCACCCAGCACCAGGTCAGCGGCGTCCGGGTCTCCGAAGATGTTGGCCTCGGCGGCGGGGTTCACATTACCTGGGCAGGTGGGGGGGTGGGGTGGGGTGGGGTGGGGTGGGGGGGGGGGGGGGGGGGGGGGGGGGGGGGTGGGGTGGGGTGGGGTGGGGTGGGGTGGGGTGGGGTGGGGTGGGGTGGGGTGGGTGGGGTGGGGTGGGGGGGGGGGGGGGGGGGGGGGGGGGGGGGGGGGGGGGGGGGGGGGGGGGGGGGGGGGGGGGGGGGGGGGTGGGGTGGGGTGGGGTGGGGTGGGGTGGGTGGGGTGGGGTGGGGTGGGGTGGGGTGGGTGGGGTGGGGTGGGGTGGGGGGGGGGGGGGGGGTGGGGTGGGGTGGGGTGGGGTGGGGGGTGGGGTGGGGTGGGGTGGGGTGGGGTGGGGTGGGGTGGGGTGGGGTGGGTGGGGTGGGGTGGGGTGGGGTGGGTGGGGTGGGGTGGGGTGGGGTGGGGTGGGGTGGGTGGGGTGGGGTGGGGTGGGGTGGGGTGGGGTGGGGTGGGGTGGGGTGGGGTGGGTGGGGTGGGGTGGGGTGGGGTGGGGTGGGTGGGGTGGGGTGGGGGGGGGGTGGGGTGGGGTGGGGTGGGGTGGGGTGGGGTGGGGGGGGGGGGGGTGGGGTGGGGTGGGGTGGGGTGGGTGGGGTGGGGTGGGGGGGGTGGGGTGGGTGGGGTGGGGTGGGGTGGGGTGGGGTGGGGTGGGGTGGGTGGGGTGGGGTGGGGTGGGGTGGGGTGGGGTGGGGTGGGGTGGGTGGGGTGGGGTGGGGTGGGTGGGGTGGGGTGGGGTGGGGTGGGGGGGGGGGGGGGGGGGGGGGGGGGGGGGGGGGGGGGGGGGGGGGTGGGGTGGGGTGGGGTGGGGTGGGGTGCGGTGCGGTGGGGTGGGGTGGCGGGGACAGCGCCAGCGCGAGGTGCAATCGGGTGGAGGGGGTCATGGTGGGGTGGTGGGGTGGGTGCTGCAAGGCCGGGCGGGGCTGCGGCGGGGATGCTCCGTTGCTCTATGGCAGTACGGCACCCGCACTCTTGACCCGATTCCCACGCCCTCCCCCCCTAAGCTACTCCGACCATCCCCCCCTCCTACCCACCCGAGGTGAAGAACGCCCCGCCCAACACCACCAGCTCCGCCTGAATCAGGGGGCAGAGGGGCAGCGTGTGTGCCGGGTCGTTGGCAGGTGCAACGTGTACGGGAAATGGGCAGTAGCGCGGCAGCCGTACCGACTCCTGACCGCCACGTCCGGGGGCGGGGCGCCGCACAGAGGCGGGACGGGGTGAGATTTGCCCCCGGCTCTAGGCCCAAGGACGAGGAGCGGGAGAAGAGGCGGGTCGCGGAGTTGAAGACGGGTCGAGCTGTCGGCGACGCGTCACGAACCACGTGGCCCGCAAATTTACGCCGCCCACCAAATTCCTGCCCGCTCCCCCAACCACCTCAACCACCCCAACCACCTCAACCAAATCAACCAGCCTTGTCCCCGCACCCCGCACCCGCACCCCCACCCACCCACTTGTCCCCCAGCTGCGGGTCCAGCATGAGCGCCTGGGCGATGTTGGTGAGGGGCGCCAGCGCCAGCAGGGTCACCCGACCCGGGTGCGCGTTGACGCTGCGGACGATGAACTCCGCGGCGGAACAGTCGGCGGCGGAGCTCTGCACGCGGGGGGGGCCCCCGGGGGCGGCGGGGGCGGCGGTGGGGAAGGCGGTGGCGGCCCAACAGCAAGGACCCGCGGGCCCGCGGTGCCGGGAGGAGGAGCAGGCGGAATCACGCGGCTGCGCTCAAAGTCACCGGCACAGCACTTGAATTTCGTGGCATGCCGTGCTGTGCCGTACTGCGTAGCCGTACTCACCTGCGGCGGCGGCAGGCCCACATCTCCGAAACCATCCGCTCCGTGCACGAAATCCGCGATGCGTTCCACGTCGGTGCCGGCCCGAAGCGACCGAGCGGCGCCCTGCGCCACCGCAACCCCCTGTACGACCAGTGTACGGAGACGTGTCACACACACACACACATACACACACACACGCTCGAGCTCAGATGATGTAAGCACACGGGCAAATCTTGGACGGTGTGGTGCCCATTGCATATCGCGCACGCCTGCTCTGCCCGCGAGCCAGCGAATGCACTCAGACCCTGGGTGACAGGACTCCACAGTCCACACACGGATCCCCCCCATCCCCTTTTTTCAATTTAACCCCCCATCCCCCGTTCAGAAGGGGTTGAAACGAAAACTCTCCTCACCCCGCCCCTCATTCCCCCAGCTCCCACCCCTCCTCCCTCCAAACCTAACTGTTCTTTCCTATTAATCCCCCAGCCCTCACCCCGCACAGCCCCGCCATCTCGAGCAGCCGCAGCGCATTCTGGGTGGCCAGGGCTGTGGGCACGTTGCCGTACACGGTGGTTATGCCGAGCAACTGCACCTCCCCTGGACAGTTGGCCGCCATGAGGATCGCCATGGCGTCATCTGTGTGTGTGTGTGGGGGGGGGGGGGGGGAGGGGAGATGGGGGGGGGTGTTCGCAAAGCGGGGAGGGGGCAGGGGGGCAGGGGGGCGGCGAGTGTGAGGTGATCGGGGCGAGTTGAAGGGGGTGAGGGGTCGGTGAGGGCGGAGGCGCAGAATCCAAGTACGACATGCATGAGCTGCCCGGTCGGGTCGAACTGGGGTTGGAGCTGGCGCGACACGGGGCCCGGTTTTGCGGTGGACCGGTGGAGGCAACCCGGTGGGTCCTATTGGGCTAGTCGGATGGAGAGGGGCCCTGGGGCACAGGCGGCTGGGGCATGGCAGCAGTGGAGTGGTGTCGATGGCGGGAGGGCAGGGAGCAGGGCCGCGGGAGGGCGGCGTGTGTTTGGGGGCCGCAACGGAGGTCGGGGCCGGGGGTGGCTGCGCTGCACACGGGGACGGGAAGGACGTCCGCACCGGGCGACTGCGCGAAGGGCGGACACCCGAAGCGAGGCTGCCTCGGTGTTCCGGATGATGATGCGGCGAAAAGTGAGGCTTTGTGGAGGCTTGGTTGTGACTTTGGGCGGGCGCATGTGTCGCTGTCCAGGCTCCAGAGGTGCGGTGTGTGAGAGCGGGTGCATGTATGGCTGCGACTGTCGGACTGTGACGATGACTGTGCGAGCGTTTAGCCGGAAGCTATGACTGCACCGAATCGGCCTTATACGGCGGACGAGCGCGGCAAACCAGCCGCCACCCGTTATGCCTGCTCGGACACGTTGCGGCTGGCACAAAGTGTGCTCGGATCTCTGAGAAAGAAATAACTCCACACAAACGCTGACACGATGCGAGTGCCGTGCGCGCATTTGTGCTGTCGTAGGAGCGGCCGCTGCACAGTGCACTGTGCGGCGATGCGCAGTGCCAGTAGAACGTGGGTAGCTTCAACGCCAAGCAGAGGTATGGAGCCGCGGGATGTCAGGGCTTAGCCAGCCTGTGTTCGGGGGACGGAACGCGACGCACGGCAGGTCCGGTCCTGCAACTGCTAGGGTTGCGGAGGCGCACCTCGACCACACGCGCAGGTCGATATCGTAAACTATCGCCACGTACACAAACAATCCTACCGACTCCAGGGTCCGTGTCGATGATGAGAAGCCTGGGCTGGTCGGCCTGCGCTGCGACAACTGCCATGACTGGCGCCCGGAGAACGGAATAAAGTTCGCTTCGTCACAGCCTGGGTCCAGAAATAATCAAAGCTCAATGTAACGATCAAATATTACGGAGGGCACAACCATCTACAACCGTACCAGGGCGGCCCACTCTGAAACGTACGGTACGGACAAGTGTACAAGGGGTGTTTTCCCCAGTATAACGCGTAACCTGCGACGTATGTAAGGATTTCCAGTCCCGATGTCGTGCCTGGAGGCCGTAAAACTATGAACCATGGCGGAAGATACAGACCGACTGAACACAATTTAACCGCATCTTTCTACAATCCACAGACATTTCAAATTTCTAGCATTTGGAGTCCTTAAGCTGCCCCTGCGGAATCAGTCGTGCAAACCTTGCAAACGCCAGCAGCTCATGCGGGATTAAACCAAATATCGACCGCTTACGGCTTATATGCAGATGTGCAGCAATCTTCATGCACATTGACGATGACCGGAGGGCACGGACAAGCTGATATTGAGATGCTGCCAAGCACTGTCACAACGATGCCACATGCGCCCATCACGCAGCTTCTGCTTCATTTATCACACTTCAAAGCTTTGGCTGCTGAGCGGGAGCTGGCCAACGCTGCAATAGCTCCTCTGGTGCGACAGCTGCCGTCCGACGTGGTAAGCAAACGCTTGGCACCGCCAAGCGAAAACTCTGTCGTCTGAATGGCTTGGGTTTGTTGTCATTGGGGATGCGAAATGCGTCCAACGTCACGGCAAGCAGCCGTTTTCCTCTAGCTTGACCGTCATATGCATATGATATTATGCCGTCTTTTGGTTCTTTATTCAATTCACTGGAGTGCACGATAGATTGGTGAGTACAAGGACGCAGTAACATAGGGTAGTCCAGCCTCTTCCGGAACAAGGCTTCGGCATATGGCTGCTACATTGGTCGATGCGCCTTGATTGGCAGGAGCGACGATTCAGTTCGCAGCTTACGTGCTTAGTCTACCCCTTCCACGGTGAAACGGAACGCGACAACTTGAACGGCCTTGCAACGCTCGGTTTACGCAAGCCCAGATATACTCTGCCTGATGTGCATTCGCGACTAGAGACGCACGGATCTGGCCAGTTTGACTGAACGTTGGTTGAAACAGCTTTCAAGTCATGGAGTCCCCACATCAGACTGTATCGCGTTTCCGCACGTCGTTTGGGCGTCTGCGGTTCGCAAAGGGATCGGACCGTCTTCTGGGGCGGCCAGTACAGTCCGTGTTGCGCGTGCGCGCCCGGGGACTTCTTCCAGCACTCACCGCTCCCCCCTCCTGATTCCAGCGCGAGTCTCCTGTCGTGTTCATGCGACGCCCACGACCAAAGTCTGCGCCTTGGCCTGGTTCTGTCTCGAACCAAACTCCCCCACCGACCTGACACCCCCCCCTCCCGGGCCCCCCAGGAGCTCACCGAGCTGCTTCGAAAGTACGGATGGGATCCGGAGCTAGCCTTCACGACCACCCTGGACCTGGCCGGTCTCAAGGGCGCCCTGCAAAAGTACAAGTACATTAAAATGGGCCAGCTGGGCAGCGGCTCGTACGGTGTTGTACATAAGGCCCTGAACCGGGAGACCAACGAACTGCTGGCCATAAAGAAGGTCGCCCACTCGGTGGAACACGGCCTCTCGGACTCGACCATCCGCGAAATCAGCATGCTAAGGGAGCTGCGCCACGAGAACATCGTCAGGCGAGGCGGCGCGGGGGCGGGGGGAGGATTTAACGAGAGTGAGGGAGGGGCCGAGCCGGAGGAGCTCGGGGTAACCAACGCGTGCGCGCATGGCGCGTACATGAAAAAGGGACGGTCAGTTTTAGGCGTGGGTGCGCGGGGTTGTGTCGTTGCTTGACCATATGCTGCAAGACTCGGAATCAGCAGACTGCGCTGTGGGTGTGGATGTGCGTGTGTGAGTTCTGGGAGCTCCGGTACGGCGCCGCGCCCCTAAAAACAATAAAAGTGCTCCCCCCCTCCCCGCTGTCCAGCTGTCCAGCCCAGCCCTGCGACTGCGCATCCGTCATCCAACGCATGTGTGCGGGCACCGGCCTCTCCCATTGCCGCCCGCTTCCCTCCTCCCTTGCCCTCCTCCCTTGCCCCCCTCCCTCGATCCGTGGATCACAGGCTGAAGGACATCATCGCCACCGTGAACGGGCACCACGTGCACCTGGTGCTGGAGTTCCTGGACTGCGACCTGCGCCAGTACCTGGACACCCACCCGGAGGCGTCGGACCTGGGCAGGATCAAGGTGCGGACGGACGAACGAGTCCAACAGAGACAGAACAGACGTGTGCGCAGACAGGACCCGACCCGCGGCCTCTCCCTCACATCCGGCCTCCGGGCCCCGCTCGACTTCCAACACACCCGCCCACCCACCCTTGTCAGGGGTCGGCAATGGCGTTCGCTCCCTCCTCACAACTTCTTCGGGCATCTGATCCACGCAAACTATCACCCATCTAGTTTGGTTCGATCCCGTCCCGGGGCCCCCGCGGATTCACCACTGCCTTGATGCCATCCGTGGGCCTGGCGTGAGAGCGCGCAGCGCCTGCCAGCCTCCCACCGCCTCCCAGGGCTCCTGCGGCCGCCCACCGCTGCAGCGGCGACGGCCAGTCGCGCTGGCGGCACCGCCTGAACAGCACGAGCCCTGCCGCATGCGCTGGCTGCCGAGAGCCCCTTAGCACCCTCCCACCATCCTGCCTCGCCGTCGGGGCCGTCACGAGTCCGCCCACCCCGTCTCGCCGGCCTCAAATACACTGTACCAGTCCCACCGTACCAGTCCAGCACGCGCTCCAACACCTGTCCGGGCCCTTCCTCTCCCTCCTCAATGTGTCTACCCGTTTCTGATAACCCCCGCCCCGCGGTCCCCCTTCCCCCCAACCCCGCGCTTCGTCCTGGTGGCGGTCTGGGGCCTTCCCGTCCGCAGTCGATCGTGCTGCAGATCCTTCGCGGCATCCGCCATGCGCACATGAACAGCATCATGCACCGCGACCTGAAGCCGCAGAACGTGCTGGTGGGGGTGGCCAAGGGGCAGGTCAAGCTCACGGACTTCGGTCTGGCCCGGTGCTTCCTGCCCAACGCCGACCGCGCGTACACGGAGCGGGTGGGTCGGTGGGTGGGAAGGCCCGCCTACGGAGAGGCCCCGAGGGTGTCCAGTCGGGGGGGGGGAAGGGTGTATCGGGAATGGGTGCCGGCGGCTGTGGGGTACCGCGCAGCGCAGCGTAGGGTCCCGGGTCCGGTTCAATGCCGGGCGCTCGGTGGTGTCACAGCTGCACCGCCTCATTCCGGTTACTGGGAGTGCCACATCGCGTGTGTCGGTCTGGTGACTGCGGGTTCCTGGGTCATGTCAGCACATGGGTCACCGCGTTTCTCCACTGGGTAATCCACTGGGTAATCCACTGGGTAATCCACTGGGTAATCCACTGGGTAATCCACTGGGTAATGCGGACATTGGGCACCCTTGGACGCCCGCCGGCGCGCGCGCGCCCGACCGGTCATCGCTGCGTTGCCGCGTGCATCCCCGGGCGCCATACATGCTTGGGTGCCGGCCGCACGGGCACGCAGGTGGTGACGCTGTACTACCGGGCTCCGGAGCTGCTGCTGGGGTCGCCGAGCTACTCGGCGGCGGTGGACCTGTGGAGCATCGGCTGCATCATGGCGGAGATGATCAATTTCGAGGCGCTGTTCAAAGCGGACACTGAGGTGGGGGCTGGGCGACTGCCGGCTGGGCAACGTTTTTGCGGTGGCGCTGCCCTGATTAGAGCATGTGGGCGACTGTGCGCGTTACGAAGTTAGAACGGGTTTGCGCGGTGAGAGTGGGTGGCTGGGTGGGCGGCCTCCTCCTCCTCCTCGTTCCGGGGTAGTGGACGGCGGGGCGATGCGGCCCGTCACGCCGGTCGCCCGCGGCGGGAGTTGGAGGGTTGACCCTTGACCGAGCGGCTCACCACTCGGCCCTCCATGGATGGATTGGTGGTGCGGAAGTGACGGAGGAGAAGTGACAGCACCCGCGCTCGCGACACGAAGGCCGCTCCCGGCCGCCAAACAGCGCCCGCGTGCCCAACCCGCCGGAACCTGCCTCGCCCTGTGCCGCCCATTCCCCTGCCCCAGATCGGGCTGCTCTTCCGCATCTTCGAGAAACTGGGCACACCCACGGCCGACGTGTGGAGGGACCTGCCCGGCCTGGCGCACTACTCTGGCGAGTTCCCGAACTTCCCGGGCAGGCCCATGGCCGAGGTGCGAGAAGGGCGAGGGCCGGGTGGAAGCGGCCGCGAGGGCCGGCGCCGGGGGAAAGCGGCCGCGCCACAATGAGGGACCTGGACCTTGCGGCGGCGGACGGTGGGAGCCGCGGGGCGGGGCGGGGCGGGTGATGGGTGGGGAGCCGGGGACCGGCGAGGCACGGGTCGGGCGCTGTCAAACTCACCTCAGCCCCGCGGGAGGAGGCGGTGGCGACGATTCTCGACGCGGCCCCAAACTGGGGGCTGCCCGCAGCACCGCACGTCGCACAGCATCCTTTTGACCTCCTGCCTCATCCTGCTGAATACAAGACGCGTATTGGGTGCCATGGCCACGCCCATCCCCCGCCCCGCCTCTCCCCGCAATATGTCTACTAATTTTCCTTACCCCTTCCCTCCCCCCTCAATATGTCCACCAATTTCCAACATCCCCCTCCCCCGCTCCCCGCAGCTGGTTCCCCGGCTGGCGAGGGATGCGGCCGGCCTGGACCTGCTGTCGCGGCTTCTGACGTACGACCCCCGGCGCCGCATCACCGCGCGCCAGGCGCTGGATCACCCCTGGTTCCACGGGGTCGTGGTGTAGCTGCTGGAGGGCAAGGCAGGGATGGACGCCACTGCAGGGCTGCCGGTGTGTGGGGCGGCCAACTCTTTCTTCCGCCTGTAGCGGGCCCCAGTGGGGCGGTTTGACGGAGCGTGGTCACATCAGTGATGTGGGCACGCCCAGGCAGCCGGAATGTTGTTGTATGAGCCTCCCACGGCGTGAGTGTGCGGCCGGGGAAGGCTGGGGAAGGCGGCGTCCGACTGGAGCCGTCAAGCGCCATGGGGGGCCTGCCGGCGGCAACGGCGGCCGCATGCGCGCCCGCACACATCACACGCCCACGCACACACGCGGGTCTCCTCTCGTCCGCACACAGCATACACCCACGCACACACGCGGAGGGTATTTCTAAACACGCGGGGAGTCGTGGGGAACGTGGTGCGGGCCGGGTCGGGTCGGGTCGAGGGGGAGTGCGCCCGCAGCGCGGACGCATCGCTGCTGAAGCGGATGCGGGCGTGACGCCTGCCGCAGCCCCGGGGTCCGTCTCCCTAGCTCACAGCTGCGATGGCGGAGAGGACGCTCTTCTTCTCTCTCAGAGCGGAGGCGGCGGCCCATTGTGTCATGGATGCGATGCGACGATGATCCTGGCGGCGGTGGTATCAACAGAGCTCGGGGCCGCTACAGGCAGCTGCTCGTAACCCGGGCCGGCGCATTCGATAGCGGCTCCGGGATGGATGAGCCACCTGGCTGCGCAGCAGCGGAAGAGATCGGGGTCTCTCGCGCGCGCGGGGGGAGGGTCTCTCGCAGCTCGTGTGGGAAATGCGCACCGCTCGCGACAAACCCGGGGGTGCGAACACAAGGTGGCTTACACTGGAGATTATTATGATGGCCGTGCGATGCATATACGACGTTGTGGATTGGTTGTCGGGTGGCCCCAAGGTGATTCTTATCTTTCTGTGGGTGTGCGAAGCTTGCAGCAGCAGCAGCCGCGCTGTGGCGCCGAGGTGCGCCGCGGTGTGGAGGGAAATGCAGCCGCGGCTATCTATGAGAACAGCGGACGGACAAAGGAGTCGTAGGGGGTGTAGGGGTAGGGACGGGGATCGGCGCGCACGCGCCTGGATGCAGAGCAGCTGCTGTGTGTGTGGGCGGGGGGTTGGGTGGAGGAAGGAGGGATGGGGGTCTCGCGGTGGGGGTTTGCGGGCGCGCGGGATGGGGTTGCGTCGGGGCGCTGGCGTGTGTAACGGAGATGACCCGCGGGTCGGGGCGCGATCGCGGCGATGCGGACGGGACTACGGCCGCGGCTGCTGGCCCGGCGCTGGTCTCTGTAGCCGGCAGGGGTGAAGAGCGCGCGGAGGCGCGGGTGTGCCCCGCGCAGATGCGCGCGGCTTGTCGACCCTGCCCCCGCCTGCTCGCCTGCGCGACCTACTGCGCCTGTGCGACCCAAACGGTGCCGTCGCAAGGCCGCAGGTCCGCGGCCGTGTGGCCTGCGGCCCACTCAGGACACCCTTCAGGTCACACAGCGCTGTGCCAAGGAAAGCTTGTGCGCCACCCTTACATCCCTCCCCATCATACCCGGACTATGACTCCTTGGTCCTATTTCGCATTCGGCATTCATCTGTTTTCCCAAGCCGGCCGGGGCGCTGCGCTCCCCATGGGCCGGTTTCCATCAGTGAAGTGGCTGCGGGTATTGCGGGGGTGAGAGCGAAGATGCAAAGTGAAGAGAAGGGTCCGGACGGTGCCGAGGCAATGCTGCCTCGCATGCCGTTTTGCGTCGTGGCCGTGTAGTGGCGCCGTATGCAGTGAGTCGGTTCTGATCCGCGATGTTGAGCCTGGTCGGGGTCGCGCGGGTGCGGGGATTGCGGGCGTGCGCGGCACCCCGCGCGCCGCTGCGGCCTGCCTTATGTGTCTGCATAAGTGTGCGTAAAAGAACACGAAGCCGCGGGAAGCGAAGTCCGGGGCGTGTGTGCGCAGAAAACGCGGTCTGTTGAGGGATGTCTTCTAATTGAGCTGGTTTAGTGCGTTTATGCGACAGGACGTCGTGTCCGTCCGCCTCGGGCCGCTGGTGACCCCGCCTCCCCTCTCCCGCGCGTGTTGCTGGCAACCCAGCGCGCCGCGGTTACGCGGCATGTGGTCTTGTGATTTTCATGGCCCTCCCCCCCCACCCAAAAAATGTAGAGGCGTGCGCTGATAGCACAGCCAGAGGTTTGGGGGCGGCAGTTGCCATGGCCCATGTGTTCTTTCATCTCTCGGGTCTTTTCTAAATTTGGCGGATGTCTCACCGCGAGTAGAGAACAATGCTTCCCTTTGGCTCGGGTCGGGCAGGCTTTGTCTGTTGTTTGGCTGCGGCCGTGAGTCACATTCATGCGGGGGATGGGAGCAGCCCATGCGTGCCGCGTGTCGATACAGCGAGCTCGCGCAGTCAGTGCGGCGTGGTGCGGTGTGACGGGATGGGTGCGTGGGCGACGAATGGACAGGTGGGTAGGAACCCATTTTTATAGCATTGCACTATAAAATTCTAGGGATCGCAGAGCTGCAAAAGGATTAGGTTGTTAGGTGTTTAGTGTTGAGTTTAGGTCGAGTGTTGGGGCGATTTGGCTAGGGGGGCGTCTCCTCAAAAAGTCCTCATAGAAGCAAATGCGGGCGTGGCATGCGGGCGGCCGCCCCGCAGCGGTCGGGAGGGCGGCTCGGAGCGCCTCGTCCGCCTCCGTTGGCTGCGGGGGAGCGTGCGTTGTGGGAAGCTGTGTGTGCGTTGTGGATTTGTGATGTTGGCCGCGTGTGTATCCGTACATATCTCATCGGGGGCTGGCGCTGGCCAAGGGCGGTATGTGCGTGTCGGTTTGGCAAGCGCGCCTCCCGCGCGCCTCCCTCATCTGATCCCCATCGCCATCAGAACACACGTACCGCCATCTTTGTTTGCGGCGTCCGTCTCGTCTTCACGATTCGTGGGGTTTGAATTATTGTTGCCTTTGTACTGGCGCATTTGCATTGCGCGAAAGACAAGCTGGGCCGTTCCCTTTTGCTGCGATTTTCTTAGTTTCCTGCGCGCACTGACGGCTTGCAGCGTCCGCGGCCCTGTTGGCCTGTGGCTATCGTCTACCACCGGGGCGCCCCTGTGGTTGGTCGGTCTTTAGGAAATAGCGCCAGGAGGAGGAGGCGCCAGGGCCCGCGGCCGGCGCCTGACCGCTCTCTCCTTCCTCACTGACAAGTGCATGTGCCCTTCCGTGCCGGAATCCACCGCCGCGCCTCCCGTGGGGGTTGCGGCGCACCGACACCTGCTGTGTCACCCGGCTTAGGGCTCGAAGTGAATAATTCGGATTGAACTAGATGGCTGGGGTCAAGATTCAAGAACAATGGAAGCAGCGAGCCGTGAACTGGATGCATCAGAGTCAGACGAAGGAGTGCGCCGCTGCGCGGCGGCGGCGCCCCTGCGCTGCACACACTATAACGGCCGCGCGCCCGCACAGACTCACCCACGCGCCTTTGTGCAAGCCGCGGGGCAGCTGCGGGACCGCACAATGCCGGGAGAGCAACACGTTTAGGCAGAGTAGGCAGATGTGCTAAAGTTGCCGTGGTATAGGGCTTAGGCGGGCGGCGTGCTGAGACTGGGGCTGCTGGGTGGATGCCTCAGCACCGTTGGTGGGCTGGGTCGGCGGCACCGTTTGTTGGCGCGTTGGAAGGTTCAGTGAGGGGGTCCGGGCTGCCGGAGGCCCTGCCTGGTTGCGACGGCCTGGCAGGGTGTTATGGAATGGTTCGTGTGTTATGGTTCGTACTTCAAAAACAGTTGCGATGGGAAGGGGCTCCTGAGCCCAAGCGGCTGCTGGGGGGTGCGCCGTCGTACCGAGGCGGCGGGGAGCCGGGGCGTCAAGGGGAAGGAGGTAGAAGATAAGTAAAAGGTAAAAAGTAGAAGCTAAAAAATTGGAAGAGCGGGTAGGAGCTAACAAACTGAAAGACTTAAAAAAAGGGTGTGGCCGATGCCGTCAAGGGTGGGTTCGGGTCATGGATGCGAGCGCGACCGTGCGTGCGCTCATGGCTTGCATAATCTTAGTACGATGCTGACCCGGGCGTTCAATGTCACGTGCTGCGCGATTTTCAACCTATGTGTGTGTTTGCATCTTCCCCAAATCAGTTTTGTAGTTGGTCTGTAGGGGTGCTTTGGCCCACACGTGTATGCGTGCCGCTCGGGGCACGCACCTGGGCTCGGCCCGTCGCCCCGTCGTGCCATGCCGGGGTCGGTGGCCGGGCCGCGGGGCAACAGGCCGTACGGCACCCTCGCATGCTCATCCGCACGGCGTGCTGCAAATACCCACAAACACTTGGGATTCCAAAGCTCCGTCAGACGGATTTCGCATGTCGCGGCGACTGGAAGGTTGCGGCGCGAGTTTCATTTGAGGGAGGTACGGTAGACGCATGGGATGCATGCTTTCGTTGATTGCGTTGTTGTACAGTGCGAGCCATGTCGTGCAAGTTATAGCATGTGCCTCTGGTGCTGGAAGCGGAAGCAGCCCGGGGGAAACCTGGTGAAGGGGGTACGGTAGGTGGGACAGGTGCCGCGGTTTCGGGAATGGCTCGCAGGGGATGATCGTGTCCTAGCCTTGATAGCTTCCGCGAGCTTTTATGGTTGAATCATATTTGCGGAGGAAGGTGATGTGCTAGCATCTGGAGCAGCGCGGGGCGGCGGCTGCCAGACGCGCCGCTGTTGCTCGGCCAACAATAAGACTAAGGCACCAGCTTTATTGTGCATCGGCTTGAAATGGTCTAGCGTTTGTGTTTCGCGGGTGCGTTGGGGCGGATGCGCTCAACGTTGGACGTCGTACGGCAGGAAGTTGTCGTGTTCTGTCGTGTTGTATACTGCCCTACATACGTTGCTTTGATTGTTGTGCTACATGTATTCCACGATGATGTGCTTTGGGGCTTTGCTCACTTACAGCATGATCGTCCTTGAATGCACTGCTAGTATTTCATCGGGCTCCCGAAAGCGATGCTTCCAGCGTGTGCATGAAACTCAACGCCGCAGGACAGGACGGCAGAGCAGGAATGCGGGCAACACTGACTCTGTAACTGCCAGTTGGGAGGTGTCAGGTCGTGCGCTGGATAGATCAGTCGGCAGCTCGGCACAAGATTTAGGCGGGGGCAGTCGGAGTCTTGCAGCAACCAGCAACGGTCAACGGTGCGAACGACCAGCCACCATCCCACGTATGCTGCATCCCAACACTTTATTTTCCTCTTCTTAATAAAAGGGTAACATCATTATTTCATAGATGTTTTGAATACTTTCGCGAATCTGTACATATGTACGGTACTCTAAGGTTCGCCCAAAAAACGTTGTGTGGGAATTTTCCTACTTTCGAAAAATATCATCGCTGCATTGATAATGTGCATAGAAATACGATGATGACAGGCCATTTTGCCTGTGTAAACGTTTGACGGAGTGAGGATGGCTATGACAGCGGAAGAGTTATTCTTGGAGCAGCTCTGGAAGGAGGATGATGACGAGGAACGGGAGCCACCTGCACTGCAGCAGGTTGGAATGCCAATGACCAAAGCAAACGGGTCCACTTTACCCACCCCGCACCAATTGTATGGCGTTTTATAGATACCAAGCTTCGTGTGGGTTGCGAGCATGATGGGCTATGCAGTTACGACCGACCGGCGCCGTGCGCGCACCAGAATCCGCTACCCCTCCATTTTGCGACCCCTCACCCTACAACGACACTCAGCTGTTGTGTGACCACCCAGCCCCCCTGCTGCTCTCCCGCGACAGCATCCGCCCCGCAACCCGCATTCGCGCTTGCGGTCCCCCGCCCGCCTTTGCCCCGCTCCGGCCCCCCTTCCATTATACACACCCGCCCTCACCCGCCGCCTTGCACATGCCCACGCCCCAGGAGCTTGCCCAGCAGCAGGCGGCCAACCCCCTGCCCAGCTACCATGAGCTCATGGGCACGGGCGCACTGGCCATCTCCATGCGGCCGGGCGCCAACAAAGCCCTCCCGGGAGCCACCTCCACCACCGCCACAACCACCGCCACCGCCGGGGCTTTAGCGACGCAGCAGTCATCTCCGCGGGCCGCAGCGACCCGGCGCCGCAGTGCCCCCGCCAACGGAGGCGCCCACAACCACCACCCCGGCGGCGGCGGCGGCGGCGGCGGCAACGGCGGCGATGCGGGCCCGCTGGCGGCGGCCGTACCCGCCTGGGGGGACGAGCCGCCGCAGCTGGGGCTGGGGCCCGGTCTGGGGGCCAACCCCGAGCAGCTGAAGCGGCGATTGCAGTCCGTACTGCAGGCGGTTGAAGGCGGCCAGCAGCGGTACGAGGAGGTGCTGATGGAGGCCAACAAGGCCACGGACCTGGTGCACAGCATGGAGGCGGAGATCAGGTGCGGGGAGGAGGTAAAGGAAAGGGAAGGGGGGAGGGATTGGTAGACATCCTCATGTTGGGGGAAGGGGGGAAGGGAGACCCACGCCCTGGAATCCTACCCGGGCCACCGTGTTGCAGACGGGCATTTCCCCGCCTTAGCTAAGCCCCCTGCATGCCACGCCCCTCCTGTCCTGCCTGCCCACGAACACAACACCGCCGCCATCCATTCCCCCCCTCCCCCGCGCGGCCGCAGCTCCCTGCAGCGCGAGGCGGAGGAGCTGTCCCGCCGCCTGCCCCCCGCCCCCGAGCGGCAGCGCCAGGTCGCCACCTGGCTGGCGCAGCGGGCCGCGGCGCTGGAGGCCCAGCGGGCGGTGCAGGCCTCCTGCCAGCTGGAGCTGATCTCGGCGGAGGCGGCGCTGCGGGCGGCGGAGCGGGAGCTGGACTTCCTGGCGGAGGCGCGGGAGGAGCTGGCGGCGGCGGCGGCGGGGGAGAGGGCCGCCGCGGGGGCCGCCGCCGCGGAGCTGCGCGCGCGGGAGGACCGCGCGGTGGTGGGCTACAAGCAGCGGCAGGCGGTGGGGGCTGCGCGGCGGGAGGCGGAGGAGGGGGATATTGAGGAGGCGGCGAGGCGGCGCGTGCAGTGAGTGGGGGCCGGGGGACGGGGACGGGGACGGCGGGGGATGGGGATGGCGATGGGAACGAGGATGGGGATGCGGGGAGGGGTAGGGACGGGCAGTTCCTGTACCCTTCCCCTTCCTGAACACCATCCACCCGCGCGCCTCTCCCTCCCCCCCACTCACACAGGGTGGCTCAGGAGACTCGCGAGAAGGTCCTGGCCCGCATGGCTTCGGAGCGCAGCCGCCTGCGGGAGGGCCAGGCCGCCCACCGGGACCTGCTCGCGGCGGAGCAGGCCAAGCGGCGCGAGGCGGTGCTGGGGCTCAAGACCAGCATGGCGGCGGTGCGCGAGGACGTGGCGAGGCAGGCGGAGCTGGCGGCGGCGCTGCAGCGACAGCGGCGGGAGCTGCAGGACAAGGAGTTTGGGGCGCTGGTGGAGGCGGGCATGAACCCATACGAGGTGTTTCGGCGGAGGGACCAACAGGAGCAGGTGCGCGCGTACCCCGGGGGAGGGGGGCCGGGGCGGTCAAGGGGTGCCGAAGGAGCAAACGGGTGGTCTTGCTTGAATTGTGCTTGCTGCTCACCGCTCCTCTCTCCTCTCCTCTCCTCTCTCCTCTCTTCTCTGGCAGCAGCGCATCTTTAGAACTTTTACTCGGGCAGCAGCGCCGCAGCGTCAACATGTCTACCAACTCCCTATCCTTATTCCCCCCTCCTCCCCCCCTCCTCCCCCTGCCCCTGCCCCCCTGCAGACCCAGCGGCAGCACGCCGCCATCCAGGGCAACATCGCCGCCCGGCAGTTGGAGCTGGCGGCCCAGCTGGCCCGCGAGCAGGAGGCGTACCAGCGGGCGCTGGCGGCCAGAAAGAAGGAGAAGGCGGACAGGGTGGGTGGCGGGGGGTATGGGAAATTGGTTAGACAGTTCACACCCCCTCCCACTGGGTGGAGGAGAGGTGGGCATTATAGAGGGAAAACAGGACGGATGGGTAGTGGTAGTGGTAATATGAAGCGGATGTCCACATACGTCTACCCATTTCCTGTGCCCCGCCTCAGCCCCGGCCTCCCTCCCCTCCCCTCCCCTCCCCTCCCCTCCCCTCCCCTCCCTCCCCTCCCCTCCCTCCCCTCCCCTCCCCTCCCTCCCCTCCCCTCCCCTCCCCTCCCCTCCCCTCCCTCCCCTCCCCTCCCCTCCCCTCCCCTCCCCTCCCTCCCCTCCCCTCCCCTCCCCTCCCCTCCCCGCCTCTGCTCAGGAGACGTTCGACCGGGAGATGGGCGTGTCGGCCCGTCAGGCCCGCACCCAGGAGTACATGCGGAGTCACACAGTGGGGGGCGCCACCATGCTGGACCCCACGGGTGAGGGGGGCCGCGGAAAGAGGGGGGGGTGACGGACGGTCGGACGGATGGACGGACGGATGGACGGACGGACGCGGGGGGACCGGGGTTTAGGAAATTGGTAGACATTTCAAACTGCGCTGCTGCCAGCGCGACGATTGCATCGGAAGTAATTGGTACAGTACAATAGATTGCCTGCGACGACGACGGGGGAAGGGGGTTTTCAGCGCGCAAGCGCGGAACCAGCCTGATGGGCGTTCCGCGGGAAACCCCTAAACCCTACACAGCCGCCCAGGCCCGTGTGTGTGTGTGTGTGTGTGTGTGTGTTTTGAGCGGGAAAAAACGCCGCGCCCGAACCCGAACCAACCCTAGAGGAGTAACGCTCACATTGGATACCGAACCCCGGCGGGGAATGAATCATCGCCGGGCCTCCGCCCCGCCCCGCGCCGCCCCCCGCGCCCCCCGGCCCGCCGGCCCCCCCCCCCCGCAGGCCGGCTGCCCGTGTTCCCCTCCCAGGCGATGGTGGTGAAAGACGCTCGGTTCGGTGCGGGGGGCGCCTCCCCCGAGCTGCTGTCCCGGCAGATCGCGCGGCTGGGCCCCGAGGCGCCCAAGGCGCTGCTGCTGCCCGCCAAGTACCGCACCGCGGAGGCGGAGGCGGTGGCGGGACTGGGCGGATACGGCCGGCAGGGGAGCGAGTCGGACGGAGAGGGTGGGTGGGGTGGGGGTGGGGTGGGGGTGGGGTGGGGTGGGGTGGGGTGGGGTGGGGTGCGGGGGTGGGGTGGGGTGCGGGGGTCGGGGGGGAGGTGGCGGGAGTATGCCGGGGCGTGGCAGCTCTCGGGGTAGCCGGACTGACATCCTGTCATCGGGAACAGGTTTGGGCATGTAAGAGAAATCATTTCTGTGTCTCTTGGAATACGCACATGTAGCCGATGTCAATACATGTATGCGGCAACTGGACTGCTCTGCAGTCCATGTGCGGCCGTGTAACGGTAGCCACCTTATCTCCCTCCCATGCCTACCAATTTCCTATACCCCACCCCACCCCGCCCCGCCTCGGCCGCCCGCAGGCATGGGCTCGCCGCCGCGCTCTCCGCGCCGCTCCCTGCAGCCGTACGCCGCGGCCGCCGCCGGGGCGGCGGGGCCGAAATCCGTCGGGGGCCACGGCCCCACCGCCCAGCAGCCGCAGGGCCCCCAGGCGGCCGCTCCTGACCGGTACGCGCAAGTGGCCACCCGCCCGCTGACCAAGCTGGAGCAGAGCATGATGGAGGCGGCCAAGAACCGCCACAAGATGGGCATCGGGGCGCCGCAGGTGGGGGAAGTGCGGTGGGGTTGATGCGGTGGGGGGGGATGGAGGGGAGTAGGGGGGTGGGGCACCGTGCTGTGCCGTGCCGTACCTGGCCGGGGCGCGGCGCGGCCGGGCGGGGTGGGGGAGGCCGGGGTGAGGGAGGGAGGGCGCACATTCGTCGGTGTGCACTAGGGTGCAGCGGCAGAGGGGTGCACGGGCGGGGCAACGCCGTCCCTTGCTGTTTAGTGTCCCGCCGCCCGGCCTTCGCCCTCGCGCCCTCCGCCCTCCTCCAAGCTAACCCCCCCCTCCCGTCTCCCCTCCCTCCGCCCGCCCTCCCTCCCTCCCTCCCTCCGCCCTCCCTCCGCCCCCTCCCTCCCGCCTCGCGGCCCTCGCGCCCTCACAGACCCAGATGGGGCGGGCCTTCGGTGGGGACGCCTTCCTTGCCTCCCCCACCGTCATCGAGTTCAAAGACTACGACCTGGGCCGTACCACGACCATCTCCGTACAGATCATCAATCGCTCGTACAAGAAGAACACCTTTCGGTACGGCTCTGCCCGGGCGGCCTTCCCTGCCTCCTTCCTGGCCCCCTTCCCCCCTTGGCGACCCCCCGCCTTGCCCCCAATTTCCTGTGGCCCCTCCCTCCCCCCCTGCCCCCCTTCGGGTTTATTTCTTTTTTCAATTGAACCCCCTCCCCCCCTGCCCCCCTCCCCCCCTTTCCTCCTTCCCTCCCCCCCCGTTCACAGGGTGTTGGGTATCCCCGTGGAGTACTGCGACGTGCTGGACTTCTCGTACAAGCTGCCCGGCTACCTGGCTCCAGGGGTGTCCGGGGAGGTGTCCGTGGCCTTCACCCCCAAGGCCCCCACCGACATAGACACCTGCCTGCAGCTGCTCGCGGACACCGGCGCCTTCAGCGTGCCCATCCGCTGCCGTACCAAGCGCGCCGCGCTGTCGGTGGCCCCCGCGGCGGTGGACTTCGGGGCGGGGGTGACGCTGGGGGACGCGGAGAGCCGCACCTTCGTCATCAGCAACGACGGGGCGCTCGAGGTGCGCCACCAGGGGGGAAGGGGCCAGTGGGGAAGAGGCCACGGGGGGGGGGCGGAGGGGAGGACGCAGAGAGCGCGTGTGCTTAGAGAAGAGACCCGAGCGCGTGTGTATGGGTCGTGAGGACCCGAGGGCCCGAACCGCCCAGTCCCCTGACACTTGGTCGTGTGTAGTGTTCTTAGGCGGCGGGCAGAACAGCTGTGCGTGATGTGCAAGGGGCAGCGCAGCCCCTCCACCTCCCTCCAACCTCCTCCCCAACCCCCACTTCCCCCACCCCCACCCCCCACGTCCCGATGTCATCCCGATGTCACCCGGATGTCAGGTGGAGTACCGACTGGACAGTCCGCAGCTCTCAGACGACGAGCGCGCGCTGCTCAAATCCGTCAACCTGGGCCGAGCCGGCGCCGACGCCACCATCGCCGCCGCCGCCGCGGCCGCCACCGCCGGCTCCCTCTCCCTCTCCCGCGCGCGTTCCTTCGCCAGCCTCAGCCTCAGCCTGGGGCCCTCCGACACGGCGACGGGCGGCGGCGGGCCCGCGGTGGCGCCCCGCGAGGAGCGGCGCCTGACCCACGGCGGCTTCACGGTGTTCCCCTGCGTGGGCACCCTGTCGGGGTACAGCAAGGTCACGTTCAAGGTCACCTTCGCGCCCGTCATGGCGGCGCCCGCCAAGCTGCAGCTCAATGTGTCGTACAAGTGGGTCTTAGGGTTTGGATCGCGCGCGCCCGGGGTTGGGGCGGGGGCGGGGGTTTAAGAAGAAACAGCCCAGACACACCCAGCGGGGGCGCCCGGGGTTGGGGTTGGGGCGACGGGGCGTCGCGGGTGTCGTCGCGGGAGGCCCGCTGGGGCTTTGGGGATGGGCTGGGCGGAGGTCGGCGCGTGGGTCTGTCCGTCTGCCAGTCTGTCAGGCTGCCAGTCTGCCCGCCGGGGGAGGTGCGCTGCCGCCGCAGACGCCGCGACACAACGCCGCCACACGCCGCCGCGTCGGTGCGTGCGATGAGGATGATATATGTTCAGCAAGTAACCCGCCCGAACCAATCATATGTGTATGTATGTGTATATGTGTGTATATATATGTATATACATTGTGTGTCAAGTGAGTAACCCGCCTGACCCCGCATCACACCGGCCCCTCCCCCCTCCCCCCCCGGCAGTAACTTGGGTCGCGTATTGACTCCTGTGCCACGCATCGGTTCCCCAATCCTTACCCCCCGGCAGGGCCCCCGGCATGAAGCGGCTGCAGCTGCCGCAGCACGAGGTGGTGGTGACGGGTGTGGGTCGCGACGTGCCGGTCTACCTGGAGCGGCCTGTGATCGACTTCCAGTGCTGCCTCATGGGTCATGTGTACCGGGATGTGCTGCTGGTGGGTCGGGAGGGGGGGCGGGGGGAGGAGGGAGGAGAGGGGAGGAAGGGGGAGAGGGGAGGGGGCGGGGGAGGGGAGGAGGGGGGCCCTGGACGGGCGTGCGAGCTGGTCGAACTGGCCGTGCCCCCGTGCCAACCCGTGCAACCGCAGGGCGAGCCCCTCAGCCACCCACCCAGATCAACCTACGAAGCACACACACCGCCACCCAAGTAGAACCCCCATCATCCTCCCCATCCTTCTCTGTCCCCCTCCCCCCCCTCCCCCTCCCCCCCCTCCCCCCCCTCCCCCCCCTCCCCCCCCCCGGTGTGTGTCCCCCCCATCCCCTGGCGCCGCCCAGGTCCGTAACGGCGGCAAGACCGCGATGAAGGTGACGGTGGTGCCGCGACCCGAGCTGGAGGGCTTCTTCGAGTTCGCACCCGACTTTGGGTTCGTGCAGGTGGGGGCGTGTGCGTGTGCGTGTGCGTGTGTACGTGTGTGTGTGTGGGCGTGTGCTAGATGAAACAAACCCGTCCGAGTTGGGCGTGTGTCGGGTGGTGAGGTGCGCAACCCCGGGGGGCGGGGCCGGGGAAGGGGAAGGGAGCGTGGGGAGGAGGACCCCGGCGGCCGGGGGTCACGTGAATGAATGCCCCCGGGCCGGCTGGGCTGAGCTGTCGTCGTTGCCCCCCTCTCCCCCTCTCCCCCGAGAGGGTCACCGGAGGCCGCAACCAGGGCCTCATCGCGGGGAATGGGAACCCGGAAAAACCCCGACCCCGGGCAGCGACCCCCCCGACTGCCCCCCGACTGCCCCCCCCCCCGACTGCCCTTCTGGCCCTCAGGCGGGCGACTCGTTCCCCATCACCATCCGCTTTAAGCCCAACCCGGCGCTGCTGACGGCGTGCCGCCGCCACATCGTGGAGCCGGAGGAGGACCAGGTACGGCGTCGTACGGGGGGTTCCGGAGCTTGGCCGCGGCGTTGAGGCTCGAATGGAAGCCTGCCTGCAGCTGCTCCCTCAAGACCGCCCCCGCCGCCCTCCCGCCCGGGTCTTTGCTCGGCATTCCTCATTTCACAGACGAACCTACCCCCTCCCCCTCCCCCTCACCCCTCCCCCTCCCCCTCCCCCTCACCCCTCCCCCTCCCCCTCCCGCAGGTCCTCGAGATCCCCATGCGCCTCTCCGTCCCCGACCAGACGCTGCCCGTCCCCTTCACCCTGCGCGCCCAGCTCACCGGCACCGACCTGCTCTTCGACCCGCCCTCCCTCGACTTCGGCGACTGCGTCACCTCGGAGCGCACCGGCCTGCGCCTCGCCATCCGCAACCCGGGCCGCCTGCCCCAGACCTTTGGCTTCGTGGGGCTGCCCGGCGGGCTGCGCCTCAGCCCCAACGACGGCTTCGGGTACGTGCTGCCGGGCGAGACGGTGGAGCGGCTGGTGTCCTTCCAGCCGCCCATCGCGGGGCCGCAGACGTTCAGCATCGTGGCGCGCACGCTGGCGGGCCGCAGCTTCACGCTGCCGTGCCGCGCCGTGGGCGTGCAGCCGCGGCTGAGCATGTCGTACAACCGGGTGGCGATGCCGGCCACGGCGGTGGGCGACACGAGCACGGTGTCGGTGGTGCTGGTGAACCGTACGGACTCGCCGCAGGTACGGCAGGGGTGTGTGTGTGTGGGGTGTGTGTGTGGGGGGGGGTGGGTGGGGGGAGGTCAGCTCCCGGTGCACCGCCTTACGGTGACCGCTGCGCCCCCGACTTCCTCAGGGCCCTACTCACATCGGACATCTCCGACCCGCTCTCCATGACCGAGGCCCCCGCTTGACGCCTTCCCCCTTCCCCCTCCCCTTCCCCCTTCCCTCTCCCTTCCCCCTGCCCCCTGCCCCTTCTCCCTTCCGCATCCCGTCCCTCAGGCCTTTGAGTTCGCGGTGCCCGCCCGCAGCGACCTGACCTTCAGTCCGCACGTGGGGCAGGTGCCGCCGCAGTCCCGACTGAGGGTGCAGATCGACTACACCCCCCGACCGCCGGAAGACGGCGAGGAACCCGGCGGCGGCGGCGGCGGCGATCAGGCGGTGCCCGGCACCGACGGCGACGGCGACTCGCTGTCCGCCCCCGGCTCCCCGCCCCGCTGGCCGGGGCTGATGTCGCCGGAGGCCAGCACGCGGGGGGGCGGCGGCAGCCTGGTCAGCCGCAGCGGCGCCGTCACGCCCGACGGCGCCGTCAGCGGCGGCGAGGAGGGCGAGTTCGGGGGAGTGCCGCGGCCGCAGCGGTCGGTGTCGCCCAGCGGCGGCGGCGCCAAGGGCGGCAGCGCGGGGGGTCGCAGGTCGCCGGAGGCGCGGCGCGCGGGCGGCAGCGGCGGCCGCAACGGCGGGCGGTCGTCGCCCACACCCAGTCGCAAGGTGCGTGTGTGTGTGTTTGTGTGTGTGTGTTTGTGTGTGTGTGTGTGTGTGTGTGTGATGGCGGGCGGCTGTGGCAGTAGCTGCAGCCGCAGCAATAGCTGTCAGCCCCCCCCCGAATCGCACGCCGACCCCCTGAACACTGGAGGGTCTGTGCGCGTTCCTGGCCCCATAGCCTCCATGAACACGGAAAGGGGGGGAGTCACGGAGGGGTCCCCCTCCCCTGTCCCCTGTCCCCCGGATGGCATGGTTGTCTTTCGGCAGCGGCAAACCTCCTGCCCCCCCTGCGTCTCAGCCCTGTCTGATGTCGCCCCCTTGTGTCACCACCTTCGTTTCGGTTCCCATCAGCGCGCCGCGGCTTCATTCACGCTCTTTCCCCCTTCGGGACCTCCCCGCCCAATACCCATTTCCTACCAATTTCCTATTCCTCACACACCGCCCACCCTCCCCCCCATGGCCACCGCAGAGCGCCAGGACGACCGCCGCTGAGAGTGTAGTCGGCGGCGACGGCGGCGGCGACGACGATGACGACCTGGCCGAGCAAGGGGCCGACGACGGCTCCGGCAGTGCCGTACGCGCCCGCTTCCGACGCCTGTACGGCGGCGCCTCGTCCGCCGCCTGGTACCGCTTCCGCGAGCACACCATCACGTGCTACATCCGGCCACAGCCGCTACAGCCGACGTCGCCGGCGCAGCAGAAGACCCAGGGGCCCGCCGCCGCCGCGGCGGCGGCGGCGGCGGCCGCCGCCGCCGCCATGACGCAGGAGCTCCACCTGCAGCTGTCCACGTGCGCCACACTGCCGGATCTTGTACTGCACACGCCGTTGCCGTACGTCGGGCTGCACCAGTGTCATTGCCTGGACTTCGGGCCGGTGCCGGTGGGGCAGAGAGTGGTCCGGACGTTGGAGGTGGGCAACGAAGGTGAGATAAAGGGGGGGAGGCGGCGGTTGCGCGGTGCACATGTGTGTGCGCACGTTTGGGACACGGGGACGTGGGGCGGGGTGGGGGGAGAGAGAAACGCCGGCGGCTCGACCTTTGCCGCGTCGCAGTACATCGTACGACTATACGACAGGGGGCCTGCGCCCCCCTAACCTTACCTTACCAACTTGGTGTACGAGGGTGACACAAGCAACCCCATGTCGCGGCTCAGATTCATTACAGACACGTACACACATGTCCTTTATCTCCCCCCGCCCCTCCCCGCCCCCTCCCCGGTCCCCGCCCCCTCCCCGCACCCCCTCCCAGGCTCCGAGGTGATGACACTGAGCACCGACCCCCTGGACAGTCGGGAGGTGTTCTCCACCGTCAACGCGCTGAGGCCGGTGCGCCCCGGGGCCAGCTTCCGGCTGCTGGTGTCGTTCACCCCGCAAGCCAGGACGCAGTACCTGGAGATGCTGGGGGTCAAGTGAGTCGAGGGGGGCGGGAGGGGGAGGGGGAGGGGGGCGGGGGAGGGGGGAGGCGGCCGCACGGGTTTGGGTCGGGTCCAGGGGTTTCTCCGCACAATTCACACGCACATACACACACCCGCACACGATACACACACTCGTTGCGCACTCTCTCTCCCCCTCTCTGCCCAGCAGCGCAGTTTGGGCATCTCACCAATTTCCTACACCCCCTCTCTCTCCCCCCCTCCTTCGCCCCCTCCCCCGCCACAAACCCCCCTGTTTTCCTAAACCGCCCCCTCCCCCATCCCCTCCCCCTCCCTCCTCCCCCTCCCCCTCCCGCCCCCTCGCCCTCCCCACCCAACCCGCCCCCCAGGTCCGCCCGCACGAAGCTGCGCCTGGCGCTCAAGGGCGCCGGCATCGCCCCCGAGCTGCAGCTGGGCCCCGAGGGGGTCACCTCCTCCGGCCTGGACCTGGGGGACGTCCTGGTGGGCGAGTCGGGCAGCCGCAGCCTCACCATCACCAACGTCTGCCCCTTCCCGCTGGCCTTCACCCTCGTCCTGCGCGGCCGCGCCGCCGCCGCCGACCCCAACCTGGCTATGCGCCCCGCCTTCTCCTTCCACCCTGCCGAGGGCACCCTGGGCCACGGCGAGGCATGCGAGGTGGCCGTCAGCTTCAGCCCCTGCAGCCAGCGGCCGTACTTTGCGGATGAGCTGCAGGTTGTCGTACCGAACCAGCAGGACGAGCTGCGGGTGCCGCTGCGCGGGCGGGGCTGGCAGGAGGGCGTGTTCGTGGCGGGGCCGTCGTACCCGGATCCGGATCCGGATCCTTTCCTGCTGCACCAGCTGGCGGCGTCTGCGCGCGTGCAGCTGCCGCCGTCGGCCGGGGCCGGCGGCGCGGCGGCGCTGCCGCCGCCGCTGGCGGCCGGGGCGGGCGGCGCCAAGCCGGATGCGTCGAAGCCCACAACGCCCGCCGGCGGCAAGGCGGCCAAGGCCGCCGCGGCGGCCGCTGCGGCGGCGGCGGCGGCCGCCGCCGCCGCCGGGCCGTCGGAGCCGCGCGTTCTGACGCTGACCTTCCCGGATCCGGTGTACGCGGGCGAGACGGCCAAGGCGTCGTTCGAAGTGGGCAGCCTGAAGAGCACGACCCACGGGTCGGCGCCGGGCGAGGTGATCCTTCAGGAGCTGTCGGCGGAGGCGCGCGAGGCGGGCTGGGCCGTCACTGACCCGGCGGCGCCGCCGGGCGGCGCCGCCGTCAAGGTACCGCTCGCGGCGGGCGAGCTGCGCAGCGTCACGCTGTCGTACACCGCGCCGCGGCAGCCGCACGCGGGCATGGTGGCGGCGTACGGTCACCGGGAGTTCCGTACGCTGCGGCTGCAGTGCACGCTGCGCGGCGGGCTGCCGGCGCTGTCCGGCGGACCCGAGGGTCGGTCGCTGACCCTCATCGCGCGCTGCTCGCTGATCCCGGGTCCGCGGCCCGCCGGGGAACCGGTGCCGCCGTCGGTCACGGCGGCGGCGGCGGCGACGGGCGGAGGCGGTGGCGCGGCGGCGAGCGCGACGCCGGAGGGGGCGCGGAAGGCGCCCACGCCCGCAGGCAGCAACGTCACGGCCGCCGCCTCCGGCGCAGCGAGCAGAGCCAGCAGCCCCTCGGGGACCGCGGGAGGGAAGAAGGCGGCGACGTGAGCGCGGGAGGCTGCGGCGGCGCCGTTTGGGGGAGGCGGTAGAATGGGAGAACACGAGGAGGCGCAGATCTGATGGATCGGTAGATGTGCGGCCGCTGTGGGGCTGGCCGGGTGTGTCTTGCCGCGCGGATGGGTGTGTGGGCTGGTGGGGGGGCCGTCTGGGGGCACTCGAGGGCCGCGGGCGAGGCCCCCGTGCCCTTACACTGCGATGCGATGTGCTGTGCTGTGATGTGATGTGGTGTGATGTGGTGTGGTGTGGTGTGATGTGATGTGATGTGATGTGATGTGATGTGATGTGATGTGATGTGATGTGATGTGATGTGATGTGGTGTGGTGTGGTGTGGTGTGATGTGATGTGACGTGCGCGTGTTCGTGTTCATGTGTCCGGGCGGGGTGAGGTGTGTGTTTAGAAATGCAACCCGCCCGCCCGCCCGGGGTGAGGTGTGTGTGTATTGGGGGGGAGGGAGGTTGGGGCACTGCGGTGCGCGCGGGGGAGGGGGAGGGGGGGTTGACATGACCTCATCACGTGACTGTACGGCAGTGGCGTTGGGCATTTGCTGCTGCGCCATCAGGGCGAAGGGCAGAAGCTTAGGGGGGTGGGGGGCTGGGCGTGGATGGGGGGCTGGGCGGGCGCGGTGGCGGAGGGCGCCGGCCGTCACACCGCCGCGGGGTGCGCGGGCGCGAGCAGGGGTGGGTGGGTCGAGGCGGTGTTTGGTCGGACCATGCAGCAGGCAGCGTCTGGGCGCAGTTAGACACTTCTTGGGGGAGAGGGAGTGAGTGAGGGAGGGAGTGAGGGAGGGAGCGTATCCAGGGATGGCTGGGTTTGGGGACCGACCGCTCACGCCCCGCTCCCGACATGTACACTGGTTACAGTGGAAAGGGGATCCATTGCGGGTGGGGCTATTAGGGACGCCATGTGGGGCCATGTGACCTTTGGAGTTTGGACGCAGGGGCCACCAGGCCGGACCCAAACCAAACCCGGATCGGATCTGGGTTCCGGAACCTTATTCGGAGAGGCGGAAGAGGCGGCGGTGGAGGACGGGGGTGGAGGAAGGGATGGAGTGAGGGAGGGCGGCGGCCGCCGGGCGAGCGCGGGCAGGACCGGACGGGGGCTGCGACCGGCGACGCGCTCCAGGGCTGAGGCCCGCAGCGCACAAGCTGTCAGGGACACGCGGCGTGTGAGAAGAGTTTTCTTACATACCCATCTTGGTTCCGTATATTACAGACCGAGAGCAGCGGTGCACGAATTTGTTTGCACCCCCTGACTCTGCAGGAGATTCCGGTGGGTGTGCCAACCGTGGTGTTTGGCCCCTTGCCCCACCGGGCGACAACAGGAAAGGAAAAACACAAAAACGCCCAACGCGGGGGCGGTCCCGCACCAGCGCCTCATCTCTGCCAGGAAGTCGAGCTGCTCGCACCCGACCAAACAAGCTGGCTGTTAGAGACGACGACGACGACGACACATGCACAGGTAAAACTCCAAAACCATGTACGACAATACATAGCAGCCCAATAATATCTTCTTGTGCATGTGCTCATAGAGTGTGAGACCATGATGCCGTGTTCAGGACCAAGGAAGCGCCGGCCGAGTATAAGGCCTTCCCCCCTCAACACCTCTTAATGGATCGCGTACGGCATTATTGGACAGCTGCCTCGTCGTCTCCCCCGAGGGAGATGCGGGGCAGCCCCGGGGGGTGAGGGGGGACCTGGGAGCGCAGGGGCCGTCCTCGCATGAGCACAAAGGCGCGCGCCTCAAAACGGGTCACAGGCTCACAGCCCTGCGCGCAACCGACCGAACACGCCTGAACCCCCCCCCCCTCCCTCCCTCCCCCCCTCCCTCCCTCCCTCCCCCCCTCCCTCCCTCCCTCCCCCCCTCCCTCCCTCCCTCCCTCCCTCCCTTCCCCGCAAACAAACACAAACGGACAACAATACACTGTGGCACCGGCGTGCAGACACACACACACACACACACACCCACACACATACATACACATACATACACATACATACACACACAGACGGCTGCCTTCCCTGCCAGACAACACACGCACAGGCACACGGATGCCCAGGCGGCCATCCCTCGCCGCGTTGCCAACGCGCGTACGTATGTGTTTGTGTGTGTTTGTTTGTTGTGGGGGGCCGCAGCATCGGGCGGGACCCCAGGCGAGCCACTGTACGACCCCACAGGGCGGCAACGGGGCCTCAGCTACGGTATGCGTAATAAGAAAAGGCTCCTCCAACAGGTCGCGGGTACGAGCTCACCACCGCCCGGTCACAAAGCATGGTGCTTTGCGCCGTCATAGGCGGGCGGCGTGCCCCTGGCGTGCCCTGCGCCAAGTGGCGGGCGCCAAGAGGTGGGCGGCCCTCCGGCAGCTCACGGCCGAGGGGTTCTGATGGCAAATGTGCACCACCACACAATCCAATGGGGGGCCCCCGATGCAACGACCATAACGGCAACAACCCTTCTCCGCTCCGTCGGTAACAGCAACCGACGCGGCCAAACTCCGCTGCACACAAACCCCCGCCCCCGTACCCCACCTCCCAGCTCGCCACCAAGTCAACCATCGGCGACAGGCGCCGGCACGATCGCGGCGATCCTCTTCCTTTGGTGATCGACAGTACGGACAGGGGATAGGGGATAGGCGTGGCCATCGCGGACTAAGAGACCTGCCGCCGCCGCCGCCGTCCTTCACGGCCTCACCGAAATGGTGATGACGGCGCGCCGGTCGCCCCGTACAGAGTACGAGCACGTCAAGTGCGCTCGCAGGCATCCAGGGGGCGATGACCGATGACGAAAAAGATAAGTTTCCAAAAGCTTTTGCCAGAAGCTTCGACAACCAAGGACGCAACACATGGCAGTAGTTTGCAACGCCATTCGTCGTCCTCCGCAAAGCTATGCCACCACACCGTACTGCACCGTACATAATCGTACACCTTCAATGCGTGTGGATCCAAAAACACGGTCCACTTGACACCCGGGATGCAGACGGATGCCAGTTCGGGTGGGGCCGCGCCCACCGCCGTCGTCACGGCCGCCGTCACACCGCCGCCACAGCCATCCATCCACAGGGAACGGACAGCCCCCTCGACAGCCGGCACACCAGCACGTCCCACATCATCAACACAACACCAAAATTGCGGGCGGCTGAGTGCCCCCCCCTTCTTTTTCAAAAATCACGTACTCCGCTACGGTGCACCCGTAATATTGCGCGGCCTCCAACCCTTTCTTCGATCCGATCAGATCCGCTTGGATCCAGTGCCGTACCATTCCCCATGGGCCCAGCCAGCTATCGTTTCGGCACCTCGGCCACCTGCCTCCCCCATACGTCGACCCGCGACAGCGAAGCCGCAAACCGCAAAAAACAAACGTCACCGAATGGGTAAAGCACTGACTTCGTCGGGGCTGTCGACGCCGCCGCCACCCCCCTCGGACGACAAAACCCTCGGATGCTCGTAGACAGAAACAGCGCCTCCTATCGGCGCGCGTGCGACGCTACGGCGACCCGGCGACGGAAGAAGCCGCGAGCCAGCTTCGGGGCACGTGGGGAGCCCTCTGCGGCAAGCCAGGCGATGCAAGTGCCCCGCCACCCTCGGCCACCCTCGGGCGGCAAGCGCACCCGGTCAATCCAGGGCCATCGCCGGGCTCGGGGCAACCCCCGGCCCCTGCGCCCGCTCCCGGTCCACGACCCCTTCCTTCCCGCCGCACCCTTAACCCCCCACCACCTCCACCACCACCACCACCACCACCACCTCCACCACCACCACCACCACCACCACCACCTCCACCACCACCACCACCACCACCACCACCACCCGAGGCGGGCCTCCTTAGTTCGCGTGTCGCCGGCAGCCGCGCTAGTTCTTCCTTCCACCCGCTCCTCCGAGCTCCCCATCCGGTCCCAGCGGCAAACGTCACGGTACCCCACGGGGGGCGGGGGGGCGGGGCTCCGGCTTCCGGGCCCCGTGCCACCCGGGCACACGGTCCCCTAGGGATGAGGGTTGGGAACCTAACTGTATGTATG
This sequence comes from Eudorina sp. 2006-703-Eu-15, assembly GCA_003117195.1. NCBI lineage: Eukaryota > Viridiplantae > Chlorophyta > Chlorophyceae > Chlamydomonadales > Volvocaceae > Eudorina > Eudorina sp. 2006-703-Eu-15. The sequence goes on from BDSI01000013.1 coordinate 1,069,033, forward strand.
TATGTATGTAAGCCTCTTCTCAGTTCCCCGACGCCATCATCTGGGAGCCCTCCGAGGGTGACGCGCCCGGAGCCGCCCAAAAGGGGGGGAATGGGGCTACGTGTCCGTCCTGCGCTGACGACACTGCACAGTCAGCTGACCCGACCATAGCCCCCCTCCCGCTCCACCCCGCCAGCAGCCCTAGGCGACTGACCCCCCCTGTCCGTCGGACGTTACCCCCGCTCTGCACACACACACACACACACTTGTTTTACACACACAGTTTTTATTATACACACAGTCACATAAGCCGCCCCAGGGACTCCCCCCGGGTGTGTGTATTATGAACCCTAGCACAGTTCCCTCCCGGAGGGCCGCACGGGTACACGCTGCGAGCGGAGCTCCAAAACGTGGCCCGTGCGTCCCATCCGTATCCCTCCATCTCCCCCCTCTTGGGGCTGTTGTGTTCCATCGCAAACGAGCTGGAGAGAGGTGCCCCTCCCCCCAAAAGGGGCAAAGCTCTCAACCCGCTGGCACTAAAGAGCAGCAGTGCCGGCCCCGCACGGGGGGCCGGGCAGGGGGGCTTCCGCCGCCCCAATGTAACGCCGCGCGCGCTGCGTGGCAGCTCAGATATGATTACTGATTGGTTTCAGGGTGCTCACCATCCAACCCAACACGTGACGCCCTGCTCCCGCCTCCCCTCCCTGGGACAGCCCACCCACCCTGGGACGCCCCCCTGGGGACCACCGGGGGGGGGGGCGGGGGACTGCGACGCACGTGTGTGGGTGTGTGTTTGGAGAGACGCCCGCCCGAACCACATACGTGTGTGTGTACGGAGAGCGTACGATTCAGGTACGGCAGCTTCCGCCTGTGGCGCAACAGCAACAACACTATCAGTGGGGCACATCTCGTTCACAGGCACCCTAGCAGTACAACCCATCCGCCAAAGCGCAAACGCCAAAACACGCTCTTGCTCTGTCCATGGAAAATGCGCGTTCTATAAAACTTGTACAAAGGCCACAAAGGAAAACAAACAGGTCTGCATCATCAATCACCACAAGCGCCAACCTGGGTTCGGTCGAGCGGGTTCGTTTTATGTTCACAACCGCCAACCACCAACCACCCGCACAGGGCCGGACAAGTTGCAGCATGGCTGGTCCGCCCCCGGCCTCGGCCCCGCTGAGCCGCGATGAGCCACAGTGAGCCACCTCCTTAGGCCACCCTCGGCCCCGGTGCTGCTGGGGTCCTCCTCGAGGACGGCGATCCGCTAGGTGCTCCGCTGCTCCCACGCTCCGATCAAAACGTCACGAGCGCCCGAAAAGAAGTCCGGGGTCCCCTGGCTTCACCCACCGATGGCCGCACAGACAGACAGACAGACAGACAGACAGACAGACAGACAGACAGACAGACGGAACGGAACGGACTCGACTCCCCGCAGTTGCCGCCGACACGAAAGCGGGGCTGTGGACGCCTCCCCCACCCGCCGAAAACAACAACTGACCGATGATACTTCGATCCGGACGCGGATGCGGACGCGCCGCCCGACCACGCACCGGCCATGCACCGAGTGACAGACACCGCCGGACCGGATAGAGCACCTGGCAACAGACCGCCACCCGCCAACCCCTCCACCCCCGCCGACTCGCCACCACACCACACCACACGCCACCACACCACACCACACCACACGCCACCACACCACACCACACGCCACCACACCACACCACACCACACCACCCCGGCCACAACGCCGTGACACCCGCCTGCGTTTCGTACGAGCCTGGCCTCTTGCGCTGCGCCCTTTTGTCCCCCACCTTGGTCTGTCGGCACCCGACAACGCGTCGAGTACACCGCGCCGACGCGAACCAGGCCCCCGGGTGTCAAACCAACGTCAAACCCATCCGCCCGCCAAGGCGCGTTTTAATGCCGCAGATTCACCCCACTCCCCCCGCCCCCTGCCCACCCCAGGGAAACATTCCACCCAACACCGCCATCCACCAGGCCACCCAGCAACACACACACACACACACACACACACACACACACATGCCAGCAACGACCACTCGCTGTCGTCTCACACTTTTTGTCTCATCTCACCTCACTGCGGCGAGCCAGTGCGCGTTCAATGATAGCCAACCTCCTCACCCACGAAATCTACCCGCTGCCGCCCACCCACCTGACAGAGTGACCTCCCCGCCCCACGCCACGCGCGGCGGCAGCGGCACCCGCCCTCGTGGGCTGACCGGCAACCCCCGGTGGGCGTGGCCTGGGCCTGGTCTGGGCCTGGCCTGCCAGCATCAGAACGCGGCGGCCCCTGGCATCCAGCTACCCACTGGCCCGCACAGCGGGTGGGTCGCCACTGCCGGCGCATAGCCCACCGCGCCCCACCCCACCGCGCCCCGTCCCGCCTCCTCCACTTCTCCGGAAGTACGCGGGGGAAGGACGCCAAGGACGCAACACCCCCCCCCAGCAAAACCTGCAACGCAGCAGCTACATAATCCACAAAAGTGCAGTTTTGCCCACACAGGTATATGGTGGACACCATCGTACGAGGTCTGAGGTCCGCCCGGGATTTGAGGCCATCCCCCGCGGCGTTTCAGATCGGCTCTTGGTTGGTTGGGCTCCGTGATCTGGGTTTCGGCTCTTCCAATGGTTCTCGACTCGAAGATGACAGCGGCGGGCACGGCGGCGCGGGAAGAGCTCCCTCGCCGCGACCGTGCCGGCCAGGCAAGCGGCACGGTCCCGTGCTCGTCCCGCTCGTCTGCCTCCTCGCCGCCCTGCCTGCCTGCCTGCCCGCCTTCCCCTCCTCCCCACTCCAGATGTGCCGCGGCCAACAACAAACAAAAGGAAAATGCGGGCAACTGGGCGGTCTCAAAACGGAGGACCGCTGCGGACGGGCGCAGACGCAGACGCATCCTAGCTTCCTTCTTACTTTCGGATGCCTGGTAATTCTCAACGTGCTGTGCCCGTACGATGGACGATCGAAATACTGCGGATTACTACGGCTCACTCCGGCCACGATAGTGCCGTACGCCGCACCGCACAAAATGCCGCGCACCACCTGTGGCATCGATAAGCCGGTGCCGCGTCGGCACCACCTCCACACCTCTTCTCCCTCCTTTATATCCGCCCTCCCTCGAGCAGCGATATGTCGAACGACTCGAGCCAATCATCCGTCCTGTCCGAAGCTGATCCTGATCCTCCTCCTCCTCCAATCCGTCTGCCTCCTTCCTCCGCCGTCCTCTTCCGTCTCCCGCGTCGTCTCGCGGCCAGCCACCACTCGCTCCCTGCCTGCCTTCCTCCTTCCCCAGCTGCACACCACTCTCCACGATGTGGCGGCCTCGTGCAGCTCGGTCGCGTGTGGCTCCCAGCCCAGACTCCAGCCCAGTCGTGGAGGAAGGAGAAGGGATGTAGGAAATTGGTAGCCATATTCAAAATGCGCTGCTGCCAGAGAAAGAGGAGGAGAGTCCCCAGGGGGGAGGGGGAGGGGGGAGGGGGCCCGCCCCCGCGTCCCCGTTCAGGCCCGGAGGGCTTCCGCGCCGCTCAGGCCAGAGGGACCGCGGCCAGGTTCTCGCCGCTCCTGGTCTGTTGTTGCGGCTGCGGTGCGCCCGGCGGCGCCGCAGGTGGCGGCAGCGGCGTGTCGTGCTCCCCCACGGCCGCCGAGATGATGGCAAGCGCGTCCGGGAAGTACGGGTACGACAGCACGCTGGCGCGAGCACACTGCAGCCGCGAGAACAGGTTGCTGCCCAGAAGGTCCTGCGGTTGTGTGTGTGTGGGGGGGGTGGGAGAAGGAGTTGGGGATCGAGCAAGGGGAACACGGACGGAGATTTAGGGATGGGATGGGGGGAACGTTCCAAGTAATTGGCAAGGTAAGGGGGTGAAGGGTGAGGGGTTAAAGGGTGAGGGGGTAAGCGGTGAGGGGTAAGCGGTGAGGGGGTAAGCGGTGAGGGGGTAAGAGGTGAGGGGGTAAGGGGTTGCGCACAGGTGGGTTGGGTGCGGAGTTGCATTCCGCAGACACCTGGAGAGCGCGATTATGGCCCGTAGAGAACAACAAGCTGCAGCTGCAGCTGCTGTAGCTACAGCTGTAGCTACAGCTGCAGCAACATCATCATCATCAGACCGAGAGAGACCCGCACCTCGTGAGGCCTCAACATGCATCAGGCGCCCCCCACCCCCACCCCCGCACCCCCCCACCCGCACCCCCACCCCCCCACCCGCACCCCCACCCCCCCACCCGCACCCCCACCCCCACCCCCACCACCTCACCCGCACCCCCACCACCGCACCCCTCCAACCCCTCACCCTCGCCAGCGAGGTGGTGTGTCCCTCCACCGCCACATTCGCGTCCAGGGCCGCGGCCGCCTCCTCCGCCTCCAGCGTCAGCTGCTCGCGCCGCCTGCTGCCCGGCGCCGCGCGGCCGTCCGCCTCCTCGTGCTGCAACGCCGTCAGACACGAGGACATCCGGGCGGCCAGCGAGCGCCGCTCCGCCAGCACCACCGCCATGCGCTCGCGGTACAGGGTCAGGGCGGACTTGCAATTCGCCACCTGTGTCGATGGGATGAGGATGATGGGGGCAACACCCGCCGGCGCGGCGGTGAGCTAGGGGTCTGGTGTCGTTGTGTTAGGGGGCTTGGTGGGGGGGGGCCGTGCAGGGGTCTGTGGGACGGCTTCGCACCCACCTGCTACGCGTCCCACATCTCACGCTACTACTCCCCCACCCCCTGTGAGACCGCTCGCACCCACCTGCTGCACGTCCAGCTTCATGCCCGCCACCACCAGCGACCAGAAGCTGTCGGGCGGGAACTCCTGCTCGGCGCCCGTCTCCAGGTTCACGCAGCGCATGTTGCAGATGAGCTCCGGGTGGCGCAGCCCCAGGTGCACCACCTCCGACTTGAGCTTCGTGAAGGCCTCCTCCAGGCGCGTCAGGTAGTGATCGCTCGGTCGGGCGTCGTACGTCTGCAGCAGCAGCGCCGCCTCCCGCACCCAAGTCCGCCAGGCGTCCAGCCAGCGCGTGTGGCTCTCCGCGTGGTGGGGCGCGCTGCAGCAGCCGCCGCCGTGGAAACGCCGGCCGCCGCCGCTGCAGCCGTGGTGGCTGTCGTGGCCGCGGGCATGGCTGCGGTAGTGGCTGTTGTTGTTCTTGTTGATGGTGAGATGGTGGTGGTGGTGGTAGTGGTTGTGCCGGTCGCCGGCGCCGCGCGTGGTGTGGAAGCAGCTGCGGCTGCGGCGGCACGGGCCAGTGCCGGCGCCGGTGCTGGGCGCGGGCATATCGGCCAATGCGCCCGAGGTGGTGGTGGTGGCGGTGGTGCTGGTGCCGCCGCAGGAGGACGAGGCGCACGGCGCCGGCTCGCCGGAGGCGGGTGCGGGCATTGGGCTGCCCGCCGCCATATCCAACTGGTGCTGCTGCAGCTGCTGCTGCTGCTGTTGCGCGGCGGCCGCCTCGTCCTCGGCTACCTCGCAATACCCGGTGCCCGTGGTGGCGTTGCCGGTGGCGGCCTCCGCGCGCAAGGGCGAGGGCGAGGGTGAGGTGGCGCAGCTGCTCGGGCCGGACGTGGCCAGGTCGATGAGGTTCGCCAGGACGGGGTCGGTGGGCTGCGGGGCGCGGGTCTCCGTCGCGGCCTTGGACTGCGCCCAGCGCGCCTGCTGCTGCCGCACCGGCAGCACCGCCTCGAGCACCTGCAGCGGTCGGTCAACAGGAGCCAGCGGCGGCAGCCAGCGTCCGCACCCGGAACACCAGCGGTGACATGCAAGTGCTGTTGAAGCAGTAACCGCGTAGCGTGTGACGGCGCTGCTCACGCAAACCCACAAACCCACAAACACAAACCCACGCTTGGATCGGGCTCAATGGCTCAGGGCTGTCTCGCGGGCGCGGCTATGCTCTATGCACGACGCGCGCTCCTGCCTTACCGACCGACGCGTCATTGCATGCCGGCCCGGTGGTGGCGCGGCTCTCTTGTCCCATCGCTGTTCGCCGTTGCGCCTTGCCTCAGCAGGCACTGACGGCACATGCATACTTACTTGCTGCGGGTGTGAGTCCGGTGCGTTTCACCCTCGCTAAATACACATTTGCACACACGCATCCCGAGGCGAACACCCTCACGAAGGGGGTGCGCCTGAAGTTTGTCTGTTGAAGGCTGCGAGATCCCAGGTTGAACCGGACGGCTGATAGAGAACTATGCGGCGGGTTGTAGTGCCAGGGCTCGGCCTATCTCGCTTGGACGGCCGCGGGACCGCATCGCTCGCGGGCCCGGGTGGCCCCAGGCATTAGCCCCAGACCCCATGGTTGTGGGTGCCGAGGGACTTTGCGAAGCATCGCAACTGCTGACGCTGGCCGCAATAAAAGTCCCGATCCAGATCATCGCGACCCAGATCGATTGCAATTCAAAAGCTGGCCGCATCGGACGGCGTGTTAAGAGGAAGAACGGCCGGCATGGCCTGGCATAGGACAGGCGGGGCCTGCGACGGTGGCGCGCGTGCTTGGGGACGTGCGAGAGGTCAGGTCAGCGGCTCGCGCCGCCGGACCAGTACCTCGGTCTCACCCGCAGCCGAGTCTTGAGCCGCTCGTTCTCGGCCTCCACAACGGTGTGCTCTTGCATCAGCGCGTCCAATTTCTTCTGCAGGTCCAGCATCTGCTGCTGCTGCGGCCGGAGCGCGGCGGACTTGGTGCGGCGCACGCTGCGGTCCCGTTTGTTGCTGTTGCCGCCGGCCTCCTTCTGCTGCCCTTGCGCTTGCCCTTGCGCCTGCCCCGCCCCGGTCGTGGTCGCGGAAGTCAGCATCGATGATGCCCGCTGCAGCGCCGAAGGCGCAGCGCCCTGCACAGCGGTTGCGGGCTGCGGCTGGGCAACTGCGGTGGCCTGTATTGGCTGTGACGAAGGTTGGTTGGCACCAACCGGCGGCCCAGGCAGCACCGCTGGAATGTCCCAGTCCACAGGCTGATGCATTGAGGACGGCCAGCTGCTGGGAAAGTAGGTCGCCGGCGCGGGTGCGATTGTCGTCACAGCGACTGTCTGTTGGACGGGACTGGCGGTCGTGATGGGGGCGAACATATCTGGCATGAAGCCAGTATAGTCCCAGTCGACAGGCTGATGCATGCCGGACCACTCATTGAATGTCGAGTCGAAGTCCATGTCAGAGACCTAGAAAGGCAACGCCTTAGTCTTATTGTGCGACAGGCTCTCTGTAATGTTAGCTTAGTTTCCCAGCGCGCCGTCTGCGTTGCTGTACTTGCTGCTGGGCTTTGGAGTCGGACGCCAGCTCGTAGGGCAGAAACGCAAGCCTTGGGCGCCTATCCTCAACCTGCATACTACAGCAACAATATCTTACGAAAATATGGGAAGGTACACGATAATTGAGCGTCGTCTATACACGTCGCTAATGCCGTAATGATATGGCTTTGGATCCGTTACGAGAAAGGCCGGCCATCCCAGTACAGCGCTCACAACAAGATTTCTTCTGTATAGAAATTTCATAAGGATGCCCCCATAATGAAGCTACCTTTCGCGGTGCTTGCAAGCTGCTACGTAATCGATTTTGCAACTGCTGTAAAAGCTGACGCAGCGGTGCCAAATTGTTAACTTAGTGTGACCGCTTGTGTTTCAATTTTATAAAGCTACATGTAGATGCTATAGTTCGGTAGGTTTTATGACTCGGTAAATGACAAATAGGGTGTACGAGTAACGACAGCGGGTATGATTCGCAGTTGTGGAGTACGCACCTGTGAACTTGGCCTGATGCCTAGAAATTAACCTGAGCTTGAGGAGGCAAGGCACTAGCCTTCTGGTTGCTTGCTAGCCTGTCAGTTACGAATGCCACGACCTGCTCAGCTCCGAGCCGGATGTTTGCAGCCGGCCGTGACTCCCTGTGAGCCCGTGGCACGTGTTGCGGGTAGCCTCTTTAACGTAGAAAAATTTTCTTAAAAAGGCGTTCATAAGTAAGGTTTTGTCTGTCAATAGTCATTGAATACGAGTTGTGACCAACTGTTACCAAACCAGTGCAAGCCCGACTGAAGCACTGAGCGTGATGTGAAGTCCGCTTTCCAAGACCCATTAATGTACGCCTATGCTGTATCATTTTTGCAGAAATTAAAGCGTCTTTGGAGTGGCCTGCAGCTCGTAGCGTGCAGGTATCAGCTGTGTCTTCGCACGGTGTGCTCATGCCGATCTCCAGGGCAGTACAATTGAATTGTTATAGAATTGTTATAGATCGCTTGAATTGTGTCAAAGCATCTTCCACATAATATTTATACACTTTGATAAACCCAGCGGCAGCTGCTTTGACGACCGCAGAACTTCGCTCCCGTGCAAGCACGTGAGCTTCGGCTGCTCTTTTGCCTGGGCGTGCTGATAGTGCGGATTGATATTCTTGCACAGGATGCCAGCGCGTCAAATATCACACAATGCGGCGCGCTCGAGGAGTAAGTAAGCGGAGGCAAGGTGTCATGAACCTCACCAGTGCTTCGTGCACTACACTAGACAGACCAGCAACGCGCCCGCGTGCCTTCACCGCCTCGCATCCCCGAAACTGCCTCACAAACGCCTTGCCTGCCCTCACGCACCGCGTAATACGGTCCTAATGCAGAACACATGCCTTACGCAGAGGCGACAGCGCCCAGGCCTTGATCTGCACATTCCAGAATGTTCCCCGCATCCCCGGTCGTCATTTCGGGAGCTTAAACAAACCCCTGCCCGCGTGCGAATGTCCTGTCTCACCATCTGAACAAATAAAACACATGAAGGTGACCGCCGCTTGCAGCGGACCTCAGGAGGGACTGCCGGTGCCAATCCATCATGGGAGACCCCCAGCGGGCAGGCGGGGGCCCCACCGAAAGAGCCGCAGGTGACAGTGGACACCATGGGCCATTCGTCCACCCTCATCTACTCCCCGCCAGCCCCTCCGCCCGTCTCCTCAACCTCCACCCTCATCTACTCCCCGCCAGCCCCTCCGCCCGTCTCCTCAACCTCCACCCTCATCTACTCCCCGCCAGCCCCTCCGCCCGTCTCCTCAACCTCCACCCTCCTCCGCCACCCTTCCCTTTGTGAGGTGAGGCCGCTGTCATCGCATGCTTACTCGACCGGCTCTCCTCAATGATCCCAGCGTCCAGCCGTTCCTTACACGCAGTGTTAATAGGCTCATACTCTGCCGGGCTGTACGCGCGGGGGCGCTGATAGATGGGACGCTCGTGAGCCAACTCAATCATGGCAGGGCCGACACTGCCACGATACTCCCCCAGATCCTTCATGCCGCAAGCGAACAGGTCGTAGTAGCGGTCCACGAGCTCCAAGAACCGTGCCTCCAACTCGGGCATCATGTCGGGGCGCTCACAGACAAGCCAGTTTCCGTGGGTTACCTTGTGTTGCTGTACCCCGCACCGCCGCTTGTGAATCCCAGCGCTTCCGTTCCGCCGCCCTGGCCTGGGTGCCATGCCATTCCTGGTGCCATGCCCCTGGCGCTGCTGCCGTGAAGGCTCCGCAGAGATTTAGTTGGGCGGCTGTGGGCCCCGTCGGCCCCATGGCCCCTGCGCCCGCTGCCGCACCTGTCTGCTGCTGCACCGTCTGACCTGCTGCCCGGCCGGGAGTGTCCAAACGCCTCCTGCGCCGTGCCGGGGATCGGAACCCCGGCGACGCCACAATCTGGACCGAGCGGGTCACCAGCGGTGTCACACCGCCCAGTCCCATGGGGTGACGGTGTTGGGGCGAATGCGTCGGGTGGTTGGCAGCCGGGTGGGGCCGCCTGTAGTCGTTCCGGGAGTTCCGCTGTGCCGCGGCTCCCGCTTCTGTTGTGCGGGCCTGCGGATGCCCCGTTGCGTCCCATCCGCACCCCTTCGGGGCCTGCGTGCGGGTGGGTTCCGGTCTCACCCCCCGGCAGCGTGTGTCCTCCACCTCGCGTATGGCAGCCATGGCTCGAGTTATGCTTGCCACGGTACCCTTGAGCCTCGCTCCGTCTCCGGCAACCCTCGCCACGCCGGCCCCATCACTCGTTGTGGCTGCGGTAGTGGCCGGCGCGCCTTGGGGTGCAGCTGTGGTCGCTCCCGTCGCTGAGGTGCCGGCTTCTCCTGCCGTGCGCCCCCTCGTAGGCGGGTTCTGTTGCCGTCTGGTCGGCATCCCGGGCGCCGCCTTCGTACTGCGACTGCTGCGGAGGAGTCATCCCCCTCCGCTATCGGCACCCTGTGATAGCAGGTCCCGGCCGAGCGGGGTTGAGTCGGTTGCGTTCCGGACTCGCGCGGCCCCCCCTCCCGAGTTTGTCGGGGAGATTGGGGCCGATGGCGGTTCACGCCAGTCTGGCCTCTAATCGCATGGCTTGCCCGTCTGCCTGAGTTCGTCAGGTGGTGGTGCATCTGATCGGGTACTGCCCGGTATTCGTTTTCCCGCGATGAGTCCCGGCCCCCGAGTTCGTCGGGGTCGGTAGGAAGGGGGAGAGCAGCTGGGGTGGCGGTTCACACCGATCCGGCTTCGATGTTATATGCTCGCTGCGTGCCTGAGTTCATCAGGTGGCGATGTGCAAGTCGGGTTCTGCCCGGTGCCCCCTTCCCCTAGGCTCCGTCTCGCCGGGCACTAGGCGGGGGGCGCTTGCGTCCGCTGTGGGGTCGGCCCGTCGGTCCGGTGACTCACTCGGGGGCGGCCCGCGGTGAGCCGGTTCGTACTGATAGGCTCGGGGTCCGTTCGGGCTGGTTCGATTTGGCCTCGCCTGTGGACTCGCCGCATCTCCGCCTGCGCGGGGCCCTTCGGCGTCGGCGTCGGTTAATTGTTCGGCTACCGTGGTGTCCGATCCGGCGGCGACCTCCTACGGGAATGGGTGTCTACGGGAATGGGTGTCGGGACGGTGTGTTAGCTCGATCGCTGGCGGGTTGACGCGTTGCTCCATCCTGGGGAACGCGATGCCTGCTTGAGGGTTCCTGGGTGATAATCGCATCTCAAATTGTTTCGTTGCAAGGGGATGGGGAGTGGGCTCGAGCTGGCGACCCAGTCAACATGGCGCGCAAATGACGGGATTTTTGGTCCTGTTCTGTCTAGGCGGCCCGTTTGCTCGGCGGCCCGTTTGCGGCCCGTTTGCTCTTGCGGCCCGTTTGCTCTTCTGTATCCTTTCTATGCCCAGCCGCGAAGATGCAATACCGCTCAATGTCCGCAGCTTCCGATACTTCCGATAGCGGCCCACCATGTCGTTTGGTCTACCTTCCCTGCCCCACCACACCGCTTCAGCGGCCAAAGAACAACAATAATCAAGAGAAACACAATATAATTAGTGCTCACCTCGACCTCCATTTCTCCAGCTGGCTTTGGGCCTGCCTCGCGTCGTACGCGTCACTCGGTCTGCCTCCACGGAATTGGGGTCCCGTGCCACTCGATCACTCCTTCTTGTGCGGGGTGTCGGGCCGTGTCGTGTTGTCGCGGCCGCCGGATGTTGAGTCGCCGCCCCTTGACGTGTTGAGGGTGGGTACTGACCCTGACCGGCGCTGCTTGCCCGCCATCCTAGCTTTTCTTCTTTGGCATGGCTCCCTGCTTAATGCACGGCGTGCCCCCGGGGTATCCGTCTGCGCCTGTACGGCGAGCGAGCAGCTTAATTGCTGGTCCCCCTTGTAACCCTTGCTTCTTAACAAAATGTTCTGAATTTTTTGTACACTATATTCTGTCCCATGGCTCATGGTCGGCTGCACACACACGATTCAAACGGGTTGCAATTCTAAACACACGATTCCGACAGGGCTGGACGCCGGCGATGAGGGGTACCGTCGCCCCGTTCGCCATGACAACGACTACGGTGGCTGGTTTGACACTAGTGAAGATGAAGGTATAGTCGGCGATTGGGAAGTTTGTTAGCCACATACGCAATCATCCTGGGCAGCTGGGTCGATCGGGTTAGCATGCCGCCGTCCACTGGCCTGGCGGGCGCTATGACGGTGATTGCAGCAGCACCGCCGCCACCACTGCGACGGGGTGGGGTCAGAGGCTCAGAGCGTAAGAATGGCCCAGGCTCAATCAGGGGCCTTCACGTTGGCCCACTCATTATGAGAGATCCCCGGCGCGCCGGCGGGCAGGCGGCCCCAGCTGACAGAGCAACGAGGCAGCGCCGTACTGCAAAGCTGCGAAAGAGGTCAGGGGCCACGATCGATACGACTTCCAGTCAAACACCCAAGCGCATAGACGCGCCACGCGTGGCACCGACCTCGAGAGGAGCAAGAGCAGCGCAACCCGGGCCCGCTCATGTGCACAGAGAGAGAGAGAACCAACAGCCGCCATCAATCATGCAGGCAGCGGCGGTAAATGAAGACCGCTGCCGCAGCCTCGACTCGAAGCGCGCAAACACGACCAGCAATGCCTGCAGGCGGACCAGCACGCACGGGCTGCAACATCCGCCTCCCTTCCCCCCATGGTCCTGAGTCCATACTCGACAGTCGCATAGTCCCGACTGCAGGACACCTCAACAGGCCTTCGCGGGCGCTCCTTTGCTCCCCCCCGCCCGCCAGGCAATGCACCCCGCCCTCTTCGCCATCCATGGGCAACAAGCAACCTTCTCGGGCCGAAGGCTGTCGGAAGCCAGCCCACCTCTGCCTAAAGGTCATCTTGCTGCGGCTGAGGTGCTGCCAACTAAACCTGAATGTCGCACATACATTTCCTCGGTTCATACTCCCAAATCACTCCCAACCTCACGGAGGGTGCCCCGAAACCCCTAGCGGCGCGCTGCCGGCTCCAACATGTAGTTATCGCCGTCGTGCGACAGCTGCAACCTGCAAGAAGCGCGCGCAGAGCCCGCAGGGGCCCGGGTCAGCGAAGCCCCCCCGCCGCTGTGCAGCCACACGCCGCCGAGCCGCCGGCACACCCGCGTCGCATCGCGTGTGCGCACTGCCCAATACCCAAGTTACACGGGTTGGCACCATGCGGATGGGAGCGGAAAGAGGACGGTCGCGCGGGCGGCCAGCGACACGCTTACCGCCCCGCCCGGTCCCACCCCGCCCCGCCTCGGCTCCCCTGCCAGCACGCATCACCCACAGCACGCGCCCCTCACCCCTCAGGCCGCGCGATGACAACGTACACGCACACACTGACAGCAAGGTCTCCTCGTCAGCTGCCACGCACACACTGACAGCAAGGTCTCCTCGTCAGCTGCTGAACTGCTGGGTGCTGGTAGGAGAACGCTGATGGACCCTTACCCCCCGCGCGCGGGTCCGTCCCTTCACCGCCTCCAAACCTAGACCCCGAGCGCCTCTCACCTCCTACCTTCCACCTCCCCACCTCCCCCCTTTTTCCTACCTCCCCCCTCCCCCTCTTTCCCCCTTGGCGAAAGCTACCAACCGGTGTAACACCTCGGTGTAGGCCCCTTCCGCCCTCACGGCAGCCCCGCCAGCTGCGCCACGCTGCGGACCACGACGTCGGGTCGCTCCGCCGCCGGCAGCGCGCTCAGTCGCTCCAGGGTGGTCACCCCGGTGAGCGGCAGACACGTGAAGAGGCCGCCCTGGCGCCCCAGGAAGATGTCCGTGTCCATTCGGTCGCCGATGATGGCCGTACAGGCCGGATCAAGGCCGTACGTACGGCACAGGTACGGTAAGAGCCACTCCCCGCCCTTCGCAACGTTGACCTGCGACACGAGTTGTGGTGGTGGTGGTGGTGTGAGTAAGTGACGTGAGAAAAGGCGAGGGACGCTGGCGCGTGTGGGGTGGCTGGGGTCTGGGGGTTAAAAACAAAAACAGCCCGGACACACCCAGCCCGGGGGCTGGGGGCTTGTAGCGGACACGTGCATGTGGCGGCGGCCGAGCGGATCAAAGGGGTGGCGGGTAAGCCGACACGGCTGCACGTCCACCCGAGATGCAACACTCGGCGACGGCCCCGCGGCCCCACCCACTGTGCTACGCACTTGCACACCGTCACGCCCCCACCATACCCGGTTGCTTTCCCCTCAAGCAATCGACCCCCATCTGTTCTCCTTTTCACACACACGGCGCACCGCACCCTCTAAAACAAACCCACCCAAACCCCGCCCGGCCCCTCCCCCACCAGCCCCCGGCCCCCCCTGCACCCACCGCGGTGGTGCCCGACGCTACCTCCACCGCCCGCACCAGGCCGCCCGTGCCCGGCATCATACGGCCGCCGCCGATGTGGTCCGCGCAGTCCGTGTTGGTGGCCACCAGCAGGCAGCCGGGCAGCTCACGGAGGCAGATGGACGCGTACACGATGCGGGGGTAGGAGAAGTTGGGGTCCCAGCCAACCACCACGGCGCCCACGTCGGGATCGACCTGGCGGCGGGGGCGGCGGCGGCGGGGTGTTCAAAAGAACAGCGGGGAAGGATCAGGTGAAAACAGCGTTGCGAGCATTAGGGGGAGGGGGTGGATGCTTGGTAAGGGGTAGTGGGTCTGCAGTGCGGTAGATCGGTAGGAGAGGAGAGCTGGGTTGGCGGTGCCGGGCCCGACCAACTTGGCAGGGTTGAGGGAAAGAGCGGCGGCTGCGCGGGGAGGGTTTGCGGGGGCTGAGCGCAGCGCTGGGCACAGCTGGGGCGCATGAGGAGCGCGGCAGGACCCGTTGAAGCAGACGCCCGGCTGCGAGCACAGCCCCCGACACTGGCGTCCATCCTCTGTGAGCCAGTTGGTTTATCAAGTCGCTGCACGACAGCTGCACGACATCGACGTGGTCTGCGCACTTGGCAGTTGTGTGCCTGCTTCGCGCATGTCTTTGCGCCGGCCCTGCCCGCGGCGGCGGGGGGCCGTCGCGCCCACTAGATTGCTCGCACCCCCGCAACCCAGAAGCGAGCAGCAGCTCCCGCCGGCCCTGTGGGTCCCATGGCCCCCACCTGCAGCGCCTTCATGGCGTCTATGTTGTCCATGGGGGGCAGCGGGAAGTCCCGGCCGCCGATGAAGGGAATGCCCTGCAGGTCCGGACGGGTCGGGGGGCCCCGGGGGCCAAGGTCGGTGGGAGGATGGCGGCGGGGGGCCAAACACTGGACTGCGGTGCCGAGGAGGCACCGGAGTATTGCCGCACATGCATGCCGGGGCTCGGGGAGGGGAGGGGAGGCGGAATGTGCTCAAGGGGACTCAACAGCCGCCTTGTCTGGCAGTAAGCTCCGCGAGGGGGGGGCATCTGCGCATCTCAGCCTCTGTGCCGCCCACCCCGGCGTGCGTGCGCATCCCAGCGCCTCCCTAGCTCAGCGCCCAACCCCGCCTCGGCAGCCAGACAGGGCCCCCAAGCGCCCGCGGGGCTGCGCCAGCCCGCCCCCTCACCCCCACCCACCGCCGCCTCCAGCTCATGCTCCACGCCGCTCCAGCCCAGCAGCAGCACCTTCTTGTCCGCCTTGCTGCCGCTCGGGCCGAACCCCGCGCTGGCCAGGTAGGCGGCGGCGCAGTAGGACGACGACACGATCTGCGGGGTGCGGGAACCCGCCCGGCCGCCCGGACCCCACGTCAGGCGAATCCAGCCACAGGGGTATGTTATTGTGTCCGTGTCGGTGTCAACACGCGGAGGTGCGTCCGGGGCGAGTCACACACGCAGGGCCGGCGAACACATGCGGGGCTGAGTCACGGCGCTCAAACGCACACGCAGCCCCGGCATAACGGCCTTCAGGGCACCAGCTTGCCCGCCCCCCCTCAGGGAGGTCCGTGGCCTCGGCCCGGCGACGCACCTCCTCCGGCGTGACCTCGAGCCCCAGGCTGCGGAACTTGGCCGCGTACTCCACGCGCGCCTTGCTGCTGTTGTTGGTCACGAACAGCAGCCGCTTGCCGTCCCGTCGGAACACGCGGAGGGCCTGCGGGGGCCGAGTGCGCCGCGCGCGGGGGAGGGGTGAGGAGGGGGTTTGGGTGAGGGTGGGGGTGCGGGTTGGGGCACCTCAGGGCAGCGCCGCTTAACCAGCCGCGGGAGGAGGGCGGCCCCGCCGGAATCATCCCCAACCCGACTGGCGGTTCACTGGTTCATGTCGGGCGCCCGCAGAAGGACGACCCGCTACCTGATGGCTGCTGGCGGCAGGTGGTGGTGGTGGTGGTGGTGGTGATGGTGATGCTGGTGGTGGTGGTGCGTGGTGGTGGTGCTGCTGCTGAGGTGGCGAGGCGGGCCAGAGGCCCTGGCTGAAGCCACCGCAAGGACAATCGTTTAGTGCTCTGTCCAGGTGCGGTCGTGCGCCAGCAGCTGCCGGGAATCTTCCCGAAGTGCAGGGCCCACCACTGCGGGGCCAACGGGAAGTCCCGGGACCCCTTCGCCGCCGGGGCCCTCCATTCGGGGTGGCCGTGAACCTCTGCGGATGCCATCTAAGATTGCCGTGCTTCACGAAAGGGGAGCTCGAGCTCCGACAATCTTCTGACAGGCGCAAGGTTGGTGGAAAGCTCCATCGGTTCCCCGATGTGGGTCGGGCCTCAGACGGCAGCGCCGCCGACACCGCACCCTGGATCGGTGCGATGTACACAGCTTCAGAGGACCTGCTGGTGCCGCACCCACCGCACGGGGACCTGACCCAGTTGCGTGGCTGGCAGGTCTGGGCAGCGCGTCGTTTCTAGGGTGCGGCGTCAGCCAGCCAGCCAGCCAGCCAGCCAGCCAGCCAGCCGGCCAGCCAGCCAGCCAGCCAGCCAGCCAGCCAGCCAGGAAATCATGAAACCCAAATGAAGCTCAGCGTGGGAGACAGGGTCAGGCGCGATGAACGAAGCCCGCGGGAGGAAGGGCGGGGGAAGGATGCAACTCCCGCAGGCCGGGCGCGCCACGTCACGCACCTCGGGCGCGTTGCGGATGATCTCACTGCCCCGCCATAGGACTCCGTCGCAGTCGAGGATGAGCGTGCTGATGTCCCTCAGCCGCTCGGGCGCGGTGTGCTCGTCCAAGACCTGCACGGCAGCGTGATCGGACCCCTCCGACGCTGCTGGCTTCGTCGTGACGAGCGTCGCCTGGGAGCTGGCGAACAGCGGGCAGGTTACAGCGCCTGCAGCATGTAAGGTCCGTTGCGATGCAGGAGGGGTGCTGATCCGGCCTTAACACAGGGCTACGGCTGTCAGTACTGCGGCAGTGGCAGGAGCCTAACAGGTTGAACTGGTAAATCAAATTTGGGCAGATGCAGCATCACTCCATCTGGGCTCATTTCATCCTCGCCAAGGCACCGACCTCGCTGCAGCGACGGCTGATACGATGCCAGCAGGCGCCATCGACTTTGCAGGCCTAGTCGTCGTGCATGGAGAGCGACTGAATTCATGATTGCTGCTACCCTGGATTTTACAGAATGGTGTCTGAGGAAAGAGTAGAGTAGTAATGACGTATACCAACAGCTTCAATCACTGTACTAATAGCAATAGCGTAGGACAACTTGACATTTACCAATATTATTTTAAAGCATACATGTTGACACTAGCGTGCAGCTCATCGATTCCCAACTTGCAAGCACAGTTTAAAACCGACGTGGCAGCTTGCGAACGACAATGGATACTTAGAACTTCCATATGGTATTTTATAAGACCAAAGATGCAGCGACGTTGGACCTCGAGGGCGGCCAGGTAAATTGGGACGCTTCGTGGTGCGGGTCAAAGCGGAGCAAAGCTTTAGCTCGGATTACTAACTTCTGGCACAATGCGTAACAGGATGGGGAGCAGAGCTCCTTTCTCCATCGCGGTAGGTTTGCTTGTCTCGGCAACGGGTGGGCGATGCCATCCGCTGACCTCAACCCTACCACTGCCGTGTGCGGCACAGGTGCCCGAGGGGGTCCACAGGTCTCCGATTGGCCACTGCCACAGCTTCCAGCCATACGACCGCGGCCGCTTGGCCCCCAGATAGGAACCGATGCCAAAGCTACCGGCCCAGCCCACACCGATGCCCTCACCAGCGGGCCGCAGGGCGCGAAGCCGCCTGCCGGGGCGGGGAAATCCGCCGCTGCTGCTGTGGATGACGACGATGAGGTGGGGCTGCATCGGTGGCCGGCTGCTGCCTGAAGGCAATGGACCTGGGCGGTCCAAGACCAGGGGAAACGGAATCCGGGGGCCTTCCACGTCTGGTGTACGCAGTGGGCCAGGCCGCGCAGGACCGGTTCCAGAGCCGCAACTGTCCCATCCTGTTGTGAGCTCGCGGCTCAAAAGTAGCAGGGCTGACTTAGGTTGACAGGGCACAGGGCATGTGACAACACCGCCTGATAAACCAGGCCGGTGTCGCTGGGCGGTCTGACACGACATGGGCCCGTGGGAGCGCAAGCGGGACCCAACGCGGACAGGGGGCGCAGTCGGCTGGGCCAGGGGGATCCGGTGCAAGGCAGTGACTGCGGGGAAGGAGGCGGCCACGGGCCGTAGCGCGGGGCCCCGGAGAGTTCGCCCCTGACGGCGCGGCTGAGACCGGGCGGCGGCTTCCCTGTCTGTGGGAAATGCCCCTCTGCAATCCCATGGACAGGGAACCCGCACGATGTCAGCCACACTGTCAGGGGAGGGGCCAACCCTCCGGGGCATCGCAGCCTTCCTACCAGCGGGGCGCCGAGGACTCCACGCGGGTTGTCCTCGCCGCCAGCCGCGCATACCGGCATTCGCTCCCGGGATGGGAGGTCAGAGCCTCCCTGGACTTGCTGGCCCGCGCAGGAGACCTTCTTCGAGCGGCTGGCCAACAGCGCGTTCGTGGAGCGCGTGAACGTCATCACGGACCGCGTCTTCCAGAACTACGTCGTGGCGGTGATGATGGACGTGGTGGGCGTGCTGGTCTTCTTCTTCGACATATACACGGACGCGCTGGTCGTGGATGTGAGTGGCGGCAGGCCCGCAGGGGCGGTGGTGGCAAGGCGCGGCATCGGCGTGAATGTCGTGAATGGCGGGACGGCAAACGGGATGGCACAGGCTGGCGCAAGACTGTCCATCCGCCAGTGGCGCGGGGCTGATTCCCTGGCGCCCGGGCGCCCCGTGTTTCTTTTCAAGCCTCCCGCCTCTCCCCGTCGCTGGCGATCTACGGTACTGTACCGTGTTCCAATCGGCCGTGGGGTTGCTCTGGCAGCAGCGCAGCTTCACAATGTCTACCAATGTCCTATATCCCCCTTCACCCTATACCCAATTTTCTATATCCTCCCCCCGCCGCCTCGCAGGCTCTGTCCCGGACGGAGCACACCAACTGGATGATCGCGACGCTGGTCTTCATCCTGTGGCATTACGTCATCATGGCGGTGCTGGTGACCGCCTACCTGAAGCGCACCACCACCAAGCTGAACGTGCTGGTGGGCGACGAAGGGGTTTTGGGGAGGGGGAGGGGCCGGATTGGGGCTGGACCGGGCTGCGACGGGGGCTCAGGGCGGGCGGGGCGCGGCTGGATTTGGGTCGCGGCCTTAGAGAACTCCACCGCTGCGGCCCGCATGCGTCCGGGCCGCTGTGGACACAGACTGGGGGAACATCGCCGGCCTACCTTCCACGGCGGCTCGCCGTCCGCAGGCTCGTTCCACCACGGGCCCCTCCTCCTCCTTCTGCGCTTGACGAGTCATTGCACTCCAGAATTGCAAAGTAAATTCATTGCGCTCCAGAAGTGCGGATACATGGGGCACGACGTAAGGGACAGGACTCGACAGGGCCTCCAGACGTGTCTGGCGTGCAGCCCTGTCCCGTCCCTCACACACCCCACGTCGTGCCTCATCCGCCACCTCGGCCCATGGAGGAGCTGTCCGCGACCGTGTGCCGGCGGCAATTCACACGGTCGCCGGCCCGATTCATGGCGGGGCCCTATTGCCCTTGTTGTCCCCGTCCGCGCTCCCTCAGGGCCTGGAGGAGCGCGACTCGGCGGTGGGCGGCGCGGCGGTGCTGGGCTCCGGGCGGCGCCACCGGTGGCTGCTGTTCGTGCCGGTGGCGGTCCTGGGCGTGGCGCTGCTGGACGTCGCCATGCTCTTCACCTCCATCTTGCCCATCGCGTTCCCGCGCCTTTTCGTCAACTTCTCCTCCTTCCTGTCCAACTACACCTTCTCCAGGTGGGTGCGGGCTGGCCGGCCGTGCGATGTGGATGCAGTGTCCCGGCAGCGGGCCGGCCGGTTGGGCGCGGCGCGGGGCGGGGGAGGGGGGGGCGTCATCCGCGACCTGCGGGGGAAAGGGCCACCGCTGGAGGAGCGGCCTGCATGGCTGCATGCGCGATTTTGGGACCGGGTCTGGCAGGGCCGTCCCTCCGTCCGTCCGTTGTCAACCTGGCCGCGGAACTGGCATGTCACTCCCTACCCGTCCCTCCCCGGGTTTGGTGTTTTCGAATGTCGCCTCCCCCGGGTTTGGCTTTTCCAAATCGCCCCCTCCCCGGGTTTGGCCTTCTCAAATTGCCCCTCCCCGACAGGTTCTTCATAGAGTTCGTGTTCGAAAGCATCCCGCAGACCGTCCTGCAGACCTACGTCTACCACCAGCTGTCCAAGGGCAGCCACGCAGGTCCGGCGGGGGCGGAGGGGCGCCGCCCGCCACCCGTGCCCGGGGCTTCTCCCTCTTGAAACCCAACCCAACCCGGCGCAGGGAGGTGCGCGGGAAGGCCATCCCGCCTTGCGGAGATTGCTGTGCGCTGCGTGCGCTCTCTACCCCGGGCGGCCTGCAGTGCTGCAATGCTGCGGCGTTGCCCGTCGGCCGAGCTGATGTTGGTGCAGTGACGCGCAGGGCCGGGCCCCCTCCGCGTCCCCGCCCCGCGCAGGCAGCGGGCAGCAGCGCACGGTGGCGCTGTCGCTGACCGTCAGCGCGCTCAACTGCCTCAAGTACGGCTGGAAGCTGTACAAGGCGGCGGACGACGCGGGGCTCACGCTGCCCGAGTACTTCAAGTACCTGCTGCTGCTCAAGGCAAGGCCGGGGGGCCACGGCCGGCAGCGCATCGGGGCGTCTTACGGGGAATATGCCGTCTCCTAGAGTGCCCGAAAATGGCCGGCTCTTGAGAGTGTCCCAAAACTGGGCAACCTCCGGAGCGTCCAATTTTTGGGATTACTCGTTACGCGCAAAGACTGGAATGGGGGTCGGCTGGAATGGGGGTCTGGCCGCGAAGTGGGTTCCCTTTGGAGGTGTCGGTTGCCCGCTGGATTGCCCGTTGGAAAGCCGTCCATGGCTGGTCCCTGCTGCTGCCCTGGTCTTGGCCTGAGCGACCATGACCTGGGACCTGACTGGGACCTGACCTGACCTCCTGCAGGGCAACTACGAGTGTTCCCCGAGCGCAATGATCGCGGTCATCAACGAGTGCTGCGCAGTGCGCAAGGTGACGGCGGCCGGCGGCATCGGTGGCGGCAACAAGGTCGGCGGCGGCGGCGGCAGCGCCGGTGACTCGGCGGCGGTGCTGGGCAGCAGCAGCGGCGGCGGCGGCGGCGCCGGCGGCAGCAGCTTCACGGTCGGCAAGGGCGGCGCTGATGGCGGCGGCGGCAGCAGCGGCGGTGGCAGCGAGACGGTGTTCATCATGAACGGGTTCCACTTGCACCGCAACAAGAGCCAGTACGGGCCCGCGCAACAGGTGGGCCAGGATCTGTATGTGTGTGTGTGTTAAAATAAACCGAGAGACACGACTTGCGAGGACCCTGTATGTGTGTGTGTGCGCATCTGTTCCGTTCCGTTACGGGCTTTTGTACCTGAAGCTCTCCTTGTTCTTGTTGTCATGATACTCCTAGCAAATGCGGGCCGCGACACAGCGGGAAGCCAAGCCAGCCGTCGGCCGCGATCCCTTTCATGGCCCGCCCTCGCAGGCGTACATCTTGCTCAACGCATTCGACCGAATAGACGGCTGCGCCAATGTGCGGAGGTAGGCTGGCACATTCCCCGTGCGCTGTGGACGCGGCCTGCAGTGACCTTACCGGTGCGCCTCATGACTGCCCTCGGCGCACTTGGTATGCGCGGCGCCGTATCGCGGCCGGGCGTCGGCCTCGCCTCGACTGTTCGGGCCACCTGCCGCCCTGGCCCGGCCCGGCCTGCCGCGGGCCCGTCTGGACTTGCCTGCCTGCCGACGGGCGCGTTTTCCTCTATACCCGTTTCTTCTACCACCCGTCTGACAGGTTGGGGCTGATTTGATTATGGGCCGCAGGTGGGTGGTCAGCGGCTGCCCGCTGGCCTCCATCAACCGCATCCTGGAGAAGGGCATCAAGGCCTTCCGCAACCTCAACACCCTGGAGGTGAGGCGGAGCAGGAGGAGGGGGTCCAGTGCGGCGGCGAGATCCGTCCGGCGGCTGCTACACGCCGCCTGGCTTGGCCTGGTCTGGGCTCGCCCAGGGTTGGGGCTGGGCTGGGCTCGGGCCCCTCGCTTTGGGTCGTTTTCCTCCCATCGCATCTCGCACCACGACGAACACCCCAGTCACCAAAACGCCCGAGGAAGGCTCTCCGCGCGCATCCTCAGCAAGCTAGGGCCTGTATGCCCGCTGTCGCACGACGTTGTCCCAGCCAGCCAGCCAGCCAGCCGCAGCCCCTGACTGGCAGTGGCACCCGCCCCGCCCGATCTTTCCCCAATCGCAGGTGAACGAGTGCGCGCTGCGGGGTGACACCTGGAAGCTCGTGACCCGGGCCATCAAACGTCACAAGCGGCTGGAGAAGGTGAGGGCACGGGCCACAACCCCACAGGCCGGGGGTTAATTTGAAAAAAGAAATAAACCCAAAAAACAGGCCCACGCACACCCAGAAAAAAGCCGGGGGGGCCGCGCCTGGGAAGGCTGCGCCGGACAAGAAGCGGGGCCCCGCTACTGACAGAGGGGGCCTCGCTGTCCGGGGGCCGACCGTACCTGGCCGGGAGGGACAGACATCTTGTGGGTTGGGTTGAGTCGAGTTGGGTTGGGTTCGTGTTAAAGGTTTAAAGTGGCGGATGCGGTACGCCGCGTCCCTATCCCCATCCATTCGCAATCTGTCCTGCCCTTAAGCTGACGCACCCTTGGGGCTGTTCGAGCTCCAACGCCCACATCGTTGCTGCCGGGCGCCGCCCTCGCTGTCGGGCTCACATCTTGGGCCCCCCGGGGGCGGCCTTGCGCCTTGGGCGCCCCGCGCAGGTGAAGCTCATCCAGACGGGCGTGCTGACCAAGTACCGCAACGCCAAGCGGCTGCGGGTGGTGGTGGGGCTGTTCAAACACAGCCTGGGGCTGAGGACCGTGGCGCTGTGCCTCAACTGGTGGAACGAGGACTACATGCAGGTGTGTTAAAATAAACCGAGAGACACGACTTGCGAGGACCCTAATTGCGCACGCGGACGAGTGAGGCCGTTGGCTGCGCATTGCCGACAGGCCGGGGACGTGTATATAGAAAAGAGGGGCGACATGCAGGTGTGTGTGTGTGGGGGGGGGGAGCCACGTGATGTCGGATGTGTGGTGGGGATGGGGGACGGGGGAGTGAGGCGGGGGGTTGACGGAAGGGGATCGGGTGAGAGTGGAGAGGCATTGGAAGGGGGTGGGTCAGGAGTACGGCCTGCTGGGGGGTACAGGACATTGATTGACGTAATCAAACTGCGTATGCTGCTGCATGAGCAACGGTCTGGTGAAGAATCAGCTGTACTAGGAGCTCCAGGCCTGTTGGGGGGAGTCACGGGATACCAAAACTCCGGGCAGGGCAGGGCAGGGCGGTCCCGGACGGCCAGGAGGGCGCCGCGTCAGGGGGGCGGCATGCGAAGATGCTGACCTCGGCCGAGCCCTGGTGCCATATCGCATGACCGCGGTGTTAGGTCAGGTCCAACGGAGTGCTTCTGATGTTCATACCTCGCGGAGATCTCGCGGGATGTGCCCAGCCGAGGGACTGTAAAGAGTCGGCTTGGCGTGGGGACGACGTGCGATGTTCGACATGCAACGACACATGCACACATCGTGTAAAGTGTTTCAGGTTTTTTCTCATTCGCGTCTGTCCGTCAGCCCTCGGCCGGCTTGTTGTCCGGGCTTGTTGCCCCAACCACCGCAGAGCGCAGCGGACATGTACTTGATGGACCACCCCACCCTGGAGTCGCTGGCCATTGAGCTGCCGCCCGGGGCGGTGTTCGCCACGCGGGAGGTTGGCTCCGCCGTCGACCCACGGGTCGGCCACGACATGAGCCACCGCGGCAACTTCGGCCGCAACCCGCGTCGCGCCCACATCCACGTCGGCATGGCGAGTGCGGCCGGCCGCGGCGGCGGCGGCCCCGCGGCCACGACCAGTGGCGGCCTTCCGTCGCATTGGCACGGCGTGCGGAGCAGACTGGCGGAGGCAGCCGGCAGCGGCGCCGGCAATCCTGCTCGCGGCGGCGGCAGCGGGGGCCCCGCCGCCGCCGCCGCTGCCGCCGCTGGCGGCGGACCGCCCCGGAATCGCAATTACTTGGGTGCCAGCGGCACCGCTGCGGGATTCCTCAGTCCCTTCACGCCCGACCCATCCGCCGCTCCAGGCGCCGCACACGCCGCTGCCGGCGGGGCTGGCGGCGCCGGCGGCGCGCTCGGCCACGGCGCGGCGGCGGTGCTCGGGTGGGTGCAGTACGGCGGCTCCGTGTTGTCCGGGCTCGCCTCGTACGTCTCTGACGGCGCCGTCAGCACGATTCAGGGCCTGGCGGCGGTGGCGTCCGGACACAGCTGGAGCGCCGGCGCGCCCGGCGCCTACACGCCCGGGGTCGCTTCCCCGCGCTACTGTTGGCTGCTCGCGGCGGTGGTGGCGTCGGCGCCGGCGCTTCGGTCGCTGTACGTCCACAACCACGCGCTGCCGGAGGCGGCAGCGGAGGGCATCGGCCAGCTGGCGGCGGCGCTGGCGGGCAACACGCGGCTGACCGCGCTGAGCCTGCGCGGCAGCGCGGTGGGTGACGCCGGCGCGGCGGCGCTGGCGCGCGTGCTGGCGGCTCACAACTCCTGTCTGCAGCTGCTCAACCTGCGGCGCTGCCAGCTGCACGATGAGGGTGAGCGCGGCGGTGCGCCGCGCGGTGCCGCAAAGGAGACCGCAAGGGTCACAAGGGGACGGGGGTCGGGCCCTGCGGCTCGGACGAGCCCGCACGGAAGCCGGACGCGCCCGCGCACGGTTAGGGGGATGTCGCGCCCTCACCGGACAAACGGTGATTCACCGCTCTACTACTCGTGCCGTGCCGGGGCCGTGTCGTGTGGGGCCGTGACCTGAAAACGGTCTACAACAGCGCTGTGTAAAGCCGGTGTGGAGCTGCAAACAAAGTCGCAACGCCTCGACAGTGCCGCACACCGCACACCGTCGTGACTACCGTTTTTGCCGTACATCCTGCCGTCCGGCGGCATCTCGCACGCATACCGTACCCGATGTACATATGTGTGTATGTGTGTTTACCTACCTAATATGAGGACAATGTGTCGCAAGCACCTTTGGTTCTGCGGGCCACCGGTCCCACGCCTTGACGCCCCACGCCGCTCGGTCCCCTCCCATCCTTCTCCGCCACACACACACCCCACACACCCTGGTCAGGCGTGTCCGCTCTGTGCGCCTGCCTCGTTGAGAACCGCGGTCTTCGCAGCCTGGACCTCTCACACAACAGGGTGCAGGGGCAGGTCCTGCACACCGCCGGCGGCGGCAGCGCCGCCGCCGCCACCGCCGGAGGCGCCGGTGGCACCGGGCCGGGCGGGCGGCTCGCCGGGCTCGAGCGCGCCCTCCGCCTCAACACCAGCCTGCAGGAGCTGCGGCTGGAGGGCTGGCGGGACACGTTCGACCAGCCGGCGGCCGCCACCTCCTTGGCCGCTGCGCTGGCGGTCAACGAGGGCCTCCGCTCGCTCAGCCTGGCGGGCTGCAGCCTCAGCTCCCAGGGCGCCGCCGCCATGGCCTCCGCGCTCCTCACCAACACCTGCCTCACCTCCCTGGACCTCTGCGCCGCCTGCAGCGACGGCGCGGCGGGGTTCGGGGGAGGCGGCGGCGGCGGCGGAGCCGCCGCCGCAGCTGCCGCCGGCGCCTCCGGCGGCGGCGGCCTGGAGGGCCGCATCGGCGACGCGGGTGTGGCGGCCCTGGGAACCGCCCTGGCCCGCAACCGCTGTCTGCGAGAGCTGTACCTGGGAGGCAGCCGGTGCGGGGCGCTGGCGGGGCCGGCGCTTCTGGAGGCGCTGCGGCTGAACTCGGTGCTGCAGGTGCTGGACCTCAGCGGCGACGGCGATGGCGCCGGAGGTGACGGCGGGGGTACGGCAGAAGACGCGGCGGAGGCGGCCGCCGCGGCCGCGAGGGGCGTCGATGTGCTGGCGACGCCCTTTGCGCCGGGGGGCGCGGGGACGGGGGTGGACGACGAGTCGGCGACGTGCGTGTTCACGGCATTGCAGGTGGGGAGCCGAGGAAGGGTACAGGTGCAGGGAGGAGGAGGCAGGGAGCGGGCGACCAGGCCTCGTGGGGAGGGCGTGTGAGGGTCGCAGGGGCCCGCAAAGCCAACATGGCTTGAACACGTCTTTTGACATTTTGAGAGCCGGGGTGGGCGGGGGGAAGGGGGGAAGGGGGGAGGGCGGTGACGGTCTGCAAGGGGTTCAGAGGACCCCTGCGGCGCGGGTGCGTCCGAGAGGACCGGGACCGGTGCCGCCTGCTGGTACCTCGCCTGCTGACTGGCACATCCGGGCGGACCGACTTGCCCTGCAGCCGGAGCCCCTACATTACCGAGCGGCCACTCGCACCCCCTCCCTGGATGCGCACATCGCAGTGTGTCGTATCATGTCGTACAAGGCCGTACTCCTTAACACCCCGCCCCGTCCTCGCCCCGCGTGTGCTCCGCGTTTGCCGCTCTCCCCGCCGCGTGTGTGTCCCGCGTGTGTTGACCCCCCCCCCCGCGCAGGCCAACTGCGGCTTGCGGGTGCTGCGCATGCGGGGCGCCCACCGCCTGACCCTCCGCGCCATGAGGGCCGCCGCGGAGATGCTCCGCCGCAACGACTGCCTCCTGGAGCTCGACCTCTCCAACTCCACCTTCCTCGCCACGGACCCCCACCCCATCCCGGCTGCCGCCGGCATCGTGCACCCCCAGTACCGCTCGCAGCCCACGACGCCGCTGCGGTGCAGCCACTCGGTCCCGGAGGCGCAGCCGGCGGCGGCGGGGCCGGCGGCCGCAAAGGCGGCCGCGGCGGCGGCCGCATCCTCCGCGCTGCCCGAGGAGCCCCTGCCGTCGTCCCTCTCCTTGCCGTCCCTGCCGACCCACGGGTCACTGACCCACGCGGTGCGCAACCTGCACGGCGACGACGCGGCGGCGTCCTCGCCCTCAGCCTCCCTCCTCTCCGGCCGTGGCTCCAGCAACCAGCAGCACCCGCACCAGCATCAGGGCCGCGCCGCCGCCGCCGCCGCCGCCAGCAGCAGCGGCGGCGGCGGCGTCGCCCTGTCACGTTCGTCTTCCCTGCGCCGTAACGGCAGCTTCGCATCCAGTTCAATGGGGCCGCGCGTGCCCTCCGTCGGCGGCCTGACGGGGCCGGGCAGCGTGGCTGCGGGCGCCGCGAGCGAGGCGGGACTGAGTCAGGAGGCGTGGGAGGTGGTGGGCGCGATGTGGAGCGCGCTGGCGGGGGGCTTGGCGGCCAACGGGCGGCTGCGGGTGCTCAAGCTGAGCTACTGCGGCCTGGGGGCGGTGGGGGCGGCGGCGCTGGCGCCCGCACTGCAGCAGGTACCGGGGTGTGTAGGCGTGTGTGTGTGTGTGTGTGTGTAAAAAAGAAATCTGTGTGTGTGTGTGTGTTCGTAGGCAGGCAGAGCAGGAGACGGAACTCGCCCAGAAGACCCTCGCAGAACCCATGTACCCACCCGCGCGCGGGCCACGCACACAGTGCTTGCTGGAGACACATACGCACACACACTTCTAAACACACACACACACACACAAACACATGCCTATGGCTTGTACGCGCACCAGGCATGGGACGGGAGTGGGGTGTGCGTGCGTGCGTGGTTGATGGGAGTGCGGCCCAGCATCTGTAACGCCTGGTGGCCGGCCGCCCACATGGTCAACCCACCCGTGTGGGGCCCTCCCTGGCCTTGCCGCAGAACACCTCCCTCCAGGAACTGGACCTGGCGGGCCTGCCAGCCGCCACCGCCCGCCTCCAACTGGCTGCTGTCATCGCAAAGGCCGCATCCCTCAAAGCAGCCGCGGCCGCCAGCGGCGGCGGCGCCGACGGCGGCCCCACGTCCCCAAATGCCGCCTCCGGCGGCGGCGGGCGCTGCGCGCTGACCAGCATCCTGGCAACGGACGAGTCGTACGAGGTGATCGACCTGCTGGGGGCGAGCAAGGTCACCAGCCGCGCGGCTGAGGAGGCTGCGGCTGCGGCGGAGGAGGCGATGCGGGCGCCGGGCCGGCGCGGCGGCAGCGGCGGGAGCCAGGCGTCGTTGCTGCTGGGAGAGGACAGCGGCGGAGGCGGCGGGAGGGCGGGGGGCAGCAGCGCGCCGGTGGGAAATGGGAGAGGCTGGCGGTGGGGCCGGGGCGGGGACTGGGACTGGAGGTTTTGGCGGCGGTGATGTCTGGTCTCCAGTGGGTGAGGGCGGATCAATCAGTTCGGCCGGCGGCTCACGCCGCGCCACACGTCGCCGCTGCGGGTGGCCAGATCGGCAGCTGCCGCTTGGTTGGCTGGGTTGGCTTGCTGGCTGGATGCTGGGTGGTTGAACGGGGAGCACAAGAAGCCAGCATGGCCGTCGCATCCAGCCGGGCCCGGCGGAGCTACGCCGCTGCGTTGGCAGCTTGTTGGACGTACAGCGCATGCGCATGTGCGGTCTGGCTCGGAGTCCGCACGGGGGTATGGATTGGGGGGGCTGGGGGCCCGCAGGCCATGTGCGGAAGTGCACATCGATTTGTGCCTTACCGTACTGTACCTCCACCATGTCTCCAGGGAAGAGGGGTTTTGGCCCAGCGCAGCACAGCACAGCACAGTACAACGCAGCACAGCACAGTACAACGCAGCACAGCGCAGCGCAGCTCGGCGCCCCGCGTCGGTGCCCGGTGGAGCGCTGTCCCGGTCGGGTGGAGCGCGGGGCCGACACGACCCGTGACCGGTCGATGCATGCGCATGTGTGCATTACCCTTCGATTCAAATGCATATGCTTAGTGCCGTCGCATGCGCGCTTTCGCAGTCCTGGGGGCAGTAGGGGCGGGCCGGAGGGGGACTGAACGCCTGCATGAGCGCGGTTGCAACTAGAGAGAGTGAGAGTAGGAGTGAGAGGTGAGAGTGGGAGTAAGAGTAAGAGTGAGGCTCAAAGGAACGAGATCCAAACAGCGACCGGTTGAGATCACGGACCCACAGAAAGAGAGAGAGATTGAGGTTGAGATTGAGGGCTGCACGGGATATAGGTGCACGGTGTACGGGTAGGTCTCACCCACGGACTGCCCGGACCCCGGGTCACATGCGTGCCGGTGGCAGCGCCGGGGCCCCAGGTCCCGTGACAGCGGGCTCGTGGCATCGGGCAGCATCAGGCCACCGCGGCCACAGGCCACCACCACCCCCATAACTGTTGTGACCCGTCTAAACTAGAGACGCTTGCAAGCTGATGCTACCGATCTCGGATCACTCCCGGAGCACTACAATGACCCCAACCTGCCGATGAGTGATCAGCTGATCACTGATAACTGATAATAGGCACGAACGCACAAGCGAATTCGCGGGGCAAGTGGCGCGGCGTGCATCGTGAGGATCCCCCGGTTCCTGGCACACTCACATTCTCGTACGTCACATTCGCTGTCGAAGCTTCGTGTACGGTATCGTGTTGCGTTCGAGGTCGCCATCGGGTTCGTGTCCGTACAGCGCGCCCGGCGTGCCGGACTGCCGGTGCGGTAGTTTCCCGGCATTTCAACAAAAAGGGGGGATTTGATGGCTTGCCGCTTCACGATTTAGGCGCCTCTCCTGACGTGCCCCTGAGGGCCCCTGGGGGTGACTTGCTGAGTTCGGCATGAGCAGGTGTTCGGCCGGAGCAGCTCTGTCCCGGTCAGGTTGGGGGGCTGGGAGAGGGCGAGGCCCTTCCTCGGGGCAGAGCAGAGAGCAGAGGTCATTGAGCCACTGGTGCGTACGGCTGGCGGGCTGACTGGTGTGGGGATGGGGGCTGTTGGGCGCGTGCCGGAGGCAGCGCAGTGGGCAGCGGGGGGGGCAGCACGCACCCCAGCGACACTGTCTGTGTGGGGCACTGTCGGGGGCGGTCGTCGGTGCGTTGCGTGTCGGTTGGTGGGATGCTGGGGCTGCTGGGTTCTCGCGTGCCAGGGGTGCGGCGCCGCGGACGCTGCTTGCATGCTCCGGACTGGTGACCGGACGAATCGTTTTCTCCGGGGGCGTTTCTCCAGGGCCCGAAACGTCGCTTCTTCTCCACTCCCAGGCACGCAGGGTCGCGCCGCCCGGTCGGCCCGGCAGCTCGCTCTCCAAGAAGATCCGCTCTCAAGGGCTGCGAGCCCGCCATGCGCCATCCCATCGATGGTCAATGGCGGAAAGGGCTGCGGACCCGGTGGCTGGAAGTACCGTAGGGCCGCCGGAGGCCAACCCGGCACGGAAGGCGACCTGTTCCGAGAGGGGCATCGGCAACCGCTGGCTGACCAGCCGGCCGGTGGTCAAGCGGTTGCAGACCGCCGCCGCCCTGCAGCCGCTTCAGCGCCCCTCGGCCCCCCAGGGTCTCAGGCAAACTTGCAAAGCCCGCAGCCGCCGTGGTCCGGAGGGCGCGCTCTGCTGGCGTCTGTGACACACCAACGTTGACGCGGCAAGGGGGGGCCCCTACCTCAGGTCTGAGTAGAGGGTACCACCCGGGGAAGATGCTTGTTCGCAGACCCGCCGAGTGCGCCATCGGGAACGGCCTCTCGGAGGCCCCTCCTTGCTGGCCACACCGAGCCACGCTCACTCACACACACGCACACGCCGCTCAGTTCTCTTTTACACACACGCACACGCCGAGAACCACCGCCTCGCCGGTAAGTATATTGCAGGTAGACTAGTAAGTGCAAGTATCTTGGGCCCGAACCTGGGTGGTTCGGGTGGGCTTCTCGCTAAACACACCGCCGGGCGCATTGTGTTGTTAGACCGTGTGGCCAAGGCAGCCGACCCGCACCAGCCGGTAGTCTTCCGCGAGCAGCGAACCCAAAGGCGCGCCATGTCAACAGCGTTCTTCCGGCACCGCAGCCTCTTTATTACTACATGGGCCGGGCATTGGGGACATAAAATACGCATACTAGCAATTGTTGGGCACTGCTATGCCCCTTGCAAGTCACGGCAAGTCTCCTGCTCTGCCTGCCCTCGAACACACCGAGCACGCAACGCAGACGCCCGCGACCCCCCGCGCTACGGCAAGGCGCGCGCTGCAACACGCCACCTCCTAACGAGTATTTGCGGTCGCCAGCCACACACAGCCTCGGGCGCAGAGCCAGCCCTCCAGGCCCCTCCATCCTCCAATCCGGGCACATCGCCATCCGTGACCGACACACCGCCCGGCGGCAGCACACCGCCGCGGCAGGAAGGACGTCGCGGGACGTCCTCCCTGGCCCCCCCGGTGTCGAGACCACCGCGCCATCCGCCGTGGCGCAGTGTACCGCCATGCCGGCCCAGTACATGACATGACATGGCCGTACATGGCCATGCCGGCCCAGTACATGACATCACATGGCCGTACATGACATGAGAGGGACCTCCCTATGGGCTGTGACTGCCTTGCGGCGCGGCGCGGCGCATCATCGACGCAAATGCATGCCAGCAGCAGCAGACCCCCCATCTGCCGCAGATCACATCCTTATCCACAAAGGAAGCGTGGTCGGGAGCTGCAGTCGGATGGCGCCCTGCAGTCCACCGGAGGGTACCCACGTCCGCGAGCTCCCCCCTCAGACCGGGTGTGCCTCCACAGCCCAACACCGCCAGGTGCCCGGCTTGGCGGGACAACTAGGTGCCTGGCTCCGTCGCCCAGCGGTCAAGGCTTCTCTTCAGGACTGTACGACGACCCCAAACCCCGACACACGTGGGTGTGTGTGCCGGCCGACCAACTGAAACAACTCCGCGGTTCAGCCCAGCGACACCACAGCGACGGCTCAAGTCAGGCTGAACAAATGTGCCCCCGGAACAAAGGCACGTAGTAGTAGTCGCTCCAGTCGCACACAACAGCGTCATCGACGGTTCGACGCCGACCCTGCACCGTTTGGACCGCAGCGTCACTCTTAAGGTATCCGGTCGCCGGTCACCGCGGCCGCGCTCGACACACCGCTCAGCTCATCCCGGCTCATCAGCGCAAAGAGAGAATGCGTTCGTAATGATCTTTCACAGCCACCCCCCTGGAGCCGTGGAATGCCGCCCCGCTGCACATCTCAGCACCGGGCGGTGCGCCGCAGGGCGGAGATCGCGGCGCAACGCGATGCGCATTACCGTTCGTCGTGTTGGTGTTTCTGTTTTCGCGACCGCGAGCAGCAGCATACGGTACAGTAGATGCCGCGACGCAAGTCCACAAACGTCATCACAGCAGAGGGGTTAAGCACGGCTGGTCAGGCTGTGATCGCACGGTACGGTCAATCATCGCGGCAAGGTACGATAATGTACGGCACCCTTTGCAAGGCGACCACGACTTGGCTTCACGAGGCGCGCCTTGGCCGCAACAGATTCACATATGGCCCCCGCCGTCGTATACGGTACTGGTGATGGCCACTCCATGACAATGTGGCACAACAGCCTCGCCCGATGGATGGTCAAAATCGTGTCAGCATATGGGCCCTCAGAACCGGCCCACGGAACGGCTGAGCCACCGCGCTTGGCTGCGACCCACCCAACCTTGGGTGAGGACTTGGGGTTTCGAGAGGTTGCCAACAGCCGGCACCTCTCACCTTCCATGTTTGCACGCCGTACGGACGGTACGGACGGTGCGGCCGGTACGGATGATACCAATTGAACGGCTTTTCCCCTGGCACGTGAAACCACTGGTGGGGAGGGTGAGTGGGCGCACCGCAGGGCCCCCCCCCACCCCGCCCCAATCCAGTCCAATCCGATCGCAGCATCGCACCCAACCCAATCCAATCCAACCCAGCTCATGATTGACCGCGCGGCTATACACATCGTCGGGTGTCGCAATCCTTAATGGCAATAATAATAATATCATCATTTACCACGGGCGCACGAGATATTATCTAATATCAAAGATATATTCCTATGTCCGGACGGTGACGAGACCGCAGGCGCTACACTTCCACATGCGCACACGCCCCTTGGCCCTGGCCCCACAGCTGAGATCCCCCGCCAACATCCAGGATCGCGACAACCGCGACCGGTCATGGGAACAAACACACCAGGTGATGATTTGAGCAGTTCTGGCTGCGGCATGATTGGCAAGTTGTCACGGACTCACCAGCAGTTCGCAAATGCCAGGGGTCTGTAACGGGGTGTAAACAGTGTACGGCACCGATCGCCTGCCCGAAAAACGCAACAGCGACAGTGCCGACGCACTAGCAACTGAGCGCAGAGCTCGACGTCATGCATCCGACGTGGTCCAGGGCCGCCACCCGCGTCCAGCGAGCTGCGGAGTACGAGCTCAGACACGCACCGCCTGCCTTGACGACTGCCTGGGGGGCAGCACGGCTCCGTCCCCGGGGAGCGCCCCTCACCCCTATGTGCCCCCGCCCCCGCCCCCGCCCCTCTATCAACCAACCAACCAACCAACCAACCAACAAACCGACACCCGAGGGACAAAACCAGCACCCTGGCGTCCCCCCCCGTCGTCCCTTCCAAAGCTGTCCCAACGTACATGGCCCCCGGGTGGTCCGGACGGGCGACCGGGAGCCCGCAATCTCACCCCGCGCCACTGCCACTGCCGCTGCCACTGCCACACCGCCATCCGCCGACTGCCCAGCGCACCGCAGAACACACCCACCCACACACCCACCCACCCATCCATCCTGTGTACTTGGTCCACTAAGAGATTGGAGCCACCGCAGCATGACGCTGCGGACCCCCGTCCTCCTTACCGCTTCCACCGCCGCCCGCGCCGCCACGACTGGCCCCCATCTCGATCGTGCAGCTCAGGCACTCCGGTGCGGACGGGTACGTCTCGCAGCTGGCGCCGTCCGATGCCACAACTTTGGACGACATGCTGGCGCGCGGCCGCACCTGCAGGACACCCCGCCGCTCTTCCTGCTGCGGCGGCAGCTTCGCCGCTGCCGCATCTGCCGCCGCCAGGTCTGTGCCCTTCGCCGCCACTGCCGCCGCCGTCGACGCCGTCGAGCCCCACGCCCCGCTGCTGCTGTTCCCGGACGCCGTCAGAGCACGCACAGCGAACTTGATGCTGCCGTCAGCGAGCGCGGCGGGTCCGCCGCCGCCGCCGCCACCGCCGCCGCCGTTGATACTGCGGGAGGCCTCCCTCACAAATTTGGCGCTCGCACCCGACACGAACACGGAGGAGAGCTTGCGCTCCTCTGCCGGCACCGACTTGCCAAACACCTTGAGCATCACCGCCGCGACGCAGGCCAACAGCGCGACGCCGATCACCCCGCACAGGATGACCCAGAGTCCCGCCAGCTGCTGGATCTTCACGGCGGTGGTCTTGGCGGGCGTGCACTTGTCCAGCGCGCCCAAGAACTGCAGGTGCTGGTTGGCCAGCCTCTCCACGTTGTTGGCCTCCAGGGAGATGAACAAGCCCCGGTTGAAGTCGGTGAAGGCGGAGGTGTTGAAGTCCTTGTGGAAGAGGAAGCCGAAGTCGATGAGCGCGTAGGGCTTGGGCAGCAGCCGCACGGCGCAGTCGTCGTTCTGCGACATGACGTAGTAGCCGATCTCGGGCAGGTCCATGATGTACGCGTCCAGGCTGTGGTTCGTCAGCGCGGCCTTGAGCTCATCAAAGGTGGGCCGCCCGTCGAAGTCCAGCGGCTGCGGTGTACGATGTACGGGGTACGGCGTGAATTTACATCAATGGGTGAGGTGTCCATGGGGCGAAACTCGTGCAAGTAGGGGTTCGGGCACATGCGGCTGTCGAAAACACAAAAATCCAACAAAACACGGCGCAAGCCCAACGACCAACGACCAACGACCAACCCATGCACCGACCCACCCCAACCCGCCCGGGGCCGCCCACCCTGGACTCCACGCCGTAGCTGGTCATCAAGGTTGTCTCGAAGGCGCTGTGGACGGCCACCCTCCGCCCCCTGAGCTCCATGACGTCCCCAAAGCCGGTCGCCATGGAGTCGCTCGCAATGGCGGCCGCCAGGTTGGCGATGTATGTGGCCATGACGATGAGGTTGAGGAAGCAGAAGGCGATGAGGAGGGCCTGGGCGGGCAGCGACCGCACGGGGAAGATCTCCAAGTTGAAGACGGCGAGGAAGGTGCGGTAGGTGGCGGCCCGGGCCTCGTGCGCCGTGTCCCAGTCCATGATGAGCTCGCCCTCCTGCAGCAGCTGCTCCACCACGAAGGCGATGACGGGAACGACCAGAACGGTCAGGAGGAAAGCGAACCTGCGGGTCGGCGGCGGGTCAGCGGCAGGGGGGGCGGCGGCGGGCCAATGGCAGGGGGGCGGCGGCGGCGGGCCAATGGCGGGCCAGTGGCGGGTCAGCGGCGGGCCAATGGCGGGGGTACGGCGGGCCAACGGCGGGGGTACGGTGGGCCAACGGCGGGGGGCCGGCGGGCCAATGGCGAGGGGGCAGCGCAGCGACGCGGCTGGGGAGAACGATTGAGCCCTGGGGCCCAAAAGCCCAGCGGTGAGCGGGAGGGTAGTCATCCACCGATGCATCCACCGATGCATCCACCGATCCATCCACCCGGCAAGGCCCGCAGAGGAGCGGTGGGGGTCCAAGGTGGGATAGCCTCCGCAGCGCACTCACCACACCTCCGCCGTGAAGGGGCGGATGAATGCGAACATGTCCACCTTGGGGCGTCGGTCGCTCACGAGCACGCCCAGCCCTGCAGGTGGGGCGGGGCGGGGGGTTAAATTGAAATAAAGGGCGGGGCGGGGGGACAGGGTAGGGGGTCGGCCCCCGGCGGCCTCGGTCGGCTGGACGCGCCTCGTTCGCCCCTAGGTGCACCTCCAGTGTGTCCATGGCCCTGTCTGGGTATTGCCGTGGGGCCACCCCAGCAGCGGGAGGAGCAGTCAGATGCATCACTGCCACCAGCATCAGCCCCAGCAGCCACATTCACCCACACCTACAGGCTACAGCCCAGCGCGTGCGGCGATGCCTGCGGGCTGCGGGCTGCGGGCTGCGCCGCCCACCTACCTGTGCGGTAGTAGGGGTAGCTGGGCTGCAGGCCCATCGCCTTGCGGGTGCTGGTCAGCGCAAAGGACCCGGCGGCCACAGCGCACGCGGACATGGTGCCGTTGGTGCCGAGCTTGCGGGCCAGGGCAGACCAGCCAGCGTCCTGGCCGTAGCACACAAACTGGTACGTGACGCCCTGTGGGCCCAAGGGGCGGACGCCGGCGGGAGATGGGCGTGTTGTGTATTGGGTGGGTGCTGCAGCGTTCGGAGAGCGCCCACGGTGTCTCTTGCAAGGCGGGGCTGCGGGCTGGCTGTTGCAGTCATGGAAGGTCTGCCTCCATTCGACGCAACGTTTTATATCTGTGGTCACACGCTAAAGCCGCTCCAGGGATCCGGGGCATGGACGTAAACAAGTAATGTGTTTTGGGGTGGTGTGGGTCCGGAGCGATGAAACGGCTGCCTGCTTGTGTGGCAACAAAGGTGCATGGTGGTCTGTTGCACTGCTGGTGGGCTGCTGGGAGTCCTGCATCGCTCGGTCGCGGTCGTGACGTCGTGTTTCGTGTCGGGAAACCGTGCGCGTGGCACGTATGGGTATTAGTTGCCGTGTCAGTGATGACATAAAGGTGTACGGGAAATGTGGCAATTGAACTGCAGGCGCGAAAGCAACAGGCCTAGGTACGGTGAGCAGGCAACTACGCGCGGGTACGTCCACTCGCGAGGAAAACCCTTCGTCCATCTGACCTCTTGCCAGCCTGCCGACGACGCAGCGATACGGAACAGCTCAACATCGAGCCCAGTGTATGACGAGGAGCTGAGGTTGGGGTCGCACTCCACCCAACCCGCAGTGGCTATTAGACACACGTTGATGGGCTGCTGGCTGCGAAGCAGTCGCGCAAACATCAGAAAGAAGAGAGCTGCAGCGCGAAATTGGAGCGCTGCTGTCGGTTGCATGGCTGCAAGGAATCACTCGGGGGGTCTCAGGGAGTCTCCAAACCCGGCGATGCTTGTAGTCTTGTATTAGCGTCAGCCCAAATTTTCTGCGTGCAAATAATACAAATATGTTAGACAGTCGTGAAATTGTGCTGCCAACGATTGCACGTGGAGGCTTGCTGGCACCTTGGGGAGCATGTCCTAATCGACGACTCACGGCGCCGATGCCCATAGAAGTTCAAACAATATATCTGAAGTAATGACAATGTGATGTACGTTTATTGCAACAATATCTCCGTTTCCTGCCGGTTGTTCAAGTCGCCCGTGGGTTTTGTTCCTACTGGTACTGAAACGAACCCTACTTGCGCTGACAGATGACAGATGCACAAATTGCTGATGCGTCAGAGGTATGCGTATTGGATGCAGCTATTTTTCTGGCCTGACCACTGCTATAGGCCTGAGGGGCTCAGGTTTGTGTTGCGGCTCGTACAAGGCTACGGTCTATCGTTTCTATGCTGGATAGTTTTGTCGAAGATAGAAATGTGGGTGATCGACACTTCAGGAGAGAAATGATTGACGCAGCTGCGCGCCATGTATCCTGACAAGATGCGTTATGTGATAATACGTATAACATTGGACCAGCAACCAGCAGCCGACCGACGAATTACACAAGTTTGAAATAGAAGGATAAAATTGCATTTATTCGCAGATTATGAGAGCGATTGTGGCATATTAGGCAGGAGGTATCGTAACCATGATTGTACAGTCAGTTCGGTCAACAGATTCCCAGCTACCGTATCAGTTCTCAGGAAATAAGCATGACACAGAAATGATGACGAAATTCATCGACAATCGCATCAGGGGTTTGAAAGATGGGATGCAGACTGGGTACATGGGCAGAACCCATTTGATTACCCCCCGCGCGGCGTAAGCGGGCGTATGTCCCTACAGTGTCGACCAGCACTTGTCAGCAGTCGTACCGTATATCGAAGAGCCGACGCTGGCGCTACATCTAATAGCAAAAACCGAAGCAGTAGCACAGCGGCACCGTCCTGCACGAATCGTGTTCCAGTGGAGGTCCAGCGTGGTTGAACATTGATCACAGCAGGGCGGAGTTTTCGCAATGTGTGGTGAGGAGGCTTATTATTAAGAATGTTGGTGACAGCCAACGGCGACAGCCGAGGCTTCCTCACCATACACGGCCTAAACGAACTGGCGCCACCCGGACAGGCTCCACAAGTGCACCGAGTCCCCGGGCCCACACTACCAGGGAACCACCCCGTTCCTGAGGGAACCAACCATGGCAAGGGATAAAGCCCGCTCAGGGCGAGTTAGCCACCAGGGCGGCCGAACCACTACCCCAACCAAGGCGGGGCCACTTCTCCAGCGGTGGCCCGTAGTCTTGGAGAGCCACAGGCGCTCGCGACTCACCATCAGGGGCCTGCCCGTATGGTCCCACCGGGCCGCAAAAACCGCCCACACCAAGCGATAGCTCCACCGGGCGGCAGTACCCCGTCCACCCGCGGCCCACTACTACTGAACGCCCACAGGGCTTCGGTTAAGAAACCTGGCCTGACGGAACCGAGCCACGGCACACAAGACGCCCGTCCTGCACCTTCAAGATGGGGTGTGTAGCCCCCATAGCTGACCACCCTTTCACTGGGACTCCCAGCTCCGCGAAGTCGTAGAGCCGGCATCAAAAGTCGGCCACTGCCCGCCGGGCGGCTAGCCCTTCCGCATCCACTGATGGCCGAGGGGTCCCGTCCGCGTTCCTGGACCTGGCGGCCCTCAGGGCGAGCCGGTGTTGCACACCGACGGGGGGCGTGGCGAGCCACACCTGCTGCCTTTGAAGGCTCACCCCTATCCGTGCCTCGATCTGCGCGACAACCGCTTGGGCCACCCCACAGCCCTCAAAATGGTGTTGCCTGGGCGTTGGCCTCACCGCCCCGGCGCCGGGGTATGTCCCGCACCCACAAGGGGCCACCGCCGCCCCTCTCATGTGGGAGTTCCCGAGCATCGGGATGCCATCAACCGCCAGTCGCCAATACGCCTCCTTATTGGAGTTTTCCCACTTGGCCTCCGTCCACATCCGCTGCATGTTTTCTATTACCTTGGAAACCATCCTCGGCACTTGTGGCGCTGTATGCCTGTATCCTCTACCCCAAGCGCTTCGCAAGCAAAGCGTGTGTGTGTGCCGCACGCCTCGTCTTCCCGAGGCTGTGCAGGTGCAGTGCCGTGCCGTACCGCACGGTGTACTCGTGGAGTGCCACCTTGAGGCCGTTTTGCAGCCTCCACCCCATGCGCCTCACCACCAGCATATCCGTGACTTCCTCTCTCCCCGGGGGGGTCGCCTCGGTGGGCCCCAGGGTCCCCTCTGCGGCCTCCCACCAGTGCGTGGGAGGCTATCTACGGCTGTCACCGACGGCCCGTAGGCTCCACTGTAACATCATTGTATCGTAGCCTGTGGTAAAACAGGCGGCTACCTGCGCTGAGTTCCTGCATGGACCGACTGGCTTAAAGGCGCTTACCGTTACATATCGTATACCTACGGAGCAGAGGAAACAAGAGTCCTCTCTAGCAAGATACCCAAACAGCCCCGATCAGGAGATGGGATTGTTACAATGTGGACCCGTAATCCCGACCGGGCGCCAGCCTTATCAATAATAGGGTGGCGCAGTAGTGGCGCGGTCTTCTTCTGCGGTGTGTGGTGAGGACGCTTCGGTCGTCGCCGATGCTCCGCTCGGGTCATCTGCAATCTGACTCATTCAGGGAAACACGCCGCGAAACCTCGCGGGCGTGATTGAGGCAGCTTCGAAGCCGACGGGCTGCAAAAGGAGGAGGGGTGGGTCGTGGCTGTGGGCGCTGCGCTCCTGGTCGAGAGGGCAAATGCACCCCGTAATTCTCTACTGCTGCTACCTGAGCAGGAGGGTTGTCGGACTGTCCGGGAGACAGCCTGACGTTCTCTGGGTCATGCCGTCGTTGACGGTACCCAAGGTGGTTATGTGGCTTTACATCAAACTGGTCCATGCATGACGCGGAGGGACGATGCATGCAGCTTGTACATTCGGCTTGCGCGTGCACAACACGCACCGCTGGTTGCCTCAGATACGGCCATGCGTGGCGAGGCAGGCCCTGCCAGCAAGGCGGGGCAACATGCATGGAATTGTCGCCAGAGGTGGCTTACAGTTGTCGAAGGGGGCCTTAGGGGGTTATCTTTTAACCGACGCTTGCATGTTTTGGCGAAGAAAAAACCATTGTTAATTTCTTGTAGCTCATACCAGAATTAATCTGTTATATATTGTGACCAATCCGACAAGCGGATAGAACGCGCGATGCTGCCTTCTGGCCCAGGCATCAGAATACCCAATGACCCAGCATGACTTGCGAGCCTCGCAAGGTAACGACGAACCCACGACGAAAGTTGCACGCTACCTGCCGGCTACTTCATCGAAGTCCCATTGCTCTCATAGTGGAGGTGTGAAATATGCAAAGTATCACTTGTCGCCTCTTGTCGTTCCGCAACATCCCGCATGACTAATCTTAGGCAACGACGCGCCATTAACACCAACACTCCTGCAAACAAATACGTCACGAAATCAATACGCATCTACACACTCGGGGGTGCCATTCATTCACGGACCCTGCAGTTGTACAGGAACGTCTATCACAGTACAGGTAAGAAAGTAAGATACCTAAATATTCGCAGTGACAACCCAAATACTCCTTAGGCCATGTGATTATTATTACGAGTACATCGACAATATTTCGTCAAACACATGATAGGTGTGGCGGGTTAGCGCAGGTCGCTTCAGCTAAAGCCCGCACTGTCAGAGCCTGAAAGACGCGATGAGCCCATAACCAGTATACACGAACAAATGACGTTCCTCATCTGCTTAAATATTAAAAAGTTCGATATGTTTGACGCGATCGGGTCACGGGATGTTTGTTTTCATGGTTTGGCACGGAAGGATGCAGCCGCGACGGCAGCTGTGTTGATCTCAATAAACTCTTTATAATCCAAAAGTTAACGAAGGTAAACTTCTATCTGCTTGCGCAATAATTTCGAACAGATGGCCCGATAAGCTGGTTTCATACGACACTGTCGAATTGACGGGGACGAGGTGATGACCGTTCCGTGTATGACTTATCAAATGTTCATCACTTGCAAACTAAAAATAATACAACTACTTGAAAACGCGTTCATGGACTGGACATGTCTGACCTAGCCACGAGCTATCGGAGTGCGGGCCTCAAATAACATAAAACGACGTAATTCAGAAGACAAAGAATTATATGATGAGGATCATTATCTGCATATCTTTTACAACGTAGTCCTCAAGGGTTGTGAGAAAATCGGCGTCCTACACTTCTACACTTAGTGCGCAGCAGTGCGGAGCCACCTTGCATTTTCTTAAGAGTCCAAGTCGGTACAAGACAGAGGCGTGTATATTCCTTACCACCTGGTGATTCCTCGCGGACTGGTCGCACATCCAGGGTTCCATCGCTGCGGTACGGTGGTTTATTAAGGACAATTCGTCGCGTTCTGCAAAGCTCTTATCATCCACCTGTCACATCTACTCAATGCTTTCTTTTTTATCTGGCATTGCTTTTCCTCGACAGGATACTCGCAGCGGACTGCCTACCGGCCTCGTGAAAGGGCGTCAGGTGGGGCTACGTTTGTCAGATTCCACGATATTCCGAGCAATTCATCAGAAATTCATGTTTGGATATGTATGCTGATCATTTGACCCGTTTGCTCTGCGACAGCTTACAGACGTTTGCTCGGCAAGCGAAGCGCGCCACAACAGCAGTTTTCAAGCGATGGGCCCTAGCAATTCCGCCCTACATCGAAGTGATGTGGCACAATGGATATGGCTGCGACCCTTTCCATTGCTGTGTACATGGCTCGTCGTGACATTGCTCGTTCAACCCTCTTCGGGCGATCCGTTAAACGTTTGTCTCATTGCAACTGCTGGTTGGGTGAACTGCGATGCTAACAAATCTTCTGCAACGTACACCGGAGTTGATGTTGAGCTCTTTCGCACCGCCGCGGCGCGCGCGGGATGGCAAGAAGTGAGTTGCGCCTTCCGTAACGGCGCTGCCTTGGTTTGTTTGGCACTATTCGTCATAAATTTCGTCAATCCTTCCCTGGTGGTTGCACCCGTGCTACGCGGTCCATTTTGCTTGATGTGTGTCACGCGCCGACGGACTTCGGACGTCGTCCCCGGAACATAACCGCCTTGCGCCAGACACACGGACGGCCCTGCGCTCAGCTTGCCAATCCTTTGCGCATGGAATTTCGCATGTCGTCGTGGAAATCAGCAAGTCCGAACTCGCGTACAAACCTACATCTTATTTTCGGCTCCCTAAATATAATGTTTCATTGACTGCCGAACCGATAGGATCCTATGCGCGCATGCAAGCTGATAAGCAGAAATTGCGGTTGCCGCTGCACTCACGAGTACTTAGTCCTCGTTGGTTCAATCGTCTGCAGTACAGGGCATTTGCAGCATCATACGATGCCGTACAGAGCCGACGCTTGCGTTCCAGCGTCGGGCTCTCCTGCCAAGAAATCCGCTCGCTGCCCCTCCCACCTGAGGAACCCTCCCCTCCCACCTGCCGGCTGCCCCTGCCCGCCCCTGCCCACCTCATCCCCACAGGGCGTCACGTACCAGTTTGTGTGCTACGGCCAGGACGCTGGCTGGTCTGCCCTGGCCCGCAAGCTCGGCACCAACGGCACCATGTCCA
This sequence comes from Eudorina sp. 2006-703-Eu-15, assembly GCA_003117195.1. Classification (NCBI taxonomy): domain Eukaryota; kingdom Viridiplantae; phylum Chlorophyta; class Chlorophyceae; order Chlamydomonadales; family Volvocaceae; genus Eudorina; species Eudorina sp. 2006-703-Eu-15. Next base: position 1,111,581 of record BDSI01000013.1, read on the forward strand.
CGTGCGCTGTGGGCTCGGGGTCCTTCGCGCTGACCAGCACCCGCCAGGCGATGGGCCTGCAGCTCAGCTACCCCTACTACCGCACAGGTAGGTGAGCGCAGCAGCCCGCAGGCAGCGCCGCAGCGCCGCCTGTACGCATTACTGTAACCTTGACAGGAGGCCTGTCGAGAGGCGGGGCCAGAGCTGACACGTTGATCAAGCGCGCGAGAATCGCGCTTGCACATCGGCCATGCGCCCCTTGGTTGCCGATGGAATAAATGGGGAAGGCGAGGAGGAGAGTCCTCACGAAGGCCGTCAGGGCGTTGGTCGGCGCGGCCGGGTCGCGCCTTCTCGCGAAAGGAGAGACAGATCCTCCACCGCCGCGCTTCCGCCGCCCCCTGGGTTGCCGGCGCTCCTCGCCTCCGCCCGCGCCTCTTACTCGGGGTCGCTGTGGTCATACCGGTATGTCCGTCTGTTCCCCCCCCCCCACACACACACACAGGTCTTGGCGTCCTCATCGCCACGGGCAGCCGCCAAATCGACATGTTCGCCTTCATCAAGCCCTTCACCATCGAAGTCTGGTGGGTGGGTGGGTGGCTGGGTGGGTGGGTGGGTCCTGGGGACGGTCTAACCGTCACAGCGGCGTGGCCAGTGGTGCGGGTGGTGCTGTGGATGTGTCTGGTGTTGACGCTACTGGGCGCGGGCCCCGCACGCCCGCCGCCCTGACCTGTACGTACCGTACTTTAAGTGCAGGGCCGGGACCGCGGGTCGTGACGAGGCAAGGGAGTATCCCAACCTCCCAAGCGCAGGCTCGCTCCTTCCAAAGCCAGCTTCGTTTCCTCCGTATACCCGAATGTCCGTACACTGCCGTATATGTACGCGCGCGCCATCCACCCTCATCTCAATCAAGATACCGAAACCGCAGGACAGCGGCAAACCACCCTACCGTCCCTGACTACTTACCCTGGCCACCCCTTCCCCAGGCTGGCCTTCCTGGTGACCATCATTTTGGTCCCCATGTTGACCTGGCTGGTGGAGCAGCTGATGCAGGAGGGCGCCGTGATCCTCGACTGGGACAGCCTGTACGAGGCACGCCAAGCCACCTACACCTCCATCCTTGCCGTGTTCAACCTCAACGTCTACAAGGTCGGCGGCGTCACTCAGCCGCGCGCCCATGTCTCGCACAGCGACACCCGAGTGTGGGAATGAAAGTCAACGGACTCCGTACATGTCGTACTGCGGTACCGCCATTATTCCCTTGTCGGATCGGCGCATACCAACGTCCACCCATCTACCCATCCAGGCGATGCAGCCATCCAACCGATTATCCTTCCATTTGTAAAAAACCGCCTCTTAACCCGTCAGGTCAAGTCGCTGGCGGCCCAGGCGCTCATTATCACGTTCTGCTTCGTCAACCTGATTGTGATGGCCACCTACGTCGCCAACCTGGCGGCGGCGCTCACCAACATCAGCATGGCCAAGCGCTTCACTGACGTCACTGACCTGCGGGGTCGCAAGGTGGCAGCGCACAGCACCTACCAGCCCACCATGGTGTCTAGCTACGGGGTGCAGTCCAGGGTGGGTGAGGTGTCCAGTTACGGCCCACGGGATGTGGGTTTTAGGGTTTTAGGCGTGCCTGTGCGCACTTGTGTGCTTGCTCAAGAACTCAACCCCGTACCCTGTTCCCCGTACCCCGCACGCCGCACCTCGTACGGTGTACCCCGTACCCCTCAGACCCTGGACTTTGACGGGCCGTCCACCTTCGATGAGCTCAAGGCCGCGCTGACGAACCACAGCCTGGACGCGTACGTAATGGACCTGCCCGAGATCGGCTACTACGTCATGTCGCAGAACGACGACTGCGCCGTGCGGCTGCTGCCCAAGCCCTACGCGCTCATCGACTTCGGCTACCTCTTCCACAAGGACTTCAACACCTCCGCCTTCACCGACTTCAACGCCGCGCTCTTCAAGTCCCTCGAGGCCAACTACGTGGAGCAGCTCGCCTCCAAGTTCCTTCTGTTCTTGGGCGCTCTGGATCGGTGCGCGACGGCCAGCACCAGCGACGCCATCACCTTCCAGCAGCTCGCGGGACTCTGGATCATCCTCGGGGCCGCCATCGGCCTGGCGCTGGTGGCCTGCACCGTTTCGCTGCTCGTCCGCATCTTCGGCAAGTCAGCGCCGGTCGAGGACCGCAAGCTGTCGTCCGTGTTCGTCTCTGGTGCGAGCGCCAAGATGGCGAGGAGCGTCTCGCGGGCGGGCAGCATGCACGGCGGCAGCGTGCACGGCGGCCGGCGCGCCAGCGCGCTGCTGAGCACACTCGGCGGCGGCAGCATCAGCGGCGCGCCGGGCGACGGCTCGGTGGCGATCAAGGTGCGGCCCTCCAATGTGGTGTTTCCGGAGACCGGATCGGTCGGTACGCGGCAGATGACGGGGGGAGACGGCAGCGTGCCGGGGCTGGCATCCCCCGCAACGCCCCGCGAGAAGAGCGGAGGTGGCGGCGGCGGCGGCGGCGGGCTGATGATGTCGCCCGGGTCGGTGAGCATGCGCAAGAGCAGCAGCCAGCCAGATCTGTACGGAACCGTGTAATAAGCGCCGCAGATCCTGGGCTGTGGCTGGGTACGGCAGGAGGCCGCGTGATGAGCAGGAATCTCGTCTGATGGGCCGCGCGAAGGGCAAGGAGGCGCACCCCCTTGGTGGTGGTTGTGGTGGTGGTGGCGGTGGTGGTGTAAGCGTTGAATATGGTTTAGTGTGGGAGGCAAGATGGCGGTGGTCGACCGCGAATGCACCCAGGCGGGCACGCTGGGGTGCAGTAGTTGTATGCGAGGGGCGACACGTACGGGGGTCGCTGAAAAAGGAGGTCGCTGCGAGGCGATTGTTGGGTTGACGACTGTCGTTAGAAGTGGTCGTGGCTGGCTGGCTGACTGGCTGGCTGGTGGTGAGCTGTTGTAGATGGATAGGTGGATGGGTGGGTGGGCGGGCGGGATGTGGGTGGAAAAGTACGTACAGCAATAATGTGGGTTTTGGTGACAGGGGCCCCCGCAGGCGGTGGCGGCATTGCCTCGTTTGTGGACAAGGGCTGCTCAGCCAGCTTTACCGGAATGACCGCCGATCGACGCTATCTCCCGGAAACGGGGCGGAGGGGCGTGTCGCGTGTGTGTGTGCACGAAACGACCGGCCGCGAGACATGCGGACCGTTACACCGTTGACAGTTGTCGACAGTGGACAGTTTTCGTGTGTGTGTACGTATGTGTGTACGTGTGTGTATACACACTTGCGTGCATCAGTGCGCGCACGAAAGTGAACCTCGCCGTGTGCAATGGTTGGGCTCGGATGCGTTGATTGACGGAGGATGGACGGAGCGAGCGTGGTGATTGTATGTATGTATGATTTACGTACGATACAGGCGCGGCGCCGCTGTACGTAATTTTGTTCGCCTGTCCAATGCATCGCGGCGTAGTGCTCTTGGCTCGAAGGATTTGCGGCACGGACAGACCCGAGGGTCGGTATGCGACCGTATGCGACCGTATGCGACCGTTTGCGATCCACGCATCTACGGAACGGAACAGCACCGGGGAGGTGCTCTCTGGCGGCGGTTTTCGGTCCGTCTCCGGCGGCGTTGTTTTGCCCCCTCCCCCCGGTGGCGTCATCACCCACGTCCCCGAGCGTGCGAGTGATAGCTAGATCCAGCATGCAAAGTTCAAATTGAAGTTTAAATTCAAATGGACATCGCTGAGAGGAGGGCTGTGGCGCGCAGGGCTTTGACCTGGCCTGGCGCGCGCTGCGGTTTGTGACGCAGACAGACCCGCGGGTCAGTCGGGGGTCGCTCGCGGACCTCTCCAGCAGGGAGGCCGGCGGCCCAGCTATCAGCGGGAGACAGCGCCTGGCCTGCTGGGTACAAGCCAAGGGCACGCCCCCCGACTAGACAGATGCCGCTTGACACGATTTTGGGAGTGTCGTTTCGTCCAGGGTGCCCGGAGAACGGTATATGCGGCTGGCCGGGGCGTGCTGTGCGTTTCTGCTTCTAGGGTTGGCTTCGATCGATCGAGGGGGGGGGGCGTTAGTGCCCGTGCCAGTACCAGCGCCCTCGCCGTGCCTGAACCTCATAGGGGCTCGACAGTCCCGTGCAGACCGTAGGGCTGGCTGGCTGGATAGCTGGCTGGGGCGATGGTCACTGTCTGGAGAGGGGCAAAATGCGGATTCCCTCCATCCGAGGGGTGTCAGCCTTGCCGCCTGGTTGCCAAACAACATTGATCTTCCGCATTTGGAGACTGCCTCCATGATCTTTATTTTGCTCAAGTCCGGCGCGCGCGGCCTATCCGTCCGTCCGTCCAGGCGCCCTCCGCGAGGGGCCGCCCGGGACCCGGCGAGGGGCCGCCCGGGACCCGGCGAGGGGCCGCCCGGGACCCGGCGAGGGGCCGCCCGGGACCCGGCGAGGGGCCGCCCGGGACCCGGCGAGGGGCCGCCCGTCCAGCCATTCGAGCACTGCCACTCTGCGACCGTATTCGTTCGTACGTACTACCCCGGAACCCCGCTTTATGACGACGACCGGGGGGATCGGTGCGTGTGTGTGGTTTTTATTTGTGTGTGTTACATATCGTACCGGGCCTGACGCTGACCTGATGCTTGTGTATGCGTTGTGTATTATTAAGGATGTTACAGCGGACCCCGCGGGTCATCGGTAACAGCCAAGGTTGTGCGCCCCCCTAGCCTCGTCAGCTGCTTTTGAATGCATGTCTGCGGAAGAAACGGAGTTGCGGGGAGGTGTGATGAAGCATTGGGGGGTGCTGAAAGATGTGTCTAGAAACTACCGACCTACCTACCTATTGATATTCTTGTTGTTGTGGATGCTATTTGTGGTTGCTGCTTGCTGGCGAAGGTCCCTCGCACACATGCCCTGCCTGCCTGCCTGCCTGCCTGAGGCGCCGCCGGTACTGACCGTCGCTGTACGCCGCCGTGCCCTACTGCATGGTGCATGTTCGATGAATCCAGTACACACTGTCCAAGTATGCGTCGGATTACGCACATCAGTGGGCGACCTGATACAGGCCGGACCTGTCGGCGCACGCTCCATGCACGCGGCTGCTGGCAGCGAAGATTGTGCGCATGTCGGCATGTATGCTGTGGGTCAGAGCGGACGGAACAAACGAGCACGTGCTGCTGCGCGGTCCCGGTCGCGTGCATGGGCGCGGCGCCGCCCGTTGCTTGGGCCCTGGGGGAGGGCGGCATGTATGGTTTGGAGGTTTTGGAGACTTTCTTCCCCCCATCCACGCGGCCCCATCCCCGGCCCCACCCCCCGCGAGGGGGCACGGCTCAGCTCTCGGGCAGGGGAGGTCAGACCACAGTCTCAATGCGATCTGATGATACGTGCGAGGTTGCTTCACCGTGCGTGTGAACGACCCATGAGTCACACGCACTGCCTGCGCGCCACCCGAGACCCGACACTGTGCAACCTTCCCCGGATGGAGGCATGGAGCCCAGATCTATCGCTCCCATTATGTTGGGAGTGCATTCGAAAGCCCAATTGTTCCACCATTGTGTCGCTATACTTTGCGTAACAGGCCGGCATTACGTCAGGACGGATCCGGATCCGGAATCGGAAACCTTTCGTCCCGTTTGGGTGAGGGGCACCCTCGCGGAGTCGAAGTCAACAATCCCGTCACGCGTCATCAACTTGCGCACATCCCGTTGGCTTCCGCATATTCTCCTGAATACGTCCGACGAGCATTTGAGAAAACAATTCAGGTCGCGCGACCTCATCTCGTTCCTCAGCCCCGGTCAACTGTCCTCGTCGCTTACGCCAGCTTACGCCGGTGACATTGCCAGCCGTCCTCGTTTGTGGACGGAGAACCTACCTAACGAGAGGATGACGCACGGCGGCCAGGCGGCCATCCCGGAGCGGGAGCGCGTTTCTCAGGTGGGCGCGCCGCTGGTGGCGGTGCTGCTGCGATCGATGTCACAAAGAGACTTAGCTGACCAGAGCTGAATTATTGGTTTACGGGTAATAAGTTGTGGCTGGACGAGGTGACAGCGAGCGGTGGCCGTTGTGAGTCTAGGGTCGAGCGGAGGTTGGCGCCCTTGGCGCCATTTGCGCCGAGCTCTGACTAGGAAGGTTACGACTTATCCATGGGTAATATGAACGCCTTAGCCATGTGTAATATGAGCAGATAATGCTTACGTTTTCCAGGTGGCGCTGTTTCACGATGCGCTTGCCTGACCGAAATGCCGGCGGCGGGTGCTTGACCGTCTGTCCGGCGCCGCGCGAGCGAGGAAGCGGTTCGGTACGAACACGCCCGTCCCGCAGCGCCCACCTCGCGCAGCGGTCGCTGCCCCATCGCATTGCCGCCCGCGCCGACCCCCGAACGCGCGACGAGGCCGCCACGACGAGGCCGCCACCCGCACGGGCCAGTCACGGGCACCTCACGGGCCAGTCACCGAGGGCCGCGGCGGCGGACCCTGTACGCTTGCAGCCTGGCAGCGCACCCCTGTTGATTGCGGGGAGGCAGGGCCCAGGGTCCGCGTAGCCCATTCCTGCTGCGCGCGTCGAGCCGTGATGTCCGGGGGACGCGGCGGCGGAACGGTTGCGGAGCGACTGCCGGATCCCCGACCAGCCACCCGAGTACGTACTAATGACCTCGAACGGCAGAGGCAGCTCTTGAGTGTCACCATCAGCGCCATGCAGTTGCAGCACACACCCAGCGCCGTGCCGTGTACTGGGGGGGATAAAAAAGAAACAGCCCCCCCGCCCCCCGGTGTACTCGGGGGGATGGATCCTCGCTGCTGCCTCGCGCTTTTCGGCGGAGATGGGGATCCACGACCCCACCGACCCCGCCCTGCGCCGCGCCGCTGTGAGCAGGAGATGTACGGCCACTCGTACAAGGAGCTGTCCAAGGATGAGAAGAAGGAGGTGCGTGGCGTGGAGTAGAGGGATGGCTGGGTGATGAGAGGGGTAGAAGCCAAAAGAACGTGCGCGCCGGTGACGCGGCAGGGGAAAGAGGCGGTGGGGAGGGACCGGCCGGCGCCCTGCGGGGGGTGGGGCAGAGACACCAAACACACACCCGACACCGCCCGCAACGTCTGCGACGTGGCGCACGCTACCGGCGGGGCACGGGTCGTGGTACCGGCCAGTACACGGTACAGCATTCCGGTTTCCCGGTGGCCTGAACAGATAACCAGCAGGCAAGCACGTCGGATGTTGGATCGGATGCCGACAAACAGCTCGGCCGCAGGTGCGGGTACGAGTACATTTTTTTCGACATAACCCCTTCTGTGCCCACTCACACACCCCTCCTTCCCTCGCTGTCCCCAGGTGGTGGACCACTGCTTCGGCGCCGGCCACACGCCCCCGGAGCGGGAGCAGGAGCTCAACGAGGCGGCGGAGCGGACCAAGGGCCAGGGCCAGAAGAAGAGCCCGAGCGGAGGCGGCTCGACGGGCGCCTGAACGAGGGCCCGACCCCCCGAGTTCGTGCGTGCGTGGGCCGCGGCGCTACTACGGCACCTGGCAGTCAGCGGCCCTCGCGGCGATGTTGAGCTGCCAGACACCGATACTGCGCGACTGGGGGTGATGGCGCTGCTGCCGTACCGCTGCACCTGGCTGGCCGTGACATGCAGGCTGGGTGCGCAGATAGATAGACGGAGACGTCTTCTCGTGTATTGTGTATGCGTGCGTTGATAGTCTGTTGACAGTTGCGTTGGTTGGGCTCCGGCCAGTTTGTAACCAACCGCGGTAAGACATCGCATCATACAGTCCAGTGCGGCGCCAAGACAACAGCGGGGGACTGCCGGTGCCAAACAGGAGATAAGAGACCTAAGCCGCCACTACCGGTTTGTGCCGTACGGCATGAAGTTGAGGCTGCCCAGAGGTGGGAGGCTCGGGACACGCCCCAGCCCCCAAGCCCTTGCTCTACAACACACCTCAACTCCTCAAGCGATACCGAGGCGGGCTTGCCAAGTTGCCAACCATCCCTCCCCCGCCTAACGCTATCAGGCAAGCCCCGCCGCCCGCAGCGCCATGGCTCTTCGCCTCCTCGCGGCTCACCACAGCCCGCAGCGCTTCAACCCACCACCGCACAGGACAGCTCAACATGCTCGCACCCAGAGAAGGGACCCATCGCCGGATCCCGCGCGTCCGGGGCCCCAGCCCGGCAGCCTGGGGACGCTGTGGGCGAGTGACCTCCATCCTCATCACGACGGTGAGCTGCACCCCACACTCAGGGACGACGAGGGGGCCCCCCGGGCCCCAGGATCAGTGACATACGGGATGAAGGCACCCAGGGACGGGCGGGAGGGACACCCGCCAGAGGGTGCAACCCATTGCCGCCGCCGCTGCGCCGTCCCCTGCCAGCCGCCGCCCGCGACCTGGCCCCAGGAGGAAGACAGGGGCGCGGCGGAGGATGGTGAGGGGCGGGGCGACTGGCCGGCGTGTGGGCGGTAGGTGCCGCAGGGCACGGTGCTGACATGTTCCAAGGGGGCCGCGTGGAGACCAGCGCGCGGGTGAGGGCGTGGCCTGTGCGGTTGGTTGGTTGGTTGGTTGGTTGGTTGGTTGGTGATCCGCGGACGCCCGCGTCCCCCTTCCGTCATGCACTCACAGGGCCCGCAGCCCCATCCTTCGGGTGCGCCCCTTCCACACATCCACTCGCGCGTCAGTTTCTTTTCACACACCTGAGAAGGGCCCCATCCGCGATGGCAGCGCACGCGTGTAGCCCCTTCCCCGGCTGGGCCCTATGCGACGATCCGCTGTCCAGAGCGTCAAGCCCCGCAAGGCCTGGGGCCAGCTGTCCGGAGCTCCGAAACCCGCTTCCGGTCCTGGTCCTTCTCCTGGTCTACGGCGTTCTTAAGCTGCTGCTGCTGCGCGCCACCAGTAGTGGGGCGAGGTCCTCATTACCCAGCTGGGCCGCCGATTGGTGGCGAAGGTGGCGGCGGTGGTTTCGGAGGACCGGCTCGTTGCGGCATTGGACTCGTGCGACTGACGAATTGCTGCAGGTGCTGCAAATGCGACGGCTGCGGCTTTCAGGACAGCTACTCCCTACAGCGCCACCCCTTTGCACTGGCAATGCTACTGTGGTTGGTTTGGGTGTTGTCGCTGCTGCTGCTGCTGCTGCTGCTGCTGCTGCTGCTGCTGCTGCTGTTGGAGGAGGAGCTGGCGCCGCAGATCCATTTCCCGCTGCAGCTGGTCGCAGTGGGCCTGGAAGGTCCGGAACTTGTCGTCGCAGCGCCAGTTAGCTACAGGGAAGAAGGGAGGGAGACAGGGGGTCCGCGAGGGAGGACCCGGGGGAACGGGCAGACGGGGCCGCACTTCGGTTGGGCCCAAACCGCATTGACTGGACAGGACCCATGGCAGGGTGGGACACGCGCCCGTGACCCCGGGGCCGATGGACAGCTTGGGGCGCGCAGGGCAAATTTCGTAACCCATCACCGCGCGCGTCTCCTCTTGAGTCGCCGTACAAAACCGTACAGTCTTACCGTACAGCAGGTCGGGGAGCAGCCCCAGGATGGATCCGATTACGAAGGGGCCCACGCTCTGGTCATGGGCGGAGGGTCAGTGCGGTCCCGCACACCCAGGCGAGGGGCGAGGCGCAATCGTTAGGTGCGGCACGGGGCAGACGTGGCAAGGGCCGGCGGCAAGGAGGCCGTGGGGGAAGCCGAGGGCGTAGGGCAGCGGGCCACGAGAAGAGGACAGAGCGCGAGACCACGGGGCAAATGCACCACATAAGAACAAGGCACTGGAGGGGGGGCTGGTCAAGGGGGTGAGACGGCCGCGGAGTGACTTGTTTGCTTGCTTGCGCGGTGGGGCGGACGGACCGATATCCGTGCCACCCCGTGTTCCGCGTGCCGTACCTTCTTGATGTACGACCAGGGCACCGTCACAGCAAAGATGGCTGCCGCGGGGCAAGGCGACCAGAGAGGGAGGGAGGGAGCAGCGGGTCAGGTTGCGGGGCCGGCACGTGTGTGTGTGTGCGTGTGTGTGTGTGTGGCTATGTGTGGCTGTGGTGCAGCAGGGGCCCCAGTCAGAAGGACGCCCGACAACAACACCAAATTGGGATAACGGCTCCGACCCGCGGGTCTGCCGATGTGGGTCTCCCGTCAAACATTGCAAGTAAGTACGGCACAACGCACCGTAGAACACGTGGTGCTTGTACTTGTCGAGACAGTCCTGGAACTCTCCGTACAGCCTGGGTATGGGGCGGCCAGCTGGGTGCGTATGAGACAGCGTACGGTTGTAGAAACGCGCGTAGGCATGGCGGCAAGCCCTAGGTCAGCGCTTTGGGGTGTGCGCAGAGAACCACTGCCGCACGGCGGACGAGGGCCGACGAGGGCGGATGCGGCCGCAACTCCCACCCACCTGGCACCCTCGCGGTCGCCAGGAGCTATTTCGCGCCGCTGTGGGTTGCGCCCCTCATTTAAGCGACGCCACACCTCATCCATCGCGCGAATTTGCCGGCGCAGCTGTCAGAGGCTAACGACACTTACAGCTTGGTTGGTAATATCATGAATGTACATGCAAATAGTTAATGTCGGGTGAATGCAACAAACCGCATCTACTTCGCATTTTACTTTCGCAGGATATAGTCGTCCAAGGCTCCGGAACCGTTTCGATCTGAACTTTGTCTTCGCCAGAGACTTCCAACTTAAAGCATTAGTTTATTTCCACATGATAATTGTAGACCTGTGAATTTACACCCTACGCCAAAAAAGGTTTTGGCTTGGAAATGGCTTGACTTCACTCATAGGAACATAGCATCATGTCAATCCCTGATAGACCTTCAAATCCGGTGTTAGCGCGCCTTGAGCAAGAGGCGGTGCGTGCCGCAGTTCCGAAAGGCCTCAAGGATGAACGCAGCCGGCAGCTGGAGTACGACCTAAACTGGTGTTACAACCGCAACAATTGGTATTTTACTGGAGGTACTGATGCGTTTGTCTACGGTGCCTTTGGGCGTACTCGTAGGAGCAACGGTTTCCCAACCGTTTTCGGCGACAGAAGATACCCATCCTTGATGCACATTTGCCTGCCGTTTACGTCACCGTTAAATTCAATTTAATCACCCCATTGAATTCAATGTAATCATGCTCTATCCTCACCCGCCCGCATGCGTGCCTCGGCGCTGGTACCGAAGGTGGCATTTTGGTGGGCATCACCCTGGGTTACACCTTGAGGGTGAGTCGTGACGGGTGGGCTCGGCTCTGCGGGGTTGATGCATGTGTGTATGGGCGGCAGCATGCCAATGAGCCGCCAGAAACCTTGGCCATATGGTCCTTGGGGAGGGTGCGAGTCGTCTAGTCAACGCACTGCGTCGCCAATCCACATCATCTGGGTCGGCCCGACATTCTTCTCCATCTCCATCCTTCGCGTCCACTCATTATCATCATCTCATCATGGGGCACTTTCCCGCTGCCCACGGGCCCGCAGTCCGTCCAACCGCTGGCCTGGGCAGCCATCCTGGCGCCGGCGGGCGATTGGCTGTACGGTAAGTACGGAGATACGGTAGCACAGTCGGGAGGTCAACGGGTGTCAGGTCCGCCAATGGAGGACACATACACACATAAACACACAAGGGGGCACAAGGAGTGCCCGCGTTGACCTTGGCTCTGTCGTCTTTTCGCCCTGTCCATCAAGCCAGGCTGCTGCACGCACAGCCCACAGGTGTGTCCTTCGGGGCAAGCCCCTTGTACGACACTCCCCTCCCGCGCGCTGGCAGCAGCGCAGCGTCAATATGCCTAGCAATCTGCTACGGTATACCCTTTCCCGCCCCCCGCCCCCAAATGCGCAGAGCAATACGCGTGTCGGGACCTGCTGGAGTCCTATAACGCCCACCAGCGCGCGATGAAGGAGGAGGCCCGCCAGGCGGCGGACCGGGCCCGGACGGAGGTGCGCGAGTTCTACAGCCAGATGATGGCGGAGGGCGCGTCGCCAGCGGCGGCCGCGGAGGCGGCCACAGTGGCGGCGGTGGCGGACGCGGCGGCGATGTGGGCGGCAGAGACGCCGGAGGCGGGGCCAGCGGGGCGGGATCAGTCGGCGGCAGCGGGGGCGAGGGCAGGGACGGCAGGCGGAGGGCATCAGGGGCCGGGGGGTCCCGGTGGGGGCGGGGGAACGATCGCGGACGCACATGTGGGTGGGGCGAGTGCGGGTGCGGGTGGGCCGGGGAGACGACGCGCGTGGTGGTGGCCGTGGGGAGGAGGGGGGAGCGGCGGGGTCGCGAAACAGGTCGAGTCGTGAACCCTGGACAGCGGGCGGGTCGGGGCGGCCCGCCGTGAGGGTCGTTGTACGACTGTAGTAACGTACGGATGTGGCGGAGACGGGTACCTGGGAGGTCGGACCTCGCGACCCGAAACGGACCGTCCGCTGCGTGGATGCCAACTGGATATACGGTGGTGCTACCCGGCGGAGTCGGGCGGTTGGGGACAAGTTGCACTCCGACCGGGTTACAAAGTGCGCGACGCGGGGAGGGGGTCCACGTGGGTACGGTGACGGTACGGCCGGACAGGGGCTTGGGAGGATGATGTGGGGCGCACAGGCGCCGCGCGTCGGGGGGGGAGGGGGAGGTACGACAGCCGCAGGGAGGGGGGGGTAGGACGTAGGAGTCAGGGGCTGTGGGTTACCTGCAGCACAGAGCCAGTCGGGTACCAGTCGGGTCGGGGGGAGCCGTAGATTCGTGGGGCGGTTCCTCCTGTGGGGGGCCCGCTTTCGGGGGGCTTGGGAGGAGGGGCGAAGCGACTGACTGGCCTCAGGTACTGACGGACGGGCATGTTGCAAATGGGCGGGACCACGGGTGATTCGGTCCGTGTTTCGCGGTTTCAGCGGTCAGGTTGGGCGGCAGGGCGCGTCATGGGCGCGAGTCGGAGGCACGGATGACATCGAGGTTGTCCCTGTGTTGGCCTTCGTTTTCGGCCGTCAAAGATTGATTTTGGTAGTGAAGCACCTTGAAGTATTGCTTGGACTGGATAAGTAGCATACCCGGCGAGGCTGACGTCGGAATGGAATTGGACCGTGAACTGGAGCGTGACGGTTGGCAGTTGGCGCTTTCGTAAGGGAGAGATTCCGTTGGCGGTTCACTGTGCCATCGCTGCGCCACGACATCAAAATCTTAAGGCTTCAAAAAGACCTCCGAGCTGAGAGCTGTATAGGAACACAAATCGGTGTAGAAACGGACCTTTTCTTGACCTTTTCGTTAGTTGCAACACCTTTCGAAAGCTCCGGAGTCTTGAAGTGTTGATAGACCTGAGTGGACTTTAAGTCCAATTCTTGCTTTGGGGTAGTTATCTTCATTGCAGCGGTAATGGCGCGCCGGTGGCTTCTGGGCCTGGCGTTTGCGCTAGGACTGTCCATCTCTATGACATTTGCTGTGAACCCCAAGTCAAGCGGACTATCTTCAATTATTGGAAGTGAAACCCCGCGCGATTCGGTTCCGTCGCACGGCGAAACCGACAGCGCGACATTTGCGGAACAGACGTGCATGACGACAGACGAAGCTGCTGCCGCTGTGGACCGGTATGAACCGCGCTTTGGAGCACATGTGCAGACATTGTAATAAATGCATCAGAGAATGTCTGCGTTCTCTGCCCTAAGCACCCAACCGTCGCCTTCGCCGCGGCCCTTTTCCAGCCCACCCGTGAACATGCCGTACATACAGCACGACATCAGAAAGCCCCCCTGCCGCTGACCTCTGTTTGGTGTTGGTGTTTGGTGTTGGTGTCGACTAATCTGCACCCCACTCCACGCCAGGCCGCACCGCCCGGCAAATTCCCATTCCGCAGTCCCACCCGTAGTCCCACCCATACTGCAATGAACGACGACATCCCGTACAATCGTACATACCTTACACCCGTACAGCGGTGCACGTCTCGCACGTCTCGCACCCCTGCTTGCACCAGCGGTCCTGCTCTCCTATCCCGATCTCCCGTCACCTGCACATATCCGCGCCCCCGCCGATCTGCGCCGTTGTGGGTGTATTGCGGTAACACGCCGACACCGACACCCTGCATTGTGCATCGCGCATCTTGTGGCGTTACGTAATGTGCTGCCTCCGCTGCGTGCATGCGACCTACGCGGAACCGCGCGGCATTGATGGCGAGCAGCTTCTCTCAGTTTCTCCAGTTCCGTACCGTCAGCTCCCCCCTCACACCCGACCACGTGGTGGAGCCGGACGAGTTCCGGCGGCTGCACTTCTGGATGCGCGAGCAGTACCCGGAGGTGTGGGAGGCGATGGAGGTGGAGGAGGTGCGTGAGTCACACGGCAGGGGGCCCATCGGGGAGGCGGGGGGCGGGAGGGGCCGTCGGAGAGTAGGAGTTTGGTAGGCAAACTCCTACTTTTGGTAGACATAGTGAAGCTGCGCTGCGCTGCGCTGCGCTGCGCTGCCGGGAGACATGCGGGGCCGGCTGGGCCCCGGCGGGCGGGCGGCGGAGTCCTGCCGCCCCGGAGGGAAGGCTTCGCTCCTCCTGCGGCGCCCGGTCTGCAGATGGGAGTGCCGCCCTCCGCCCTCCGCCCTCCGCCCTCCGGATCCACATACCGTATCATGCGCCCCCCCCCGGGCCCCCCCCCCGGGGCCCCCCCCGGGCCCAACCGGGTGCCCTGTTGGCTGCTCGTCTGAGCAGCTGCTGCGCGCGCGGGGCCGCGTGACGGCGCTGAGGGCCGTGTGCGCGCCCTTCCGTACTGTCCCCGTATTGCCCTCACACTACCCGGTTCCCGGTACTGCCCCCAAACTGTCCCCTACTGCACCTGTACTGTCACGTGTCACCGCATGCATTCCTGGTGCAGCTGTACTTTGCTATCTCCGCAATGCCGTACGCCGTCCACGTGCCTTCAGGTGGGCTCCTCGGGGCTGAGCTACCTGCTCAGGTGGCAGGGCTCCCTGGACAACACCACGACCAGCACCAGGAGCAGTAGCAGCAGCAGTAGCAGCAGCAGCAGCAGTAGCAGCAGTAGCCACACCCCCAACCTGCCCCCGCTGCCGGTGCTGTTCCTGGCGCATCTGGATGTGGTGCCGGTGGCCAATGAGACGCTGTCCAACTGGACCCACCCGCCCTTCAGCGGCGCAGTGGAGGACGGCTACGTGTGGGGCCGCGGGGCGCTGGATGACAAGGTGGGGCGGGGCGGGGCGGGGTGTCGGTGCAGCAGCGAGGAGAGGGAGGCGGGGGAAGGGGCCGTGCACGGAAGTGGTGCCGAAGGGCAGGCAGTGAGAGCACCGAAGACGGGGGTGGGCTGATGGGAGTTGGGTCTCAAGGGCTCGCTGATATGCAGTGGGCCGTGTGACCCGCGGGTCGGTCGGAGCATGCCGTGTGACCCGCGGGTCGGTTGGAGCATGCCGTGTGACCCGCGGGTCGGTTGGAGCTGGCCGTGGGGAGCTGGGGTTCAGGACAGGCTACCCCACCCATCGAGTGGAATCCGGGGAGACGAAGGGGGCCAGGCGGCCTTGTGACCGATATGGGAGGGGCGGAGGGGCGGAGGGGCGGAGGGGCGGAGGGCGGAGGGGCGGAGGGGCGGAGGGGCGGAGGGGCGGAGGGGCGGAGGGGCGGAGGGCGGAGGGGCGGAGGGGCGGAGGGGCGGAGGGGCGGAGGGGCGGAGGGGCGGAGGGGCGGAGGGGCGGAGGGGCGGAGGGGCGGAGGGGCGGAGGGGCGGAGGGGCGGAGGGGCGGAGGACCCCATGGGTCGGTGAACGGGAGTGGTGGCTGGAATTTCGGCCGTGGGTGGCGGCTCGCGGACAAGGCATCTGGCTGTATTGGCGGGGTGGTATCACAGATGCAAGCTCTCATCGGCACACAGCCATACACCATCAACACGCATACACGCACGTGTCACCCACGAAGGCACAAGTCTTCCCCCCCCCCGAACACTTGCAGGATGTGTGCGGCACACAAGGCACACCCACCCGCACATCCTCACATGGGCCTGGGTGCCTCGGGGGGGCGTCTTGCTAATACACACGCACACGCACATGCACAGTTTTTGGGCTGTGGTGCGGGCAGTCCCGTGACCTGCGGGCATGTCCGGGCTCAGGCTATGTCCCTTGCATGTCACGCACTCCCGCCCACGAACACCCCCACACCCCCGCACCTGCACACCTGCGGGTGTCCTGGCTTCTCGCTCACATACCCGCAACGGCGGCCATACCGACCGCATCACCCACCTGCGCCCTCACCCGCGCCCGCAGGTGGCGGTGTCCGCGCTGCTGGAGGCGGCCACGCTGCTGCTGCGGGAGGGCTGGGCGCCGCAGCGGACGCTGTACTTGGCGTTTGGGCAGGACGAGGAGGTCGGCGGGGAGATGGGCGCGGGTGAGTGAGGGAGGTGGGGGTTGAGGGAGGTGGGGAGGGAGGGAGGGAGGTGGGGAGGGAGGACGTAGTGGCTAATGGTTACAGGTACTGCCAGAGCATGGATCCCGTGCAATGCGCCAGCGTAGCCATATGTGGAGGGGCCCAGCCACCAGCCAAGGGGGTAAAGGCTAAAGGGTCGCGCAGGATGGGCGCAGTGCGTGTGTGCTACGACATGTTCTGTTAGTGCCTCCCAGGAAGGGGGCAGCGGGGAGGCGTCTGGTGCACCCCACCCTCCTCCACATGAGGTCGGGGCTTTTTTGGTTTTAACCCTTTACCGTACACCCCACCACTTCACCCCGGCCCCGGCCTCAAGGGTGGTCCTACCCGCTCCACTCCGCTCCTTCCTGTCCTGCCCTGTGCCGTTCCGACCTTGAGGTGCCCTCCTCGGCCCCCTCCCTCCCCCCCCGGTCTGTCCGCCGCCGCCGACCCGGCCGCAGCGCGAATCGCGGAGCTGCTGGCGTCGCGCGGCATCGTGGTACGACATGTGTGCTGTGCTGTGCTGTGCTGTGCTGTGCTGTGCTGTGCTGCGCAGCGATGCGATAGGGTTTCGCTATGTAGGCGTCTGATGATGTACGGGTCGTACTCTTCGCAGTAATGGAGGAGGTCAACGCAAACTCGGCCGCGGAGGGGACGATGGGTGGTGGTGGAGGGGCACCGGGGAGGGGTAATCAGCCTGGTGTAGAGGGAGGGGGGAAGGGAGGGGCGTCGCCGTGTGTCCGCTGAGATGAGCAAGGAGGTCGGGCACCCCCGGTCGGGAGCTTCCATGGGAAGAGGATCCCATGTGTTGTTGGTCCCCGTCGCGGCCGTGCACCCCCTATGGTACGGCAGTTCGACATGGTGTACGACGAAGGCGGCTCCATCGGGCGGGACGGTTTCCCGCCATACACCAGCCGTCCCATCGGTCTCATCGGCATGGCGGAGAAGGGCTATGCGACCATCATGGTGGGTCGGTGGGTCGGTGAAAGGGTGAAGACAGTGAAGGACGTGACCGGCAGGGGCTCTTGCACAAACACCACCGCCACCACCACCACCACCACCACCGTGTGTTGGGTTCGTTTGGGCTTGCCTTCCTCTGACAGTCGCCTCCGCTTTCTTCGTACACCCGTCGTCTCAGCTCCCCATCCCCCCCAACATCGTGTGCCCCTCCTCCCTCCTCCCGGCCGCATCCCGACCCCCGGTCCCCCCCTCGCACCACATCTCCCTTCCGTGCACCCCACAGGCCCAGATCTCCGCCGCCGGTGGCCATTCCTCGCTGCCCCCCCTGGACGGCAGCAGCGCCGCCGCCGTCGCCGCGCGCCTCGTCACTGCCATCGACCGCCATCCGCCGCCCGCCGCCCTCGTGGAGCCGGTCACGTCGCTGCTGTCCGCCCTGGCGCCCTCCACCCCGGGGCTGAGGGGTGTGCTGTTCTACCTGGCGGGGTCGGGGCTGGGACCCGACTTCGTCAAGCGGCTGGTGGCGGAGGCGTTCCTGGGTCGGGACGCGCCCGAGACGGCCGCGCTGGTGGGGGCGGGGCGGGGCGTGGGTGGGGTGGGGTGGGGTCTGGGGTGGCGCCAGCGGTGGGGATGAGGGCGGGGCGGGGCGGGGTTGGGCGGTTGGGGAGAGGGCGCGCCGGAGGGGATTGGGGCGAGTGCAACGGCAGGTTCTACAGCTACAGGTACGTACAGCCACAGCTACTGCTGCAGGTATGTACTCCTGCTACAGCTGTAGTCCTGCTACAGAAACTGCTACAGATATGGGGTAGGGATGCGTATGGGACTCCGCCACAGAGAGAAGACCCCCAACACCTCCAACACCCCAACACCACCACACACCACGGCCGCTGCTGCTGCTGCCCCGGGGCTCCCTCCCCAGGTCCGCAACACGGCCGCAGTCACCGGCCTGAACCTGGGCTTCGCGGAGAACGTGCTGCCTCCGGCCGCTTCGGTGCGGATCAACTTCCGACTGCTGCCGGGCAGCAACGTCAGTGACGTGCTGGATTACCTGCGGCGGGTGGCGGGCAGGTGAGGGGGCGGATGACATCTCGATGCTGGCCAGGGGCAGCGATTCCGACCCCAGCGAGATTGATTGTTGTCGTAGCACGACGCAACGAACAACAGACAAAACATCTACAAAATTCAATACCATTAAAGTGTGTACAGGGGAGTTGCGGGAATTGAACCCACGACCTCTCGCACCCTAAGCGAGAATCATACCACTAGACCAAACTCCCTGACCGATGTCCAAATGGAAATTGTTATACAATAAGTACCGTAGTAACAATGTCCTTCAAACGCACCTGCTGGCTCGCGTTTGTGCTGCGAGAGACCGCCGCGTTATCTGTGTCACACCGCATCACACATCTCCGGCTTGTCACACACTTTGAGGCCCCACATTGGAGCTCAGGGGGTTACAATCCACACCGAACTCCAACCCACAAGCCCAACCGAACCCCGCCCCCCCCCCTCAGTGACCTGCGCCACATCACCTTCGAGGTGAACGGCGGCCAGAACGCCAGCCTGGCCACCCCCGTCACGTCCGCCACTAGCCCCTACTACCACTGGCTCAAACAGGCGCTGCAGGAGGTGAGTAAGACACACACCGGAGGCGCCACTGTACCAGAGCGCGCACCGTAGCGCACAGCACAGCAGCACTCGGGCAGAGTCGGGCCCAGACGCCGACGCGGAGGGCAGCCCAACCCGGATATGTCCTCGTGTGGTTTGGACGGCAGCCACTGCTGTTGGTGATGTTGTTGCTGCTGTTGCTGCTGCTGCTGCCTCCCCCGCAAACCCCTGTTCGCCGCCCAGGTCTATCGTCTTGCGGATGGCAGCGGGCAGTTGGACGTGGCACCCACGCTCATGGCGGGTGGGTGGGTAGGGATTGGTGGGGGTGGGTGGCTGAGTGCCTACCTGATGCTTACATGCTTAGAGATACGTGCCGCCTCGCTGTTCGGCTTGGCACAAGAACTCCCCAACCTTTCCCAGGTCCCCGCTTATCCATGTTTAAGTGCACCATATTTGAACCAGTCGCCGGTTAGGAAGCATCGCTTTAAGCCACGACGCACGCGCCGTATTCTGTTACATGTGTTTTGTTCTCAACACATTTGAATCCGGATCTGTCTGCGCAAGCTGGTGGGGCGGCAGCAATCGCGAATGAAAAGTAGCCGCCGCTACTTGGTAAGCTACCATACTATATACTCGCAATACTTCGTTGCAACATTTTGACTCCTCTACAAGTTACTGCTTTTAAGCAATATTGACTGGATGCATGAGGCGGAGCAATGCCAGCAAACATTCGGACCAGGGAATCCGTACTCTCGTCCCAAAACCGCCTTCTTTTCCAGTAAACCTACGCTTGTGCCGTGAGAGCCACCGCCCGCTGGAGGTCCAGTACGTTCGCCTCCGTAGTCGGCATCCCCACGCTGACGAGGACGATATTGCCGCTGACACTTCCGCAGTTACGCTACTGGGCCCCGGCCTCGGATCCATTCCCCATACCCCCTTCTCGACCTCTCTTGCCGCCCGCGTACTGCTGCTGCAATTTTTGCAGACGTTGGGAATTTACCGAATGGCCGCTGTCCGCTGCCGCTTTTCACTGTGTGGCTCTCCTTCCCCTCCCCCTTCCTGCAGGCGGCACCGACTCCAAACACTACCTGCCCATCAGCCGCGGCGGCGCACTGCGACAGACCCCCGTGTCGCTGAACCGCACCGCGGGCGACATGCGGCGCGTGCATGGCCTCGACGAGCGAGTGTCCATTTGGGACTTCGGTCGGGCGGTTTGCGTGATGAGGCGGCTGATGCAGCTGGTCGGATTAGTGCAGGCGCGGTGGTCATCCGACGCGGCAGCCGATGGCTCACTTTGACCTAGCGCTCACTTCATGGTGTGGCTGTATGATTATTTCAAATGTTATATCTTTCAAATTAATTGCTTGTGCGAAACCGTGCCGCATGGCTCCCTTGATTGAGGAACTTGAGGTTGGTTGACCAAGGCTTGTGTCGGAACCTGACTGGGGGCCGTACAGCAAATGTGGCGCACATTCATACAATGCAAAAAGAAACAAAGCTTAAGATGCGTTGACCAAACGTGAGGCGTCCCTTGCAATTCGGCCGTTGGGAGCTCATTCCGTCGTACCTGGTTGGCAACTGCGGGGCAGCTGTGGGCGTGTCCCAAAGGCGACCGATTGCACGACCGTTTTGCTTTCCCCCCCCTCTCGCTGCCGGCTGTTGCTGGTGAGCATTTCCACGGGGCTGCAGGGTGGGGATCGGCACGCGGTTTGTAGGGGACCGGCAGCAGAGTGGTGCCATCATGGGAGGCTTGGCCACCATCCAGCTTAAACGAGGTCCTTTTCGCAAAACCTCCCTCAAAACAACTGACAGCCTTGCGCAGTCTGAAGTCTGACCTGTGATGGTCTCACGGGAGAGGCCGTGCACAAGGCCCATTAAAATGGTTAGGGCCGGCTAATATGCGTTCTGTGAACGATTTCGGACCGGGAGGCTTGTTTGCACCGCGGCCCCGGCCACACTTCGCCATGCCTGGAACGGGCAACGGTATTCAGTTACTGACTTGGTAGACGCCGGGAACAACTCCTCGACCTGGTCCTTAAACGTGCGCAGGAACCGCTCGCCCCTGCGATATGCGCTCCCACCAGAGTGTTGTTTGGCAGCATCGTATGGCGTGCCGTTGCCTTGCTTGTCGCTGAACCTGAACCGACTTGAAGTGTTGCGCGGGACATCTGCATCGTAGGCTTTGTCGATGTTTCTGCCTGTTCCGTTGAACGTGGCCTTGCCCTGCCTTGCGCAGCCCTCCGGCGCACGCCAGTTTGTAACCTCCGTGCATTTTCCGCAGGGCTGTCCCTTTCCGGCTGCACCAAGAAGCGCGATCCCAGCTGTGCGCATCATCCCCTGCACCGAATACCTTATTTCTGGTGAACGTCGTCGCCGCTCCGACCCTCTCCGACAGGACTGAGCTTGATCACTACGGGGTCTACGGGGTCGTCGCGTAGATTTGTTTTTTCGTTACAGCCATCCATGGGGTTTTCCCAGCAGAGCGTAGCTTTGGGGAAGACTTGGCTTGGTAGCCAAGGTCTGACGTCGCAAACCAAAGCAGTCACCAAGCCCGGTGGCCTCTGTACTGAGTCGCCGTTGCCCACTGGCAACGTTTGTTAAGAGGTCCAGGGACTGTTCTCTTCCCAGACACAGTTGGTGTACGACAAGGCGTACATGCAAGAGAAGCCTTTGTAACACCAAGGGTCGGGACCCCCGCCCGCCAAGCATTGCAGCTACTACGGTTCCCTCCCTCTAATGTCACCCAAACTCGTGCCCGCATGTACCTGCAGGGTCCGCCCAATCCTGGCCTGACGGCGCACTTCCTCAGACACGACGACTTAATGTTCAGCAGTGCAGCCACGTAGTTGCCCATGCGTGTGCACCCACCGCGAGTAGGGCGATGGGGGCTCATGCGCAACACATCGCAGGACAGACGCCAATGACCCCCACCGGCGTCCGCGCTTCCCGCTGCATACCAGCGCACTGCCGCATCCTCCCGTAGAAATCCACGCGCGCGCAAACACCACAAGGGCGCGCAACCCTAGATTGAGCGCCGCATCCGGGCCATCCAAACCAAGCCAACAGACACCGCCAAGCCGCCGCCACCGGCCCACTCCACATAGAGGAGTCTTGTCCCCCCATGTGCCATAAAGACTTGACAGCACCGAGGTGTCTCAGCGGTTGCGCTGCTGCAACCGGGGCTGCAGCCGCCGTTGCTTCCTGCCCTGCCCTGCCTCCCTCCCCTTAGCGGGACCCGGCCCCGCCCAGCCCCACTGATTCGTCGAGCCGTGTGTACTTGCCGCCAGAAGTGCCGCTGTCCGACGGGTCGGCGTCGGCACCAAGCAGGTCAGGAGGCGTCGGTACCCGGGTCGGCATCGGGGATGACGTCGGACCGTGGCGCGTGAGATTTGAGGAGCGGTCCGGTGTCGTCACAGTCGGGGTGGGGCCGGGGGCGAAGGGAGGGGGAACGGCAAGTCCTGAGGGACGGAGAAATAAATAAAGAATAGATAGAGCAGCAGACGGAGGGAGGCGGCGGAGGGGGGCCCAGGCGGAGGCGGCGGTGGAGGGTGGACGAGGGCGGGAGGAGGCGACAGAGGTGTAGGGAAGTGGTTGGAGGGGCGGTGGTGGCTTGGCGGGGTGGCGAATGGGGCGCCCTGTGCGGGCTTCGCTGCGTCTTGCTGCGGTGGCGCGCTAGGCTGAAGCTGACGGAGGGGACCCTGGGAACCTGTGCCAAGGTACAGGACGTCCTGGGGCGGGACACGCCCTGTGGCTGCGAGGGTTGCCCCGCCGCCAACTCCCAAGGGGACTGAGCTGCCCAGGAGGCCCCGTGCTGGGTTCAGTGCGCCTCACTGCCCACCGCTAGCTACCGCCCGCCGGTTGCCGCCGCCCGTGCGGACAGCTGTGTCGCCGTGCCGCCATCATGCAAGGCGGCACGTCGTCACTGCCGCCGCCGTCGCCGCCGCCGCTGCTGCTTCGGCAGCTGGCCCCAGCACCTAAGCGATTGCGGCGGCGCACTTCCTCGCGCATCCTCCTCATTCCCTCGTCCTCCGCCGCCGCTTTGGTCCCTCTTTCTTCGCCATTGCTTGGCACCGAGGGGACAGACCGCCGCCCATGGCACCACATCATCACCATCATCATCAGCTAGGGCCCCCAGCGGCCTTTCTGACGCTGCGGGCAGGAGCTAGCTGCGGGCAGCGCGGACCGGCGCCGGGGACTTACGCATGGTGTTGGTGGCTGGGCAGCGTGGCGGTGCGCGCCGGGAACACCAGCCTCAGCGCCACCTGCAGCACCGACAGCGCCAGGCCGATGCCGTTGGGCAGCCAGATGAGCACCTCCGAGATGGCGACACCGTAGGTGGTCCACAGGGCCGCGTTCAGCGTGTTCATCTGCCGGGGGCGGGCGGGCACGAAGGGTTGTGCGGGCGGGCGGGCAAGGGTGGGAGGGTGAGATGAGGGGCACCAGCGAGCGCGCAAGCGCGGCAAGCCGGGCTGGGCTGGGCTGGGCTGACACACGACACACTTTTCAAAGGAGGGATCCTTGGACCTACTCCCGTCCGTCCGACCGCCCGACCAACCGTCCGCCAGTCACACGGCGTCCCGAGCTGGCAGCCGTTCTGGACACCCCCGAAACACCAGTGCTGGTGCTCCACGTGGCGCCAGCTCGGGCACCGTAAAGTGGTTGAATATGCTGTAAGATTTATCGGCTAGGCCATGTCGTCCCCACAGACGCCTGACTCCCCAGCTGAGGCATTCCCTGACCTCCGGGGGGGGCTCCCTCGCACTCACCCTCCGTGCCGGCTCCTCCCTGCCCCTCCCTCCTCCCTTCCCTTCCTCCCCCCTCTTCGCACCATGGTGAGGGGCACCAGGATGGACGCCGAGTTGCGGGTGCGGATGACCTCCGCCATTGTGGACAGCGGCGCGGCGTAGTAGATCAAGCAGATGATGTTCCCCGCCAGACCCCTGGAGCAGGTGGAGGTGGAGGCGAACGAGGCAGAGGGGGAGGTGGCAGGGGAACGATTCCGGGGGGTGGGTGTTGGGTTGGGCGGGTGGCGGTTGCAGCCGAGTTCCGGGCGGGGTCACATTTCAATGCGTGCGCATCAGACACCCACGCCCCACGCGACCGCGTGCTGGATACGGTATAACCCGGTATCCGGGTTGGCTGTGAGCTTGTCTTTCGCTTTCTGAGCTTGTCATGCGTTTGTGCCCCTCCGCCCCGGACCCGTCCGCTCTGCCGCACGCACCACACGCTGCTCCTCATGTCCTGGTCCTTGGCGAAGAAGGCGGTGAAGACTCCGAGCAGGGGCATGGCGCCCGCGGTGAGGCAGACCACGAAACGCATCTTGTAGCGAGTCTGGGGGAGTAGGGGAGAGACGGGGACAGAGAGGCGTGGGGGGAAGGGGGTGGGTGGTGATGATGGTCGGTATGTGTGCTATCAGGGCTGCGCCCAGCGCAGTTGCGGAAACGGTTGGCACCCACCACTTCGTCGGCCAACCCAAATGCAGTCAGCGTCATGAACACCGCGATGAGGACGCCGGCTGCATTTGGTGCAGTCACGAAGGGGTCGTGCTTGAGCAGACCGAAGGAGAGCCATGCGACGCAGTTGGCGATGGTGACGCTCAAGGGCAACGGGTTCAGGTCCTGCGGAACACCAGCATGAGAATCAGTGTCTAGATGCGACCAGCAGTCTGCCGATGTCGGCTTACTCCCAGGTTCTTGTCGCGAGCAGCACGTAGAACGGCCTTCAAAGGCGACAGGTACCTGTCCAATTCCCGACACCCAGAGGAAGCGCACAGGATGCTGTGTTATGGCGCTACACACGAATTTGATGACGACAATATGAGGAAAAGTGTACTTACATAGCGGTCGACACTATTGCCCCTAACGCTGGGACCACCTTTTCCAGAATGAGGCTCGAGATCGACATGTTCTCTTCTAATTCTAGAGCAGCAAACAGTTGTGGAGTGCCGGGTTGACTGTTGCGTTTGTAGTTATTACAAGAAGACGCGAGAGTACTACTTTGGGTAACTCTAAGGCTACCACCTTCTACACAGTAAAGCAAATTACCTTTTCTATTTAGTTTTCAGATACCGCTCGCAATAACGCCAGGTGACTGGGTCTCGGCAACCGTCGTTACCGGAATCACAGCAAGTCGTACGTCGGCAGTTAGCAAACCGTCCTGCGAATTTACCATCGCGCGCGAGTTCTGTGTTCAGAGGTAAACCTAGCTGCAAGCCATGAAGTTCATTACAGACTGGATAATTACCGCGCTGATGCTCTGCTGAACCATGACAGACCGTCAGATCTGTTCCGCATCTGCCTCATTCGGAAGCTGCGCACCTCTCGACCATACCAACCGCCAATGAAAATCGTTGAAAATACGATGGAAATAATTGAGAAACGGTACCTCCTCCCTCGAAGCCATCCCTTTTCACTCCGAACACGCAGCTCACTCCAGGCTTCGCAGGCGCGGAATGGATGCTGCCCTCTGCCGCGCATCGGCGTTGACTTGCACCCCGGCGGCAGCCCCAATCGGTGGACCCCTCCCAGCAGCGCGCAGCTAGGCGACTCTCCCCCAGTCCTCTCGTTCACACCCCACACTCACAAGACCAACCCAGTTCGCCGCTCCCCGCACTCTCCTCCTCTGGCCCCTCCCCTCATCGCCCTCATCTGTACGGCGCGTTGCACGCCCTCCTAGCCCACACAAACATGCCGCGCCCACTAGGCACACCCAGGCACAGCAACCTAACCCAGGTGTGTGTGCCCTCGACTACTGCAGCTCACGCGGCCCGCTCACTCTCGGATCCTCTCCAGTCCATGAATGGCCCCTCCTCTATCTGTGTCACACAGAGGGCGTTTCTCTTTGTCCTCCATTATTCCCGCCAGCGTTCGGTCCACTCGACGGGCCCCAGCTCCAGGCGAGGTCGATCTCCAGGCCATCTCGCACTGAGAGCGAATCAGACCACAGCAGGCCCAGTGAATGTAACAAGGCTCTCCCCTCCGCTGCCCTCCGCTCCACCTCACTCCACCTCCCGTTCCAACGCACTCCCCACTCCACTGGGGTCCACTCGCATCAGATCGCACCCGCATGCGGCCCCCTCCAGAGGGCTGGCCGGCCACGTGTGTGTGTGTGTGTGTGCGCCTCAGATGTCGCCCGCAATCTCCGCCAGCTCCAGCCAGCGCAGCTCCTTGGTCTCCAACTCCTCCGAAACCTGCCGTACACAGTACGACGTGCAATAAGGCAACCGTTTCAAGTGCATTAAGACACGAGCAGGGTATGCCGTAAGGCGAGGTATATTCTGCCGAACAGTGCCGTTTCTCACCGCCCGCCTGGGTCCTCCGTCGCTCGGCGGTGGCGCAGGGGCTCGGATTACATCATCAGGTTACGTGACCGTCGCCGTCCACGCCACGTCGGCAACGGTCAACTGTAATTCGCATTTCGTGTACCCCCGTTGTACTAATCTACAACGATTGTGGGGCTAGACGCCTCGTTTCTCGCGGCTCAAATCCCCTCCATCCAGCCACACCTCCTCGACCGCGGCCCCCTCTCCCACCTTGGCCAGCTCCAGGCTCAACTTCTCCACCTCGCTGTACGACCCGCTGCCCCCAGCTGCCGCCAGCTTCCTGTCCAGCTCCTCCCGCCGCCGGCCCAGCGCCTCCATCTCCTTGCTCAGCTTCTGCGGGGGAGGGCGGGGCGGGGCGGGCAGCGGCTCGGATCGGATCGGAAGGGGAGGAGAGAGCCCGGAAGGGGATGTAGGAAATTGGTAGCCGCATTCAAGTTGCGTTGACTGCCAGAGCTAAGGGCCGGAAAGCGGCTAAGTCGAACGAGGAGACGCAGCCGCCACGATGAGACGGAGAGAGGAGAGACGGTCACGTGAAGGAGCCGGGTGACCCATGGGTCGGAATGGGGCTGCGCAACGAAGCACCCGCGCGCGGCATCTCGGCATCCGAATGATCACCAACCTGGTGCCGATGTCTGTCGTCCCTTACAAGCCACATCCTGTTGCCCCGCCCCCCCTACCTGCCCACACTTTCATCCCCGTTGTTCCCGGCCCTACAAGGTCCTGCCCCCGGGGGGGACGTACGGACGACACAACCCCACCTGGTACTCCAGCTGCTCCTTGTACGCCAATGTCGTACGCTTCGCCTTGGGCTTTGCGGCCGCCGGCGCCGGTGGCGGTGGCGGCGGCGGCGGCGGCGGCGGCGGTGCCGCCGCAGCCGCTGCCGCCGCTGGCGGCGTCGAGGCCTTGGCCTTCTTGCCGGATCCGGAGCTGGCGGCGGCGCTGCTCTTGCCCGCCGGCGCCGCCGCCGCCGCCGGTGTGGTTGCGGCGGCAGTGGAGTGCTCGAAGTCCTTGGCGGACAGCCCCAGGTTGTCTGTGAGGCGGGCCGTGCCGTTGGCCACACGGAGGATGTGGGTGGCGTTGAGGGAGGTGGCGAAGGCCTGGTTGTGGGTGATGGCGATGATGACGCCGTTGAAGTCCCGCAGCGCGCCGGTCAGAACCTGAAGAAGTGGGAACGGTTGGGTGGTTGCGGTCGTTAGAGCGGTTGAAGCGGTGGTTGAGAAGGACTGCCGTCTCGGTTTCCAATCCTCACTACACCTTCCCGTTCAAGCACTCCACGATATGCCGCAGATGTCACCTTCACTCATGCGGACAGGAAGCGAAGAAAGACACACCGGGAGAGGGAGGGAGGGAGGGAGGGAGGGAGGGAGGGAGGGAGGGAGGTCCCACCCGCCCTAACCCCCTGTTCCCGCACCCCCTGTTCCCGCACCCCCTGTCCCCGCACCCCCTGTCCCGCACCCCCTGTCCCGCACCCCCTGTCCCGCACCCCCTGTCCCGCACCCCCTGTCCCGCACCCCCTGTCCCGCACCCCTGTCCCGCACCCCCTGTTCCCGCACCCCCTGTCCCGCACCCCCTGTCCCGCACCCCCTGTCCCCGCACCCCTGTCCCGCACCCCCTGTCCCGCACCCCTGTCCCGCACCCCCTGTCCCGCACCCCCTGTCCCGCACCCCTGTCCCGCACCCCCTGTCCCGCACCCCCTGTCCCGCACCCCTGTCCCGCACCCCCTGTCCCGCACCCCTGTCCCGCACCCCCTGTCCCGCACCCCCTGTCCCGCACCCCCTGTCCCGCACCCCCTGTCCCGCACCCCCTGTCCCGCACCCCCTGTCCCGCACCCCCTGTCCCCGCACCCCCTGTCCCCGCACCCCCTGTCCCGCACCCCCTGTCCCGCACCCCCTGTCCCCCACCCCCTGTCCCGCACCCCCTGTCCCCCACCTCGATGGTCTGCGCGTCCAGGTGGTTGGACGCCTCATCCAGCAGCAACACGTTGGCGGGCACCAGCGCAAAGGCCGCCAGGGCCACACGCGCCTTCTCACCGCCCGACAACACACCTGCGGGGAAGTGCGGCCGGGCGGGTTTCTTTTCTAAGCACCTGCGGGGAAGTGCGTGTGTGCGTGTGTGCGTGTGTGCGTGTGTACGGGGGGTAAGGGGGGTAACATGAGCACTGCCAAGAGACGAGATGTGTGTAACGGGTTGGACGGCAAGTGGGGCGCCCGGACATGTCGCTGTCGACCTGCGCGGTAAAGCCATGACCCGCGGGGGGGGGGGGCAAGTAGCATTGATTTCCTCCCCGCCCACTCGAACTCACGAGTTGCAAAACCCCTTGGACAGGTCCCCCTCCCCTCCCCCCTCTCGCTCCCAAATCCCCATCCAGACCAGACCATCGTCACTTCTTAGCCCTGGCTTCCTGAACCCCTCCTCCCTCCCCCCCCTGCCCTGCCGTACCGATTTTCTGCAGCGCCATGCTGCCGGTGAGGCCCAGCGCGCCCAGGGCCTGGCGACACTTCTCCAGAGTGACCCCCGGGTCGTTCGCCCGGGCTACCCCCTCCACGTAGTCCAGCGCCGCCATATCCAGGGGCAGATCCTGCAGCCGCACACACCAACAAACCCAAACGCCAAACCGGCAAGTATTTTACAGCCTAACCGCTGTGTGTCTTGAGCACCCCCTTCTTGGACTTCTTCCTCGCCCCCCGCCCCTCCCCACCCTTTCCCCCGCCCTTCCCCCCGGCGCCCCGCTCCGCCCCGCTCCGCCCACCCGCCCCCCCCCACCTGCGCGAGGTCCTGCGAGAATACGGCCATCCTCACTCCGTCCCCCAGGGTGCGGCTGCCCGCCCACAGGGGCAGGGAGCCGCCGATGGCCTTCAGCAGGGTCGACTTGCCGGCGCCGTTGGGGCCCAAGACCTGGGGGCGGGGCAAAAAGGGGGGGGCCGACCGGTCGGAGGTGGGGAAGGAAAGAAATCCCACGTACCCAGAAACACACGGCGGTGGCGGCTAGGGCTACAGCGAGCTGGGTACCCCAGGTGGACTGATGCAAAGTGCGCTCACACACACACAAACACACACACACGCTGTACACACCCTCTGTCTCCTCCCCACCTCACACCCCTCCCGACCCCGGAAATGCGCCTCCGCCTCCCTCCGCCTCCCTCCGCCCCCCTCCGCCCCCCTCCGCCCCCCTCCGGCCCCCTCCGGCCCCCTCCGCCCCCCTCCGCCCCCCTCCGCCTCACCAGTATGCGCTGCCCCCTGCGGACCACCAGGTTGATGCCGCTGATCAGTGGTTTCGGAGCCGGAGCCGCGTCGGCGGCGTCGCTGGCGGTAGGTGCGGGCCCCCAGCCCACCTCCGCCCCGACCAGCTTGATGGCCTCCGTGTAGCAGGGCGGGGCGCGGGGCAGCTTGAGGGCCACCTGCGCCGAGGGGGGGGTTGGGGGGGGGCGAAGTGCAGGTGATAAATACAGCTCGTTGGGAGCATTGGGTGTGTTTTTACTTCCAGCGGGAAGACCCTGCCGACCCGATCCGACCCGATCCCCAGCGGGTGCGGGTGCGGGTGCGGGTGCGGGTGCGGGTGCGGGTGCGGGTGCGGGTGCGGGTGCGGGTGCGGGTGCGGGTGCGGGTGCGGGTGCGGGTGCGGGTGCGGGTGCGGGTGCGGGTGCGGGTGCGGGTGCGGGTGCGGGTGCGGGTGCATTTGTGCACTGTGCCTTGCGAACACGGACCGTAGGGGCAGGGAAGAGTTGTGAGCACGCACCATTGGCGCAGGGAAGGGTTGTGAGCACGCGCTGAATGTGGGGACCACAGCTAGAGAGAGTGAGAGAGAGAGAGAGAAAGAGAGAGGTGGCGGGAGGGACTACGAGTCGGGGGCCAACCCCATTCCGCACTATTGCCCTCTTGCCCGGTACGGTCGCCGCACCTTGCGCAGGTCGCCCGCGCCCGTCGCGGCGGCCGCCGCCGGCACCTCGGTCTGCGCCGCCCTCAGCTTCTCCAACATCTTGGCCTTGGACTGGGCTTGGGAGGCCTACCAGGATCGAGGGAGGGAGCACACGGAGGTGACATGGGGTGATCCTCTCGGGTTTAAACTTAGGTTACAATATTTAAACTATCCAACCTCAGAACCGAACCCGGGTGATACGGGGTGTAAGTTGGGTCTGCGTGGGTGGTCTCGACAGTCTAGCTGCTAGTCTAGCAGCTAGACTACTCTAGCAGCACCGCAGAACTCCCTGGGGGAAGGGGGATAGAAGGGGCAGCAGCTGGCGGCTCCGGGCGTCGGGTCCCCTCCCCCGCCCCTCCCCCGCCCCCCTCCCTCCCCCCACTCCCACGGATGGACGCACCTTCGACGCCTTGGCTCCGAAACGGGTCACGAACTCCTCCAGCTTGTCGATCTCGGCCTGTTGGGCCTCCGCCTCTGCGAGGCGCGCGCGCACGGGTGTGGGTGTGGGTGTGGGTGTGGGTGGGAGGTGTGGGTGTGGGTGGGAGGTGTGGGTGGGAGGTGTAGGGAATTGGGTGTGGGGGGACGAGAGGGGAGGGGGAGGGGGAGGTATAGGGAATTGGTAGACATTTTCATACTGCGCCGCTGCCAGAGGGGGAGGGGGAGGGGTGAGCTTGCGGCAAGAGTGTCAGTCGTTGGAGAGCGGCACGTGGGTGTTTGGTGACCTCCGAGGGGGTGCGCATGGGTGGGCGGGGGGCGACTGATGGCGCGTTCAGGCACACGAGCAAGCAGGGGAGGCGCGGGGAGGGTGGGTTTCAAACCCACCCAACCACCCGCCCCCTGGGCTCCCCCTCGTTCGCGCCCCCCCCCCCCCACACACACACATAAGGATGCATTGCTGGACACGGGTCTGCTTTTTCGCGGCTCAGCTTTTCTCCTTGATAACCCACACAAGGAACCGTTTCCAGTTTTGTTTCACACACAAGGGGCACTAGGGGCATCTCCACCGCGCCGATACGTCCCCCGCATGTCACGTCACACTCGCCGCCTGGCCACCCACACAAACACATAGACCACCACCCACCCCGCCCAGACCCTTCTCCATCCCATTCCCACCCACCCCACTCACCCCACGCCTCTGCCCACCTCACGCCACCCCCACCCCCCATCACACCCCCACCCCTCCACCCACCCGCCCGCGCCTGCGCCTCCCTCGCCGCCCTCTGCGCCAGGAACTTCTTGAAGCCGCCCACGTAGTGGTGCAGCTGGCGGCCCCGCACCTCCACGATGCGGTCGCAGGCCGACTCCAGGAGGGCCTCGTCGTGGCTGACCAGCACCACCGAGGTGGAGGGCGGCACACCGTTGCGCAGGAAGTTGCCGAGCCACTTGCAGGCGGCGCTGAAGGAGGGGGAGAGAGAGCCGGGGGCAGGCAGGGGGGCAGGGGCGAGATTTATACTTCTGGACATTGGTACACACACACACCCTCTCTGGCTTCTTGTTAAACACACACACTCTCTCTCTCTGACAGCAACCGCAATATATGCCTACAACACACACACATATATATATATGTATAGGCATATGTTGCGGTTGCTGTCAGAGCAAAGCTCCTCTAGAGAATCGACTGTGCCAGGATCTCCAGCGCTGTGACGACGGAGGGGGGAAGATCACCCCGCACCCGCATTCCCCACCCCCCCTACCTGTCCAGGTGGTTGGTCGGCTCGTCCAGCAGCAGCAGCGCCCCCATCCCCGACCCGCCCTGACCCGCGGGTCCCAGAAGCAGCCGCGCCAGCGCGATGCGCATCTGCGTAACCACACACACACACACACGTACACATACACGGGTCGGGCAATGGGTATATCATACACGCATACGGGCAAATGGTTGGGCGCTACTCGGCCCCTCGCATGTCACGCACACCTGTTCTGCCTGCCTAAGAACACACACACACATACACGGCTCAGGTCTCACAGGTACACACAGCCGCCGCCTTTCAAATACTGGATGTGTCGGACATTGGGTATATTACAAATGCATACGGGCATCATTTTGGGCACTGCTATGCCCCTTGCATGCCATGCACCCCACCGATACCGACACCGATGGACCCTCGGTTCCCCCCACTGCCGCCCACCGCCCACTCCCTGAGCCCCGCCAACCCCCTACCCCAACCCCTCCTCCCCCTCCTTGACCCCCCCGCCCCGACGTCACCTGCCAGCCGCCGCTGAACTCGCTGCACCGCTTGTGGAACTGGTCGGGTCGGAAGCCCAGTCCGGAGAGGACGTTGGTGATGGTGCGGTCGCTCTCGGGACCCCCCGCCTGCTCCCAGGCCTCGCGGGCGGCGGCCAGGCGGGTGGCGGCGGAGGTGTCACCTGGGCGGGGGAGGCGAGTAGGGGGAGAGGGCGGGAGAGCGGAGGGGAGGAGGCAGAGGGAGAGGCGAGGAGGTCAGGAGGAGGGGTAAGGGAAAGCGGCGTGAATGAGTGCAACGGATTCCCCAGTCCTACTTGCCCATACATTATCACAGACACAGGCCAAACCACAGCCGCCGTAGTCTCCCTTGCCTGGGGCCTTGGCTACCGGAAGTAGGCTTCCGGCAGCCACCCTGCACCTGGCGGCACACACTGAGGCCGCTCTGCTATGATCGCCTCATGCGCCCCGGGACCCGCCGCCCCACCCCACCCGCCCACCCACCCGCCGCCAGGTCCCGCTCCGCCCGCGCCATGTCCCGCTCCGCCGCCACCAGCCCGCTCATGCGGCTGCGCGCCTCCTGCCACACGGTCCGCCGACTGCCGCCCACCGCCGTCTGCTCCAGGTAGCCCACCTGCGCGGTCGGTGGGGGAGTGGAGGGGGGAGGGCGCGGCGACGGTGGGCGAGCAAGCAGGCAGGCGGGTCGGCAGGCGGGTGGGTGGGGTCCAGTAGAACACGGGGCGTTACCCTGACAGACACGCAGGGGCGTGGAGAAAGCGTCTGGGCACCATCCGTATGTACGGACCTGCTGTCGTACCTGGATGGCTCTCTGTCCGGAGCCCCCTCCAGCCCCGGGCCCCGCCCTCCCGCCCTTCCCCACGCCAAGTCTCTGCGCCTTCCCACCCCCACCCCAGCATACACGCACCTGTATGGCGGGGGCTATCCGGGCGCTCCCCGCGTCCACGTGGCGCAGCCCCGCCAGGATCCGCAGCAGGGTGCTCTTGCCGCACCCGTTGGCGCCCACCAGCCCCGCGCGCTGACCGGGCATCAGCCGCCACGACACGTCCTGCGCGTGGCGGAGGAGGGGTGGAGGGGAGGAGGATGAACGGAGAGCGAGCAAGGGGGGGAGTCTGTGTGGCCAAGGCCGCCGACCCGCAAAAGCGCGCCAACTTAACAGCGTTCTTCCGACATCACAGCCTTTCAATTTTTATGGGTCGGACAATGGGTATATTTTGTACGCATACGTCAACTTTCGGGCGCTAACTCCGCCCGTGCATGTCACGCACTCCTGTTCTGCCTGTCTAAGCAACACACACACCTTGGTTGAGAGCGAGGGGACAGAGGCCCCTTACGCCCCTCTCCCCCGAATCTGGGGGAGAGTGCTTCGGCGGTCTCCCGTATGGGGCGGGTTAGAGCCCCCGGCCAGCGTCGGCCCGGCAGATATGTAGTAGTAGTACCGTTACAGATATGTAACGATACACACACACACACACACACACACACCACCGACCTCCATTACCCACCCCACGCCAGACACTGAGCCAACCTCCAGCCGTCGACATCAGCCGCCCACGGCTAACTCACCTCCAACCTCCTCACCCACCCCACCGCAACCCACCCCACGGCTGCCTCATCGTTGTCCCACCGCAACCCCCCAAGCGGCGCCGCCTCACCTCCTCCCCCCGGTACCGGTACCGGTACCTCCCCCCAAGGGTCTACTCACCGACAGCAGGTCGCGGTCACCCGCCTGCACCGTGATGCCCTCCACCACCAGGGTGGCGCCCGCGGTCTCGCCTGTGGCAGGGAAAGGAGGGACGTAGTTGGGGGGAGGGTGTAGGTGGGCATGCAGCGCGTGGCAGGTAGGGGAGAGAGTGCGGGAGGAGGAATCACTCGGCCTTGGCAGACAGCACCGCCTGCGGCTGTGACCGCCAGCGTGGAGGGGGAAACGCGCGCTGTTTTGCGGGGGTAGATTGGCTGACGCAGGGTGCGTCAGAGATGCGGCTGGGCGCGGCTGCTTCCCCGGCACAGCCCTCGGTCATGAAGGCGCCGGCCACGAACGGCGGGGCCCCTCCCTGCCCCCAATCCCCTCCACTTCTCCCGCCTGGCTACCGCCCTCCCTTCCCCCCCCCGGCCGTGCGCCGCACACACACCTCGCGGCACGGGGAAATCCGCGGGCGGCGCCAGTTCCTCGTCCAAGTCGTACATCGGCTCGTCCTGCTCGTCCACGCTGCTGGCGTAGCTGCCCGTGGCGCTGCTGAAGCCCGCGGAGGGGTGCGTCGTCAGCAGGACTGTGGCGGCGCTGGGCGGGGCGGCGGGGCAGGCCACTCCCCGGCGGCTAGCTGGGGCGGGGCTGACCCCGTGGAGGCGGTGGGGCCGCAGCAGCGCTGGCGAGGGGCCCGGTCGCGCCGTGCCGGTGGTGGCGCGGGACGCCAGCGTCGGCGCGGTCTGGGCGTGCGCTTGCGGTAACACGGCCATGGGCAAGGAGCGCACCGCAGCGGGCGGTATTGCGGCCGCCCGAAGGCCCGGACGCGCAACTGGTTGTGAGGCGCTGCTGACGAGCGCTGAGGCGTGGGCTGCTGCTGCCGCCATGGTGTGGACGCTGGACCAGCCGCAGCGATTCAGGTCCTGGTGTTCGGTAGGGGTGGTGCGCGGCGGGTCGGCACCAAGGCAGGATGCAGAGGAAGTGGGCCAGAGAGAGAATAACAAAGGATGAAGTGGTTTTAGTATATAGGATTTGTACGAGGTTACCGGGCAGCTTGGAGCGCAGTGCAAAGGGACGATTATTACTTGTGGCTGACGACCGGTCGTGCGATGGACCGCTTTCCCGCACAACGGCAAACCACGCGCTTAAATATCATGTGAATTATTGCGTAAATGCTTTTGGCGACGCATGAAGGAGACACGCACCGTTGGACGTGAGAGACGGACGCCAACGGCTGTGTGTGATACAACGTCTCTGGCGTCTTCTGCGTCAGAATCTTTACCAGCGTACACAGTGCACCAGTAAAACGATGTGTCCTCGTGCAATTATGAATTATCATTCTTCTGAATTCAACGGTTTTGCAACGAACACCGTTGTACCCAACGAAATCTCGAACCTTGAGCGAGTTTGCGAGATTGCGACTGGGTCATTGTCCGATACACTCTTTCCATGTTGTTCTGCTGGCAGGTTCAGCTGTTTGAGCTCTTGAATGCACGTCATCTCGTGCTTGCTGCAGCGGGGAACCTGTGCAGGACAGTAGCTGTTGACCTAAGCAACAGATGCATAATCCTCATGATTGTAAGATATTGGATGTCGTTGAGGCGCGAATAGTTTGTGCTTCGTGCCGTACGTTTATCTGCCGTGCAAGCCTCCGAAAGGCTATTTGAGAACTCCTGTTCCATTCCATTGTAAGCTTAGTTTCCTCATTTCTCTGTCTCTGGAGCCAATGGCTAACGTCGGGCCTCGCGGCTGGGTAAACTAGGAACTAATGCTTCCTCCAGTCGCCAACTGGAGCCAGTTCTTTACATATGGTATCGAGTTATGGTTCGATCCTACCTCGGTCCGTGTTGGAGCTGTTTGACCATCGTCATCACTTTTCCGTTCGCGCCATTTTCGACAGATCGTTTTCGCAGCCGCCATGCGCCGCACGTCGTCTACTCGTCGTCTTGATGCTTCCATACAGCACAAGAATCGTTCTGACTACCTTCTTGTTGCAGCTTGCCAAGTTCGGGGCCTTGCCTGCCTGCTCTTGATGGTTCGCCCTGTCAGTTCGCGTTTATCGTCGTCGTCTACCGTTTATCGTCGTTCAGCGAGTCATCTCTTCGCGGGAGCCCATCATCATTCGTCATGCTACGGCTTACTGTCAGCTTGCTTGTCTGTGGGTTTTGCGGTCTGGCTCGTGTCACCGTGGAGTCGCAGCTGAGTGTGCCGCTGTGAGTGCTCGTGCGCCGCACACGCCATCTCCGTTTCCGTTTTCATTACATGTGCACGCGTCCGCTCCCTTCGAGCAGCGTTCGCAATCCTGTCATCGACGACAAGGCCGTTTTCTTGGATGTTGCGACTGTGTTAGGATGTTGTCCGGGTTTCATGTGTTGCAAGTCTACCATGGTGTGCCGCAGAGTGAGCTGCATGCGCGCCCGTATGCCTGCTGGTCAGCACCTGATGGATCGGACCTGGGCTGTTCACTTTGCGAGAGTGTTATGGCCTGGCTGTGTTCTCAAGTGTCGCGTGCACAGCTTACCTGATAGTTTGCAAGTATGTGAGCACCGAGGACGTTGCAATTTTTAAAGCCCGGGGAAGTGTAAGATATTGGATGTCGTTGAGGCGCGAATAGTTTGTGCTTCGTGCCGTACGTTTATCTGCCGTGCAAGCCTCCAAAAGGCTATTTGAGAACTCCTGTTCCATTCCATTGTAAGCTTAGTTTCCTCATTTCTCTGTCTCTGGAGCCAATGGCTAACGTCGGGCCTCGCGGCTGGGTAAACTAGGAACTAATGCTTCCTCCAGTCGCCAACTGGAGCCAGTTCTTTACAATGATGTTCAAGACTTCCTTCTCTCGAGTAGCTTACGGCAACTTCATCAACCCACCAGACCCTGGGGGCTGCACGTCACTCCTCGGGAACAAACGTTAAGACTACTTTTGTCATGTAATTTGTGTGGCAATACTATAAATTTGGATAGCATCACCTGAGAACTTGTCACCCGTCGTCGATGGCCGTTGGTCGCGAAAACCAAAAGGTGGTTTTTGAAAGTGAACGCCGGCTCAAAGATTGTGAAATGAATTATTTATGCCGAGATCTCCTTGAATGTTCGACCTTGCTGGTGGTCTTCGTGGGCCTGCTGGTGCGCCCCAACCGTTCGTCCGGCTGACGCAGCGCAAGGCCCAATGCTGTAAATCTAGAAGTCGTATGCATTAGAACTTTGCTTATCAATTGCAATTTGACGTTTGTTCGGGCTGCTCTTATACCATTCGTGCACAAGCGCATAGCGCAAACTCTTTTCGGCGCACCAATTCACAGGTGCGCGGGCGTTCCGGAGTGTCGGGCGCCTGTCCAGGCTCCTATCGTTATCTGACGCATGGATATGTGTAGTCCTTGGAATATCGTTCCCCTGCCCTTCAAGGTTCCGAGCGCATTCCACAACCACATTCCCTCCACATGCACAGGCACCGGCAACTCGCCCGAGAGACCAAGCGGCAACGCTCAACCATGGGCCTCACCGACATGCTTTCATCGGCTGTTCGTGGCCACACAGGCCTGCACTATGTGCCGTCCTTCAACGATTTTGTCTCGAACGCGGCCGACGACTGCGAAGCCATTGAGCTGGATCGCGAGATGAAGCGCGACCAGGAGCCCCGCGCCGTTAACATGCCTAAGCCCATGTCGAACAAGACGGATGATCTGCCGGCCATGACGTCGGCGGTGGGCGACATTCACAAGGTGGGAACGGAGACGTCCTGTTGTGATACTTGGAGTTCGTGGCGACGGAGTGTGCACCACAAACATCGTTTGCTATACAACTGTTAAGGAAAACTTGCTACGTTTTTTGGCTTTGTGCTTTCGGTGCGCGTAACTTACGGAACCCTAGCCGTCAGCCGCGCCTGAAGAGCTCGCCTGGTTCTCCCACTGTTTGAGCAGTTTTAGCGTATTGTTCTGGCCATGCATCACACACACGTCTATTTTGGCAAGGCTTATGCTGCGAATTGCGATTGCAAGCAAGCGGGCTGTCGGAAAGCAGTTGAATTCTCGAGAGCATTTGGGCCGTCCATATCGCATTTCCATTTGTATTTCGCGAAGACATAGGAGAGATGTAATCCGTCATGCCCGAAGAGGACGCCCGAAGCCCTGTCGCGGTATGAACCCGTTGACCCTTCGCCTCCTGACCGTTCCTGCCCCACAATCGTTTCCGACTGGCCAGGTTAACCGGCCCATCCCCGGCGGAGGCCGCGCCGACTGGATCATCGACAACGCCCGCGGCGGCCGTCGCGCGCCGTCCGTGTGGCAGTTCATCCTGCAGAGCCAGGGCAAGGAGGCGCTACCCAAGTTCGACGACCTGGTGTCACCCCGCCAGACCACCATCGGCGCCGCCGACCTGCAGAAGGTGCGCCCCTTGCTTGCGCGATGGGGTCCGACGGATAGACCCGTGGGTCGCCAGTGGGCGGCTGGCGACAGCATGACAGCGAACCGGCGCAACGCACTTACTATGTAAGTAATATATGCCTTGCGCGATCTGGTCTATACGCTGCCACAGCACACGGTAAGACCAGGTGTGAGGGGGGGCTCTGTGCGCGGCCGTGCCGGGGCGTGCTTGGCCGGGCGGACAATCGTCGGCCAAGCGACTACGCACCCGCCTGCCCTCCTGGTCCACCGACCCCCCCTGGTTCCCCCCCGGCCCGCCGCCCCGCGCTGTCTGCTCCCCTCCCCTCCGCAGCACTTCAACGTGACGCCCTCCCAGGCCATGGCGATGGTGGAGGAGGCGGACCGCAACAACGACAAGCGGATCGACCGCTTTGTGAGGGGGGGGGCTTGCATGGGGCTTGCATGGGGCTTTCATGGGGGGTTACTTAGCATGGCGTGATTCATTCATGACGTGACCTTTCAAGTTGCAAATTTCTTTCTTCTTGTGGCTGTGCCGCTCGCCAGCTGCGACGTGTGAAGAAATGCGCCCAGCGTTCCTTTTCCTGGGTCCCGAGCAGTGGGTACTGCTGCGCCTGCTGTCCGCAGGAGTTCGACGACATGATGTCATCCGCCTGAGCGCCCGGCGGCCACTGGGTGACCCCGCGGGGGTGACACTGTACGGCGGTGGGCGTATCGAGACGGGCGTCGAAGAATGATGACGCGCGAGCCCCGCGTGCCCAGGGCCCACGCTGAGGGAGCATTTGCCAAGCCCCCGTCAGAAATGTTTGGTGTGTTGGTAGTGGTTCGTTTGGCATATCGTTCTTCGCACGAGAAGAAAAAAAGCATTGTCGTTTGGGCGTTGTACGAATAATGCACGGTAATGGATAAGGTTTCGTGGGTCTTCCATAAGGCTGGCGTACGAAACAACCCCAGAGAAGCAAGGTGGCCACCCGTTTTCCCGGCACTTCCTGCAGACATGATCGTGTCAGTGGGTATATGGTGGCGCCTGCCCATTGTATGTGTTTCGTTGTGTACGTTTTTGCATTCCCTTGGGCCTCCGTACGTATCATCGTCGTATGTTACATGTTGTACTGGCCGTATGGCCAATACTGTACGGGTTGCCCAGGTTGTACAATTAGATGGAAGCGGGTTGGCTGAGGCGGCCGTCTGTGGCCGCCAGTTTCCGATTGGTTTCGATCAGAGTATAAGGCCGAAATTTCTTGTGTTAGTTGTGGCTGGAAGGGTTGGATGTCGCACAGGAACATTGCCGACCGTCGTATGGCGGGATGTTGCACGATAATGTTGCTTCGGCACATTTTGTCCTCGAAATTGTAATTACCTTTGGAATAATGACATGAAATTGTAAGGTGAACTGTATTTCGAAGGCAGCACAACATGTTGGGCCGCTTGGCCAAGGGGGTGGGGGGCTTAGCGAAGGGAGTCGCTGGAGTAGCGCTCGGCGAGGCAAGGGCTGCGTTGACTTGTAAGTTGATTTTTCTTTCGAACTGTGCCTTGCCGCTCAATCAGGACAGCAACTTATTTATCCGGACTTCGTCCTAGACTGCAGCTCTGTCCCATCGCTAGCTTACTCCTAGATACCATATGCCCGTTGACATAATTTTAATTGGGCTTGTTATGTGCAGCGGTTCAAAATGATGAATCTGAAGTGGAGGGATTGCTGCAGCGCATCTCCGGCTCGCTTTTGCCCGAATATCGCCGCCAGGCAGTGTCCCAGCTTAAAGACTTGCTTGTGGACAACCCCAAGGTTGGTGATCCGAGCACACTGTCGGCAGAACATTATGACCAGGCAGCACCCATCGGCCGAACCGACAAGTTGCCGTGTGTCGTCAGAAAGACG
Organism: Eudorina sp. 2006-703-Eu-15; assembly: GCA_003117195.1. Taxonomy (NCBI): domain Eukaryota; kingdom Viridiplantae; phylum Chlorophyta; class Chlorophyceae; order Chlamydomonadales; family Volvocaceae; genus Eudorina; species Eudorina sp. 2006-703-Eu-15. The sequence continues at coordinate 1,151,779 of BDSI01000013.1, forward strand.
CAATCGTGTTTGCACTAGAGTATACTCTGCCCCACGTCTTAAGGATGTTTCCCCGACGCGTGCGCGTCTCCGACCGTCACCCTCCCCCTATCCTTTGACCACGGACACATACTCACCCCCAGGCCCCCCCAGTCAAATCTGCTTCTGGCGCTTCCATATCAGAACAAACAAACATCACATCATTACCCCCCCCCTTCTCCGTTCAGGCTCAGCTGGCCTTCGGCTCCATGGGCATTCCCGTACTCATGGCCGTACTGCGGGACGACCGCGATGACGTGGCACTGCTCCAGGGGGCCCTGGAGGCGCTGGTGGCGGCCACCAGCGGTGGGGCCTCGGGGCCGGGCCACGAGCGCCCTCACCCGGGTGCTCACCCGCATCCCCCGCAGCAGGGGCTCACGGCCGCGGAGGTGAGACCACCACCATCTGCTGCTGCTACTGCTGCAACTGTTGCTTCTACTGCTGGTGGTGATGATGATGCTCCTGCTCCTGCTGTTACTGGCCACACGCCTGCGGCACCCTTTCTAGGCCCGCTCCGCGGGTGCCGCGCCTGGGAGGGGCCTTCCCGTGAGACCAGCATCGCCTCTGCGTGGGCCGACTCGGCTTCACCCGCCCGACCTAGGCCCCGCTCTCTCACCGCACCCTGCGCATACGAGCCATTGCCTTTCCGCGGGTCCCCCATGCGTACGATACGGCAGGCGCCTCCCGCTGTGTCTTGCCCCTCTCACCTGCCCGGCCCTGCCTCTGCCCGCCCGGCCCGGCCGGGCCCGCCGGCCCCCAGGCTCACGCCGCCTCCCTGAACGCGGAGTTGCTGGCCCGGGAGCGCGAGAACGTGGGTCTGCTGCTGGGTCTGCTGGAGGACGAGCCGGTGGGGGTGCCCGACTTCTACGTGCGCTACCACACGGTGCAGCTGCTCACGGCGCTGCTCAGCCACTGCGCGGCCAGGCTGCAGGTGGGGGTGGGGCGGGCAGGGGTGTGCTGCGGAGGCAAATGGTGGACGGGGCGGAGGTGGGCTGGGTGTGGGCTCCTTGCCGCCCTGATACATACATGGGGGCCCTGCCCTGCCGCAACGTCGCGCGCGCCGTTGCGCACGTGCGGTGGCCTCCGCCGGCACCATCCCCGGTGACCTGCGACCTGCGACCTGGCACCCTCCTCCCGCCTACCTCGACCCGACTGCGGCCTCGCGGCGCCGTTGCGCAACCCTGCCTCGCCCCCGCCCTATCCTCCCGCCCCTTGCAACCTCCTGTATCCCCTCCCCTCACTCCCGTACGTTATCCTCCCGCCCCTTGCAACCTCCTGTATCCCCTCCCCTCACTCCCGTACGTTGTCGTCACATCCTGGTGTCGGGCCTGACGTCACGTCACGTCACGTCACGCGCCGGGTCCGTAGGAGGCGATCCTGGCCACCCCCATGAGTGTGGTGCGGCTGACGGAGCTGCTGGGCGAGCGCTCCGAGGTGGGGTGGGGGCTCACGGGGGAGGGTTGGAAGGCTGGGTGGAGAGTGAGGGCGGGGTGGGGGGTTGGGCTGGCCGTGGGGGCGGCCGAGACCATCCTCTGAGTGCGTTCGAAGGAAGGGGGGTATAGGAAATTGGTACAAAGGAAAGGGGGGTATAGGAATGGGGGAACATAGTAACTTCTACGCGCACCAGAGGGTCGCAAGGGCCTCAGAGAGCCTCGGACGAAGCTCCGTTGTCGGGGCCCTACGGGCGGTGCCGACTGACTGCCCCCGCAGCCTGCTGGGCTGCCCCGTGCGGCAGCGGTTAAGAGGCGTTCGGGGGGGAGCTGCCCGCGGTCATGGAGGGCAGCACCGACAGGTGGTGGTCGGTGTGACCGTTGCCTGGAGCGTTTACACTGTAACCGTTACCGCCACGGTAAGGACACTGTAGGTTGCTGCAGTCCGGGGCAGCCTCCTCCTCCTCTTGTCGTCTTCCTCCTCCAGTAGCCCTCATCTCCCTCGAGTCCTCCTTACGGACCTGCGGATGGTGGCCTGCGCAGGTGATCCGAAACGAGGCGCTGCTGCTGCTGGCCGCGCTGACTCGCACTGACCCGCGGGTCGGCGGCGCGCCGGGGGGCGGCAGCGAGGTCCAGAAGATCGCCGCCTTCGAGGGCGCGTTCGACCGGGTGGCGGAGCTGCTGCGGGAGGAGGGCGGGCTGGATGGGGGCATGGTGGTGCAGGTGAGGGCAAGCAGGGGCAGGGGTTCGGGCGTCTCGGGAACATACAAAATCATTGCGCGGGGCCAGAGGCGGGGAGGGAGACGGCGACGAAGGAAAAGACATCCGCATTGGCTGTACTGACTACCAGAGCGAAGACCTGGGTGGACGGGCGAGGGAAGGGCGAGGGATTAGGGGGCATCAAGTTGGGAGGGCGGTGCGGCCTCCCACACAATGCTTTTGCGGGCAGGAGAGGCCTGCGTGGTGGCCTGGGTGGTGGATGCTCGGCGATTGGGGGGCTTTGGTTGCTGCCGTTGCGTGGGCAAGCAGGAGGCTTTACCTCTGGCGGACTAGCCTAGCTGGCTGCTGGCGAACGAGGCCATATGCTTCCCGATCAGGTGGCAAGATCAACTCCTGATTTGTTTTCCCCCCACTCCCCTTTGCACTGCCACCTGCCTGCCCACCTGGTGCAACCGGCCAATGCGTGCTTGGGTGTTGCCACAGGACGCAATCGAGCTCATGAACAACCTGCTCCGGGGCAACATGGCCAACCAGCGGCTGTTCCGGGAGATGGGCCACGTGGCCATGCTGCCACGGCTCATCACCGCCACGGTGCCGGCGGCTGGTGGCGGCGCCGCTGCCGGCGCCTCGCCGGCCGCCGCGGCGGCGGCGGCCGCCGCCGCCGGCGGCCAGTTCGTGGCGGCGGCGGGGCCCATCCCGTTCCTCAGCGCCGGGGCCGGCGGCGGCGGCGCCGCGGGCCACGGCCTGGACGCCGCCGACGAGCCGTCCCTGGAGCTGCACAACGCACTGGCGGCGCTGGCGGCGGCGGGCACGGACGCTCTGCTGGGGCCCCGGCAGCTGCCGCCGCAGAAGGCGGCCAACATGCTGGGCCTTATGGAGACGCTGCGGCTGCTGGTGCGTGCGCGCGCGCTCACACGCCCCCGTACCGCCCTCACCGACTGGGCTCGTCTCTAGTGGGGCCATGGGTGTGTCCAGGAGGGCATGCCAAGCAAGGGAGATCCGGCCCGGTGGCTCAATGCTGACAATCGTGTTATATCTTGCCATACCTTGTACCGTCAGAACTATGTGTGTGTTATGTGCCGCCTGGGCAAAGGAGAAAATCCCTGCTTGTATCCCCACGCCTCCCCCAACCCCCAAGTTCCTATAACCCATCCCCCAGCCCCTGGTACCCAGTGCCGCCTGCCGGCCTCACGCCTCCTGCCCCCCTGCGGGAGCTGTCAGGCCTGAGTCAGCCAGCACCGAATCCTGTGAACAACCCTTTCCCGCGCCACGGCGCCGCTCTACGCCCGCCCCACGCCCGGCCCCCCCCATCCCCCACCCCGCAGTGCGCGCCCCCGACTGCCATCGCCGACCCGGAGCGTGCCAGTGAGCAGGCCAACCGCGCCGCCAACCAGGCCAAGCTGCTGGCGGCGGGCGCGCTGGAGGCGCTGCTGGCGGCGGCGTTGCAGGACGGCGGCGTGCCGTCGACGCCGGTGCGCGCCGCGGCCCTGGGCGCCCTGGCGGAGCTCGTAGACGGCCTGGCGGCGGCGCAAGAACGCCTGTCGGGTGCGACGGTGCGGCCGGCGGCGGCGCCGCAGGTGGCGTCCAGCACAGCAGCAGCAGCAGACGGGTATGACGGGCCGGCGGCGGGGCCGCCCGCGGCGGCGGCGGCGCCGCCGCCGCTGCCGGCGGCATCGGGCGAGTCGTCATCGCCGGCGCTTACGACGGCGCTGCGGGTGGCCTTATACGGCACGGATGCGGCGGAGCGCGCCGCCGCGGATCGGCTTATCGCGTGCTTCTGCCGGGGCAACGCCGACGGGCAGGGCGCGCTGGCCGCGAGCGTCGGCGTCTCTGCGGATCCGCCGCCACCGCCGCTCCAGCCCCATCACCACCACCCCCATCATCACCACCAACCCGGCACCAACGGTAACGGCCCCGCTGCCGTGTCCGGATCCAACGGCCGGCCCGCTGCGGCGGTCAGCCTCACATCCTTTGGGCACGAGCTCGTGGCAGGATTGCTGGCGGGAGGGGCCGCGGTCGGCGGCGGCGGCGGCGCCGCCGCCGCCGCTGCTTCCGCCGCGACGGCACGGCACAGCGGCGGCACCGGCGGCCTGCTGGTGACCTGCCGCGCCGCGGGCGTGCTGCAGCACCTGTTGTACGGCAACGCGGCGGTCAAGCAGCGGCTGCTATCGGCGCCCCTGGAGCCGCCGGCGGCGCCCGGCGTCCCCCTGGACCTGCTGATGCCCAGGCTGCTGCGGCACCTGACGGCGGCGCTGCGGCCGCCCTGCGCCGAGCCCTCCCGCCTGCTCGTATGCACCGTGCTGAGGGTGCTGCTGGTGTGGCTGCAAGACTGCCCCGAGGCGGTGGCGGCGCTGCTGGACGGCGCCGCCCACGTGCCCTTGCTGGTCGACATGGTGACGGGCCGGCAAGGGCCGGCGGCGGCGGGCGCGGACGTCGACGGCGGCACCGATCCGGTCGTGTGTGGCCTGACGGCGTGCCTGCTGGGCGCGTGCATGTTGTACGGCAAGGCGCAAGCGGCGGGTGCGGCGGCGGCGCCGCCGCCTGATCTGGTGTTGGATGTGGTGGTGTCGCGCGTGGGGTTGAGCCTCTTCTTGTTCCGGCTCGATGACCTGCGGCGCAGCGCGGCGTTCGCGGCGGCGATGGCAGGCCCGAACCGGCAGGCCACCAAGCCGCTGACGCGCGGGGCCGTGACGGCGGCGGCGGCGGCGACGGACGGCGAGCAGCAGCAGCGGCCGGGAGCGGGAGCAGGAGCGGGAGCGGGGGCACCGCCGTCCTGCGGGGCGGACACGGCCTTCGAGCTGGGACACCACGTCGCGGAGCTGGTGACGAACGTGGAGGAAGGTGTACGGCAGCGGACCATGGAGGTGTTCTCCCGACCCGCGGGTCACCGAGCGCAGGTGTGCGGGCCGTCCTCCCTCCCTCCCTCCCAGTAGGTCCAACCCATCCGGTCCTCCCTCATCGATCTCCTCCCCGCCCTTCCTCAGCGCCTCCATCTGTTTCAGCTGTCTCGCCGCACGCGTCGCCACACAGCCGGTGGCCTGCTGGACTCCACCGGGCGTTCCTGCGGTCCACTGCGGGAAGCGGAGGGCGGGGGCCAATAGGCGGTGCTCCCCTTTCCTAGCAAATCGCTGCACTCCTTCCCTTGGCCCCTCCGCGGGTGATATGTGCTTGGCCCCTTCGCTTCCACGGGTCGCTGGTTGCGTGTTCTCTGCCGCGCTTTTGTTCCCCTTACCCAATAGGCGGTGCTCCCCTGTGCTCCCCTGTGCTCCCCTGTGCTCCCCGATGTGCCTCTCCCGGGTGTCGCGCCCTCGCCGCCCAGGACTCCGTGCCCTCCACCGCCGGCGAGGTGCCCGGCCCCGACGACGCGTCGCGCCTGGGCTGGGCGGTCTCGCAGCTGGGCCGCCTGGCGAGGGAGGTGGACGAGCTGCGCGGCCGCAACCGAGCGCTGGCGGAGGACCTGTTCAGGTGCGTGACCCGCGGGTCGGCTGCCGAGCGCACCGTGGGTGTTGCAGCGCGACCACCTGCCCCCGGTCTTGAATCCGCCAGCTCGGTTGTAAGCCCGCTGCTGTGGCCCCAAGTTGTCTGTGCGAACGCACGCGCGCTAAAAACACACGCATGCGGGCCTGGGTGGTTCTGGGTGGGTTTCTCATTAATCACACGCATGCACACATACAACACAACGCGCAGCGGTCCATTGCCTGAACATACATAATCTTGACCGGCTTTGTGTCTCGCGGCTCATTACTCTTCAACACACACAAACACACGCGCGCAGAACTACTCCGCCTGCCTACGAACACACGCGCGCACAACTCCGCACTCACGCGACTGCAGGCTCTCACAGGGCGTGTCCACCGCGCCGCCCGCGCCCCCGCCCCTGGGCGGCGCGCACGGCTTCCCCGGCGGCCTCCACGGCGCCCCGCCCCCACCGGGCCCGCTGTCCGGGCCCGCCATGCCGCCTCACGGGGCCCCCGGGGCACCTCACGGCCTGCCGCACCCCCACGGGGCCCACGCGGGCGCCATGCCCCTGGGCCCCTCCGTCGTAACCTCGGCCGCGGATGTGGAGGCGCGGGTGGCGCTGGAGCTGCGAGCCGGGAGGGCGGAGCAGGAGGTGGCGGCACTGCGGCAGCAGGTGGGTGGCGGCTGGCTGGGTTCGCTGGGTGGGTGGGAGGGCCCCGGTCTGGAGTGCGCGGCCCCGGCCCCGGCCCCGCGGGGGGACAGTACCGTATACGGTACGTGGAGGAGACGGAGACGTGGGAGGCGGGTCCTTGGGTGTGGCCCGGGGGAAATAGTGACGGGGACCCCGGGTTCGGGGCCGCTGGGGTCCCGCCAGGGTCCATCCATCCAAGGGTACACGCGGAGTTGAATTGCCAGGGTGAAGGGGTTGGTTGACAGCGAGAAACAAACACAGAACGAACCGGGGTCTTCCTCGCCCGCGCCGCTGGGGCCTCATGTCCCGTACTCGCCATCGGCAGGTGGAGGTGATGGCGGCGCGGCTGGCTCAGGCCGAGGCAGACGCGGCAGCGGCACGGGAGGCGGCGGCGGCGGCCCATATGGCGGCCACCAAGGCGGAGGCGGACCTGGCGGACCTGTCGGGCGCCTACAACAACCTGGAGGCGCACGCGTTCGCTACGGAGGCGCAGCTGCGCGGCGCGCAGGGGGCGCTGGCCGCGGCGCAGGCAGCGGCCACGGCGGCTGAGGCGCGAGCGCAGGCGGCGGAGGCAGGTGCGTTGCGGGGTACGTCGCATAGGTTGTGCTGGCTGGTGGTACGGGTCGGAGTTGGGGGGTGGAGGACTGGAGGTCGTTGTAAGCAGACGCCGCCATTGCATGGAATGAGGCTGACGAGGGCTGAACGGTTATATCTCGACGTGTTGGTTGATTTCCCTGTCGTATATCTTAATTGGATATTGTTCGGTCGAAACTTGGACCACCTCAGCGGTTGGCCAGCGACCCGTGGGTCACTTTTCAACGCGCAGGCGCGCACACACATTTTTGCCATTCACGCTTTCATTCCGCGCAGGCCAAGCGCACGGTGGTACGGGGCCCTCGGAGGTGGACATCCAACGACGCATTGAAGAAGCCGCTGCCCAGGCTCGTGAAGAGGGCAAGGCGGAGGCCGAGGAAGGAATGACGGATTTGTTTGTTTGCCTAGGGCAGGAAGAGAAAAAGGTGGAGGTGCTTCGACAAGCACTAGAACAAGTTGGTGTGGATGTCGAGGGCTTGTTATCAACCATTGTGGAAGAAGAGGGCGTGACAGAAGTGCAATGAATAATGCTGTAACATATTCCGGATCAGAATATCCAAGGAAGTTGGCTTGCGTCCCCATCCCAATCATTAGTGTCCCTGAAGTGACATGTCTCCAGACACGCAGGCCACCATCCAATAGAGTACACGGATGGCAAATTCATATAAATAGCTTTGCAAATACTATAATTGCGGTCAATTGGCAAAGCAACGACACGTGCTCGCGCGCAGTCTCAGGCCCCGTTTTCTGTTTGCCCAGCGCTTTGTGACTCATCGCTTTGTTTGTACACCCTCAAATTTCATATCCGTTATTGCTACACCTTGAAACGCATATAATATACAGCAGCTGTTGTTTGGACGCCATCTTCGCGCGCTTGAGCAGCCACTTTCGAATTGATGGCTGTGTATAGAACCGGGTAACTTCAGCGGCAGGAAATGGCGGATGCGGAGGTGGAGGACGAGGCTATCACTCAGGTGCGTTTAACCATGGAAAGTTTTTGGTTTGCTGACAGGACTAGGAAAGAACCTCGGGACGTGGCCTCGCAGCCTGCCGTGAACTATTGATTTCGGCTCCTTGATTCCTAGCATCCGCACTTCACTGACGTGGCTCGCCCTGGTTTACGCGCACCCGCAGCTGCGGTTGCGTCAGGCTAGGACCTTACGAAACATCACCCTGTTCAAGTCCCCTGTGCGCACCGTCTACTACTGTGCTTGCTACACCGGAAACGGTCTCTACAATGGGGCGAAATGGGTCGCGAGTCATCCGGTCACGATGGTTGTCGTCATCCCCGCGCTTCTTGCATATGCGGTCGCTAAGTGGGGTGGCTATAAAGAAGAGATGCTGACGGAAATTGAGGTGAGGCGGCGTCGTTCGCAGGCGGGTGTCGCCCGAGTTTCCCGCGCCCGCCAGCCCCCGGTGCGCCAGCTCCTCTGGCACTTCCACCAGGCAGCCCTCTCGTGATTGGTCCGCCGCCTCCAAAACGCGCTTATCACACAGATCAGTAGACGTACATATTTCGTTGCGACAGGCCCAACGTGACAGCGAAACTGCTTATCCCGCGATGTTGTGCGGAAGCGTGCCTGGGACGGGTACTGGGCGTTGTGCAGGAGGCTGTGACCCACGCGCTGTGACCCACGCGCTGTGACCCACATCGATCTTTTGCGACCTTCATCAACCGCACGCCGTCCTCGTTGTCCGAGTTGCTCGGGTGTGCGGGGTGAACCAGCTGGTCCGCGTGGCCCATGTGAAGCGGCCTGCCGCGTCCGCTTGGGAACTGGGTGTGACAGGCCTGTGGCGGGCGGCCAGTTGCTGCTCACTATCCCCTCGGACACCGATCCTTCTCCAGTCGCTCCCACCCCATGTTCTTATGAACGGAGCTTCCGTCCGTGCGCCCGGCCTGGCAGTTGGGGCCTTGGCGGCCGGTGATTGGGGCAAGGCCGCTGTCCAGCGGGGCCGAGTAGGGCAGGCTGCCGGCCGGATGGATGGAAGCATGAATGCGCACGTGGACTGTGAAGATTGTCTGGCTCCGGCCCTGACCATGTCCCTGGGCCCGCCGTTCGCATCGGGGCTGGGCCTGCAGGAAACCGCCAAGTACGTGGTGTGGTGGGTGGGCCTGGGCGTGCTGTCGTCCATCGGCCTGGGGACCGGAATGCACACGGGGCTGCTCTTCCTCTTCCCGCACATCCTCAAGGTGCGAGCATCGCCGCGAAGACGCGGGCGGGCAGGGGGGCGTTAGACAGCCTGCGTGAGGGAAGGATTGCCTCGACGTCGGGGTTTTTAGAGAGCCGTTGCTCCTCCTCCCAGTCACTTCAGGCGCGGGATCCCTCGGGGTCCCCACGAAACGGGTTAGCAGGGCGCGGGTAGCAAATCACGGTTGGATGTTGGACGGTAGGGGGCCTCTGCCCGAAGGTGGTTCCCCTTTCTGACCCTCCTGCGGGTTCCCGGCTCCCCATGACGCCTTGGTGCTCGCAGGTGTGTTTGGCGGCGGAGACCTGCGGGCACTTCCGGTTCGACACGCGGTACGACATGTGGTACAGCAGCGAGGCGTTCAAGTGCGGCGAGGGACCCGCGGAGGACGTCTCGTTCTCGGACCTGTTCAAAAAGGTGCTGCGGGTGCCGCTGTTACTGTATCCGGGGCGGGGAGGAGGGGCCACCGGGGGTTCGTCGCCATGCGGTGGGGGGGCCCACTGGCCACTGGCCACCGGGTGAAAATTGCATGGCCCGAAAACAACGAGGAGGCGCGTGCGTTGCCCGCACGAATCGCGTGGTCGTACTGAAGTGCGTCGTTTGGCTTGCCGCCGGTCAGGGGCCGCCGGTCAGGGGCCGCCGGTCAGGGGCCGCCGGACTGCTTGCGTCAGGGTTACAGTTACACCTCACCAAAACGGCGGAGTAGCCCGCGCCCAACAATATCCGCAGTAACTGTGGGCCTGGGCACACGGGCAACCTCAGCTGGGGTACCGGCTCGCGCGACGACTACCACCACCACCTGCTCCTGGCGATGAAATCCCGCCATATGCCCGTTGGAGTTGGGAATACCCAGAGTTGGGAATACCTAGAGTTGGGAATACCCAGAGTTGGGAATACCTAGAGTTGGGAAGACCTAGAGTTGGGAATACCTGGAGTCAAAGGGCGAACTTGCCGCGAGTGAACCCAGCCTGGAAGCCCAACTTGGCGCCTCCGAGCCTGAGGGACGAGCTCCTGTGCCCCGCGGCCCCTTTTTGAGCCACAGGTGATTCTGACGTCGGTGTTGTGGGGCATAGGCACCGCCATCGGTGAGATTCCGCCGTACTGGCTGTCGTACTCAGCGGCGGTGGCGGGACAGAAGAACGTGGCGCTTGCGGAGCTTGAGGAGGTGCGGACGGGCGGGCGGTGCGGAGCGGACCCCGGGCGTCGGAGACGCGAGGATGGGGTGGGGTGCTGGTGGGGTGGGATGCGGGGATGGGGTGGGGTGCTGGTGGGGTGGGATGTCAACCCAGATCCTGAGTTGCAGGGAGCCTGGAGGGTGTGACGCGGAGTGGGGCTGGGGACCGCGGTACGACAGCTTGCCATGTACGATAGGTACAGCACGTGCGGAGGTGCTTGTCCGGGGGTTTCGACGAGATGAGGCAAACCCGAAGCAACCAGGCTATGCCAGGCCAGGCTCCCCGGGATGCGGACAGGTGGGCGGCCAACAGAACCTCAACAACCTCATTTTAATGCATAGCTGCGCCAAAAGCCACCGTGAGCCCTACCTCGTGTCCTCGTGCTGTTCTGTTCCTCACTGCCATTGGCGCCGCCTTCATGTTCCTGCTGTCGGCCCTTGGCTGGCAGTTTGGGGCATCTGACTTTGCGGTCGGCAAGGTTGCCCCTTGGGATTGCCCCACCAGCAGCCCTGCCTGCTCCCCCACCGGCGGTGACCCGACCCTCACCGCGGCCCCCGCAGGCGCTGCAGCCCAACCACAAGCTCAACCTCTTTCAGCGCGTGGTGGCCCGCATGGAGCAGTGGATGGTGTCCTTCATCCGCACCCACGGCTTCCTGGGCATCCTGCTGCTCGCCTCCTGGCCCAACGCCGCGTTCGACCTGTGCGGCCTCGTGTGTGGCAACTTCCGGTTTCCCTTTTGGAAGTTCTTCACCGCGACGCTGATCGGGAAGGGTTTCATCAAGGTCACGGGGCAGGTGAGGGCCTGCGGGGGGGGGGTGGGAGTGGGAGTGGGAGTGGGTGGCCCGCGCAGCGTCTAGGGTGGGCGGCTCGCGGCTGAGTACGCGAGGATTACGAGGGTGGGCACAAGTGGGAGGGGTGGGAGGGGCACGTTTTGGAAGGGGGAGAATGGGTCGGTCGTGGGGCAATTACATGCTGACCCCTGGCAGGTTGAGGTCGCTGCGAGGACAGCAGCATGTGGGCTGCACGGCAGGCCGGCGGGTGCAGCATATGCCCATGGCAATACCGCCAGCGGAGGGGCGAGAATGACCAGACGTGTTGCAGCACCAAGGACCGCGGAATACGGGACTGTGGCGCCCGCTTTGGCTGTTTCGGCAGGACTTACGCCTCTCAGCGCGTTTCAGCGCTGTTGTTAGCCGGCTTGCCTGGACTAAGCTCTCTCAGCCGTCCTACAACCATCCATCTCAAAGGAGCCCCTTGCCTTGCAGCGGCTGCGACTCTATTCGACCCTCCCCTCACGTTCCTGGGAGGGGCGTCCATTCTGCCGCCGCCGCCGCCCCGCCGCGGCCGCTCCGGCCCCGCCCGTTCCTTGAGCTCTTCTCCAATGTTGTTATTTATGTAGTCATACGTCAAATGCGCACGGGTATGTTCGCTGTCCTGCCGCGCCCCACTTCAGTCTCCTCCTCCCTCCTCTTTGTTGGCGACCTGCTCCTGCCCGCCCCTCCCTCCCTCCCTCCCACCCTCCAGGTGATATTCTTCGTGGCGGTGTTCCGACGGGACAGCCGGGAGGCCATCCTGGCATGGCTGGAGAAGCTGCTGCCTGCCTCCTTGCCGGGACTGGGGAAGGGGGCGGGGTCGCACTCGCCAGCCAGGGAGCTGCACCTCTTCATCAACCGCTCCATAGCCAAGTACCAGGCCAAGGTGGGTTTGCCGGCGGGGGCTAGGGTGGCGGGGCCGGCGGGCGGGGCGGGCGGGCTCGCGGCACACGGCCGCCGAATAACCACCCCGACCACCCAACAAGTCTACCAACTCCCTCAGTCCCCCCTTCTCAGTACATCCACCGCCCGCCCGCCCGCCCGCCTCCAGGGTCTGGCCAGGCCATTCACATATTCCCTAGTCCTCCCTTACACCCCTAACCGGACCGAAGCTCCCAACCAGTCCTCCGAACCAACGTGAACCTCTTCGCTGTGTATTCCGGGGCCCGGGATGCCGCCTCCAGGTTCTGGCCAAGAGCGCGGCCCACCTGGCGGAGCGGCGGTGGTGGTGGCGGCGAGGGCTGGACGTGCTGCGGAGCCGTGAGGAGCTGCAGCGCCTGGCGGTGGGGCTGATCCCGGACACGGTGGCGGAGGTCTGGTCGGGGATCATGGCGCTGCTCATGGCCGCGTTCGCGATGTCCTGCATCAACGCCTTTGCACAGGTGGGCAGCCGGCGGGGAGGGCGGACGGAACGCCGAGTGGGCGGAGGAGAACGAAAGCATGACAGCACGAATGCCTGGCTGCAGCGGCTGACTGACGGAGGAGAGGTGGATGCAGCAAGATGGACGCGGGGGGCGGTGCTAGGGGGTGACGGGGGACACCACGCGCGTGGGCCACACTCCGGCAGTTTCTCCGGGGAGGGTGAGGCCGGTCGAAACCGCCCTTAGCTGCGGGTCGGTATGACGACACACTGGCGGGTTCTTTTCCGTTCTAAACACACCTCCACTGAGCGCACTCTGGAACTTAACCTCCACCCGTCATCTGCTCCCCCATCCACCCATGACACCCACATACACACTCACACCCTCCACTCGGTCGCGCAGGCGTATCGATCCCATTTGGACGAGAAGGAGCTGGAGGCCGCCCGGAGGAGGCTGGTGGAGGCCCGTCGGCAGGAGCGCAAACAGCAGTAGAGGGCCCATACCGCCAGTTAGTGCTGCGGGCCGACGCCGCAAGGTCGGGGACCTGCCACCCGCAGACCCGGGCCACGACAGCTTCAGGACGCCGACGCCGCGGTCTGGGCAAATGCTGTTCAGACCGTTAGCCGCGGCAGCAGGCAGCTGCTGTCGCCGGCGCTGTGGGAATCGTAGTTGGGGCTGCTGGGGGCGGGGAATGTGTGGGGGCAGCAATCACGAGAGCGTGGGGTCGGGTCGGCGGTGCAGGTGCAGGGGGGCACTTGATGGGGTAGTTCTGGAGGACCGGACGCGCTGAGGGCGGCCGCGGCAGACAGACCGGAGGACGAGCGGTGCGTCGGGGCGGTGGGCGGCACCAAAGGAATGGGCGCTGCAGGAGGACGAGCGCAAGCGGGACGCCGCCCTAACCCCCTTGGTGCCCGTGGGTGCGAATTCTGTGGGGCGGGCGGCTCGGCGAAACGTCGACAGGCCTCTGCGCCCCGTGGCCGCGATTGATTGATGGCTGCGCCCGGCAGATGCAGATGCAGATGCAAACGCCGGCAGTTGGGCAGCGTTCACGTGGTCAGGGTTTGGACGTATCTGGTGCTGGCAACCGGCGGTCGCGGGGGTTGTAGCACCGAAGATCGCAGGGGCTGTAGCAGCGGTGGCAGGGGCGGACGCAGCGGAACGATCCCCGGGGTTGTAGCGCCCGCCATAGGGGCAACTAGCGGTAATTTGTGTTGGTAGGGTCATATGAGGTCGCCGGGTGGCAAAGCTGCTCGCGAAGATTGGGCCGGAGTTGAGCGTGGCTGCTAGACGGAGACGAGACAAACAGGACGGAGCTGGTCTGCCTTGAGGGCCGTCGCGAGGGCCGTACACAGGTTCACGCGCGACGCCCTGCCGTGTGTGCGGTGGTGCACACGTGTGCCCGGCTTTGTACCCGGCTGTAGATTACGTGTCGGATCGTGGGTTGCAGGTCGTCGCAGGTATCGGTTTAAGACGAGTGCGCTGAGTGATGGGTGGGTGCTCTCGGTTGCGCGCTGGTCAGGAGCGTCCATATGTCATGACATGCAAAGCGGGGAGGGGGGGCCTGGCTGGTGCTGATGCCTGGCTGCTCGGGTTGTCGTGAGGTTGAAGTGCAGACAGTCCTACTTGTTGTGGGCTTGCGTCTTGTGTGGCCCCATGCATTGTGTGCCCCCATGCATTGTGTGCCCCCATGCATGGGGCTTCAACGACGGGTCCGGCGCCATCGCCTTCGTGGCACGGCTCAGACGCGCGGGCTGTTGCAGGCCGGCCGATAAAACTCTCCCAACCGAACCGTGCGGCGGGGTCGCGTTTGCGGATCCGTGTTCACCACCCCGAACATGCCCCCGGGTCGTGTCCCTGCGTCGTGTGTTTGTGTGTTGTGCGCCCGGGTGATGACGTGGGCGCTTGGGAGGGGAGGCCGGGCTTTGTTGTATGTTTCCTGTACGGTTTCTGTACGTCTTAAACTGTGCCTCTCTTCGTCTTTTTCGAACTGTTCCTCACTTTCGACGGGACGCCATCCCAGGTGGAACGGGACGGGCCGGAGCGCCCTTCGGCTCCCACGGCCTCCGGATATGAGAGAAGGGGCGGGCTCGGAGGCGCTGCGTTTGAGTTGATTTGTAAAAGAAAACGGAGTTTATGTGTGCGCGCGCAGTTTTGTTGGTGGTGCCTTCATGCGCAGTTTGCTGTTTTACCCTCGGGGGTCATGGTTGACCTGGATAGGGTGGGGTTCGGGTTGGGGGTGTGACGAGGTGCTTCCAGGCTGGCAATGAATGTTTCCTCGGTGACTGGGAGAGGGAGGGAGGCAGGGGAGCTGGCGAGCAGGGCGGGCTAGGGCACGCCCGACCTGCTGACGAGGACGGGCATGTGTGGTACGGTACAGTACAGTACGGTACGGCTGAGCTGCGTCGGCGGCACTGCAGCGGTTCAGTGCGCGGCTGATACTGCTGCTGCAGCTGCTGATGTGGAGGCGGATGAAGAGGATAGCGGACGGCTTCCTGGCGGGTGTGACGCTTTTGGAGGAGAGGGAAGAGAAAGTCACTTCATTCTATCAGGCCTTGTCTTCATGCAAGGCGGCCGAAGCTGCTTCGCAATCCTGGCTCGCAACGCAATCGGACCCGGGTGCGGCCCGACCCGCTGGCCAACGTCCGATGCGGGTGCTCGATAACAGCTCCCGACGTACGGTGCGGCAGCTCGGAACGCCCCTTGAATCAGATCACAGGGGTCATACCGGTAGCCCGTTACCAGTGCCCGAGCACTTGCTGGGGGAATTCCACCTGGCCATCGGGAGAATCCGTCCTCTGAAGGTGAGGCCACCGATGCGGCCACAGGCGGACGACCCTCCCTGCCCCCGCGGGGCCCCCCCGTCGAGTTGGTGGCGTTTCTTTAGTTAAGTAAAACCCCACAGTCGGAGTCGGCATGAGAACAGCCCCACATCGAAGCCGATCAGGTCAGGCCCGTCCCGGCCGTATCAGCTCGTCTCACGGACCTCCACGCACAGCTATGAGGATCCATGTCCATGGAATTTGCTGTCCAGCAATTCAGAGCGACTGGTGACCGAGTCAGGTCAGGTGGGGTCAGGTGGGGTGGGGTGCTGGGGTCAGAGGATGTCCTGCTCCGTCAGGTCTCCCCGGAACACGTCCGTGCCCAGGTTCTCCCAGTGCCGCGCCAGGAACTCGCGCATGGCGGTCACCACCTGCAGCAGCAGCAGCAACAGCGGCGGCGGGGTGACGGCCGCGCCGGCAGCAGATGATGACGGCCACCAAGGTTAGCCGCGGCCGGAGGAGGCGCCGCCGGGCGGAGTGCGGAGGGCGGAGTGCGGCGTCACCCAGCCGCCAAGAGCCGTCGTGGGTGGGAGGATGGGGGGCGCGGAGGAGGGATGCGGGGCAGGTGGCGGTGAGGGGCTGGGACCGGGGGGTAGATGGGATCGGTGCGACACCAAGGCACGCGAAAGCAACCGGGGGCGCTGCAACGACCAGGCAGGAACAGCAGGGAGGAGGAGCGGCACTGGGACGGCGGGGCCGGGGGTCTTGGCGAAAGTGCCCCGTCCCTCAACCACCCTTTCCATGTGCAGCGCACCGCATGTATCAGAAGCGACCGGAATCGAGGCGGCGGCCAGCAGGCGGGAGCCACCGCGTTGTTAGCCGGCCGGCAGACAATACGATAAACGCCCGCACGACTGCACGTCGAGGAACCGGCATACTACGGTACGGGTAACGGCCGGGAGGTAACCCCGTGAAGTGGGTTGACGTGGCGCATCTTGGTCCTGATGACCGCAGCACATACGCAGAAGACACGCGCGCTTCGCGCCCTACGGCGGGCCCCTTCCCTTCGGCAGACCGTCCGGCGCCGCCCGCCTCGGCGTCCCCGTGCCCAGCACCCGGCGACCCACGGGTCACACCTGCGCCGCATTCTCGTAGTAGTACGGCGCCCCCTCGTCGCCCTTCTTGTTCTTGAAGTCCCTCCGCACCTGTGAGGGTGGAGTGAGGGGCCCCGGCGCCCCGCGGGTCTCCGGTATCGTCTGAGGAGATTCGCAGTACGGCAACGCGCCATACACAGAACCCACATGTATATTTGTACGGCAGCAGCGCCTGTGTCGCGATGCCGCGGCGTCGGACCCGTGATTGAAGCCATCGTAGCGCCCAGGAGTTGCGCAGCTATCTCGCGCCGCCGGGCCCAACACCGACTCCTGACACGTCCAGCCTGCCGGTATCCCCTGCGGCATCCCCTGCCCGCTGTCTGGTGCCCACTGCCGTCTTCGGAGAAGCGACCGCCTCGGGGCAAGACAGCACACCACAGCACAGCGCACCCCAGGAGCGGACCGGCCCAATGCGGCTTCCACCCCATCCCGGATGCGGGGCCGCCCGGGTCACTCACCGTCCCATCAGGGTCCGCGAACAACACCCTGGGCAGGTAGTCCACATCGGGGGCGGTCAGCTCGCCCTGGGCGCATGCGCGCGTCATCGCCGGGGGAGAGGGACGGGGTCCGTCAGGTACGGGCGAGGGGAGGGTTTGGCCAGGTGGGGCAGGACGCAGGCGGTGAGCACCGCAGGGCACCATGACTCATGCAGAGGACCAGGTCGCGTCTGCTGCCGCGCCCCGAATCCAGGCGGTAAAAATTAAGTACGACTCCCCTCTAAATCCGGCAGACCCCAGCACGCGATGCGGTAGGTGCGGTGTGGTGCGGTACCATTTCAAAGATGTAGTCATCCAGGGCGAGCACCGACAGGAACTGCGCCGTGATGGACGACACCGTGACCATATCTGCGGAGGCGGGGGATGTAAAAGAAACAGCCCCCGCGGGCGGGGGAAAAGGGGGGAGCGGGCGCGGTCATGTGAGGGGCCCCGGATCAAGATCCAGATCCAAGGGGAGGGCGGGTCGGGTGGGGTCGGGTCGGGTGGGGTCGGGGAGGAAAGTCGCGTCAGCGCGCAACGAGCGCCCGATCCGAGAGAGGTTCTCAGTGAGCTGGATGCCTAGGAGAGGCTGGGGTTGGGTTGCGTTGGTGGCATGGCCGCGGAGGGGATGTTCCCTCATGCGGGTGCAGCGAATGTGTAGGTCACCCACCCACCCACCCACCCACCCACCCACCCACCCACCTCCGAACCGCCCACCGGAGTGACAGCGACATCTAATTCGCCGCCATTACACCACGACTCCTGCTACTGGCCTGACGGACTGCTTCTGGGTGCCCCATGCTGCATCGCCCGCGCGGCTTGCCCATCGTGTCTGGTGCGGCGTCCCACCCCCGGCGACCCCGGCCGCTGCGCCTCCCTCGGCCGCACACCGCAGCCCAACCAAACCCAGCCCAACCCAACCCGCGCAACATCCTCCACAGCTTTACACAGCCCCCCCTTCCCCCCCCCCACACACGCACTCCCAGCTCACCTAGATGGCCCCAGCTCTGCATGAAGTCTCGACAGTCCGCGCATCTGCAGGTCCAGGGGGTTCCAGGGGTCCAGGGGGGGCCGGCATCGAGCCGGGGGGGGGGGCTGTGTCAAGCGGAGTCGGGCGCTTTCGCCACCGCAATGGCGCCTTCTGGGTGGTGCACTGCAGCGCTGCGGGAGCCTCTTTAGGGATATGTCAGGGGAGGCCTTCCCAGCAGTTGAGGCAGCGGCGTAGCCCAACGCACGCGCGTCATGACGCGACTTGGCAGTGGGGGCCTTGGCTGGGCGGTTCAGCGCGGCAGCTTGTAGACAGGAGCGGCCACACACGCCGCGGCACGGAAGCCCAAAAACGGCGCGCTGGAAGCAAAATAGTTTGGTCGTACGACAGTACGGCACTCACGATCGCGAGGTGGACAGCACCATGATGGGCTTCGAGTTGCGCGTCAGGTTGAGCTGCGTGAAGGGCGAGAGGCGCAAGAGGGGCCGCGGCGGGAGGGCGCCAAGGTCCGGTCAGGGTAATTGGGTCGCGCCAGCTGATTTCGCGGGGACAACAACAACAACAACAACAACAACAACAACAACAACAACAACAACAACAACAACAACAAGAACAAGAACAACAACAACAACCGCCGCGGTGAAATCAAGGACTGTGTGCATGTGGGGGGAAGGGGGGCGATCCAGGAACGCCGGCTCAGGGGGAAACCAAGAAGATGTAATGTGCGGATGCGGGGCTTCGGAGCAACACGGCTGTGGGCGCCGATCTGGCGGTTGGAGTTCGCAAGCGTGTCAACTCGAGGGAAGCACACGAAACGCGGGTGGCGGGGTAACCAGGTTGAGCGACCCTGGGCATGAACGCGCTATCAGGCAGACCCGTCGTCATGTCACGCGCAGAAGGCTTCTAGGGAAGGCCTTGGGAGAATGCCGTACAGCCGAGCGGGTGGTGTCGCTTTTACCCGTTGGGTCGGCCGGAACGTATGGATGTCCAGTGGAAGCCGTGGTCCGTCCGTCAACATCAATAGTAAATGATTCAATCCAGATGCGTACGTTTGCCAGTCGACGATGGAGCGGTGCGCACCTCTTTGAACATTTTCGGCGAAACCCAGTTGGCACCTGTTTGGCGGAAATGCTCGCGGATTTCACGAGATAGTTCGGCAGCTTTATCGGCATCTATTTCAGCTTTAGCGCTACCAAAAACGGCCAGGCACGCAAGCGCAAGAACAACAGTATACATGTTTTGAGGTTTAAGGAACAGCGCACGTTTGATCAGATCGCGATGCTAAAAACTGCCTAGCGAATAGCTTTATTAGTGCAACGCGACTGCCTTGACGCTCTGCCGTATTTGTTGATTGTTGTGTCCTGGTAATCACGGCATGTAGCAGTTGTGCGCTATTTGCACAAAAAGGAACACGTTGTTGGAGCTTATCTATCTATCGTCATTAAGCTTAAGTTATGATCAACCAGTACCAGGGGGCCCGAGCAGCTGACTTCCTGCAGCATCACCACCATTCCTCTCATAACGACCCGCGGATAGCACGAATTTTGATTTTGGATGATCACCTACTGCCGGTATGAATTGACTTGGTATTAGGGGTGGAAGCGTTGTTTGATTGACGAATGGATGACTTCTCGCCGCCGACACAAGAAAGCATATGGAAGGTTACCCGACAGCTGAAGAAGGAGCAGAGTTCTCTTTATAATTGCGTCGCTTCAGTTCTATCTGACGCCGCGTTCGTGTCGGAAGTCAGGGACCTCTATCCCACTTTACCGCTTCTCGCGAACTTGCGCTGTGGCCTCTGGTACACGCGCCAAGCGGACGGGACCTGTTATTTCAAATCTACCGATGGCCACAATGGGAACTGGTCATTCTCCTGCACCCGCCTCAATTGGCATGTGTGCGAGATGGCCGCAAAACGAGGCGGTGTCATAATTGTAGATGCAACGCGCAAAGGCAAGCGTTTTCCGGTGAGTCTCTCGGCCGTGCAGCTGTTTGATGTTACGGCGTTGGAGGGTCCGCCAGCGCCTCGGCACGGGACGGTTGGTTCCTCGGGGCCGGCTCACCTGCGTCAGGCTTCGCCACTTCAGCGCCCGCGTCCCTCAGCTATCACGGCCTCGACAAGGCCCGCCGCAATCCTGCTCCCGATTGCTCCTTGCTTTTGAGCGTTACCCAGAGCCTTGTGATGCGTTGACGCCGCGCTGCTGGCTCGCTTCCAGGATGCCATGACCAAGACGATCCCCATCTGGGCAGCAGTGGTGAATCGGGCCATCGCCCGCAAGCGCGCGGAGGCCGCCGCGCGGATGGCGGCAGCTGAGGCGCTGGCGGCGGCGGCAGCACCGGATCCCGCTGCCAACTCCGCGGGCCTCCACCAACACAGCCACCAGCCATGTACACAACCGGCACAGCCTGCCAGACAGAATGCTGAGCCAGACGCCCCTGGCCAAGAAGCGACAGGAATGACAATCTCAACGTCGCCGAACTGCGGTCTGCGCCGACAGCGCGCCAGCGCCTCCGCGCCGACGCTTCGCGGCGTCTGCCAATCCTGGCTGGCAGCCGAGCCAGACGCCGGCGTCGGCTGCGCCCGCGTGGGATCCCTCAGCCAGTGGCTTCAGAGTCCGATGGCTACGGCGGCGAAGGAGGACGACGGCGCCGGGGATCCACGGTCGCAGTGCACCGAGCCGAGTCGGCCGGTGCCGGTGGAGGCGCTTCTTCAGGGGTGCTGCTGCGCGGGCCAGAACCGGGAGCCAGGCGGTGGCCCGGAGGGTGGCTCGGCCTGTGGCCCGGACCTCCCCGGGATGGAGCTGCACGCGGAGGCGAGCTTCGGGGATGTGGAAGAGGGGGTGTCTGTGCCCGCAGCTACTAAAGCGGTGCAGCAGCAGCAGAACCAGCAGAACGAGAGACGCGATGCGGAACACGGCGGCAGCTGCCCTTCGTCCTCCCCTGCTTGTCCACCTGCGGATCAAAGGAGCTCTGCCGGTGGCGCTCCGGCGGCTTGGTGTTCCCTCGCCGCCGACCCAGATCCGCCATGCTGTCCAACGGCGCCAGTACCCGCGGTGGCGGCGGCCGCGGCGGATTCGGAGCGCCCTGCGGTTGCCGCGCCGCTGCAGCTCACGTCCCCATTCGCGCTCGCCGCGGCATCCGCCACTCCGCTGACGGCTGCTGTTACCGGGGCCGCCGCGGCACCTGCCGCCGCGACCGCAGGCGGTGCGCCCCTGCCTGTGCCTGCGGCGGTCTCCCCAGCGGGTGACTCGGTGGACCTGGCAGCCGCGTCCGCCTCCCACGTGAGCTGCTCCCCCGAGGAGAGCTGGCGGTGCGGCGGGCTGTTCGGGGGCGTGGTGGACGACTGCGACAGCGAGCTGCTGCTGCGGTGCTACACCTGCGGCGACTGGACCGGCGCCTGTGTGCACTGCCGCGGACATCAGCAGCGGCAGGAGGAACAGCACGCGGCGCAGCACGATTCGGACGCGGACGCGGAGGGCAGCGCCGGCAGCTGCTCCGACACTTGCGGTACGGCGGCGGCCTTCAGCGGCCTGGCGTCCACTCGCACGTGCACCTCGTCGTCCTCCTCCTCGTCACTGTACGGCAGCCGGAGCAGCAGCTGCTCCAGCGACCAAAGTGATTCGGCGCCGTCGAGGGCCGGCAGGGCCGTTGGCGGCGCTGGCAGCAGCTGCAGGAACTCGGGCGGGTGCATCGCAGCCGAGCCCGCAAACAGCGGCTGGAACCTGCCCCGAAACCCTTCCTGCTCGTCCGCCGTACAGCAGCCGTGGTCCCCTGGCAAGTCGCGGCTTTGCGGGTCGTTATTGACTCGAGGCGCGGCATGCAGCGTCTCCCCTGTTACTGGCAGGGCGAGTGGCAGTAGCAACGGCAGCGACAGCAGCTGTGGCAGCGGCAGTAGCCGCGGCAGCAGCGTCTGGAGTGATGCGGCGGTCCACTCCGGATGTCACGGCCGCGTGGGGAACGGGTGTCAGGACGGCCGCGGGCAAGAGCAGGCCGACGACCCATGGGACATGGGCCTGCACCTGCCGCTGTGGATCTCTTCGAACGAGCGCGCCCAGATTGAGAAGCGCCTGGATGGCTGGGTGGACTCGCTGCTGAGAGTGGGCGCTGACGTGGAGGGGCTCGCGCGGGTGGGTATCGACGGCTGGGGCGAGGTCCAGGGTTGCTGCACACACACCCACACACGGGCGCTGCACGGCCCCTCGCATGTCACGCACCCCTGTGCTGCCTGCCTGGGAACACACTCACACACGCACGCGCCGTGAAGTGCGCAAAACGGCTGTGGACGGGCCGTGGACAGACGCGTTGTTCCGGCGGTTGCAGTTCTGTCCCACGCTGGCTCCGAGGGACCCCATTCAACGCGTTTGGGTCCCTGCGGGCCGCGTGCATCCAGGGGCCCGACCAGCTAGCTAGGGCCCCCAGATGCTGCGCTCTCTGCCGTCCCCGGGATGATTCCTCGCTTTGATCCCCCTCCCCGGCCCAGGTCCTCCACAAGCCCCTCCGGCCGCTGTGGATCAGCCAGGCGTCCACCATCTGGGTCGACCAGGTGGCGCAGCCCGACCAGTTGCCCTTCACACCACTGTACCTTGTGTCAGCCTCCCTCCCGCACTCGTACGTGCGGCAGGCGGGGGGAGTCCTCAGTGGCAGCGATGCCGACGGCGACAGCAGCGACAGCCGCGACTCCGGCACCGCGCCGCGGCGCCCCTGCGGCACCCACCAGAGGCGCGAGCGGCACCACCACCACCAGCAGCACCACCACCACCAGCCGCATTCCTGGACCTATGTGTACGTCCCCGGTGCCGGCGACGACGAGGAGAGCTGGGCGGCCGGCCTCACACCAGCGGTCTTCTGGGCGCACTACACGGAGCTGCTGCAGGCGGGCCCGGCGGGTGTGCACGACGCTGTACGACACGTACTGCAGCGGGAGGCCACCGCTCTGGCGGAGCGGGGTACCAACAGCACCATCCTGGCGACTGCGGCGACCCACGGGTCAGCGTCCGCGGCGCCGGTCGCGGGCACGTACGCCGCGGCCACGGACGAGCACCATCTGGTTCCTGCGGGTTGCCGCGGAGGTGCAGGTGCGACTGCAGCAGCCGGGTCGGGGCCGACGCCGGGCCCCGGCGGGTTGTACTTGCTGGGCTCCACGGGGATAGCGCTGGGGGCCCTGGCTGCGGGCGCGCCTTCGGACTGCTGGTCCCACGTGGACGCGGTGTTGTCCTGCGGACTGCAGCAACACCCCTCGATGGTGGATGAGCCGCAGTGGCCGCGGCCTGACTGGCAGCAGCCCCCAGAGGGAGCTGCTCCCAGTGCGGCTGCGGCCGCGGCTGCGCTCGCGGCTGTGGTGATCCGGGACGTGCAGGTCGTGGAGGGGCCCAGCGGCGTTGGCCCCGGAGATGGGGCGATGGGTGCCCTGGCGGGTGAGCTCTCCGTAGGGCGCGGGCTGGGCGGGGTCCCTGGGCGGCTGCACCCGGAGGCGAAGGAGGAGGCGGCGCAGGAGGAGGCGTTCAGTTTCCAGACCGTCGCGCGGTGCGGCTGCGGAGAGGAGGTGGCCGAAGGCGCGGAGCGCGTCGGCGACGAGCCGACGGACGACGCCGCGGCGGGGCGCGGGTGTGAGCACCCGTGTCACCGGCAGCGGGAGCCCCTTCAGGCCCACACCAGCCAGTATCCCCATCAGCACCACCATCACCACCGTCACCACCACCACCAGCAACGCCGACACGCGGCGTCGCGCCACCGGCAGGCGCCGCGCTACCTGCACCTGCCGGTGGAACACTACAAGCACAATCGGACCGGCCTGGCGCAGCACCTGGACACGGCCCTGGAATTCCTGTCGTACCACCTCAGCCGGGGCCACCGCGTGCTCATCCACGACACCAACGGTGGGCCGGGACGCGGGGCAGGACGCGGGGCGGGGCGGGACGGGGCCCCAGCACCGACCACAATGGAGGCTAGGCCGATGATGGAAAACTTGGTGGTTGACGTGGCGTTGGCCTCGTATCGTGATAAGTTAGACATAATGCAGTTCTAGGTGCAGTTGCGCATCCCTACTGCAATGTCAGGTGCAGTTGCGTCCATCTGGTATGTCTTGCACGTGGTATGTCTGGCCAATTCTTGTTTTGAACGGCGGTACCCTCCACAAAAAGAACGCCTTAGGAGTCCTGCCATCTGTGCCGCCGGACAGACCGGTGGAGCAGCATAAGCACTTATCGATATCGGTGCACATTCACATGGACAGCTGGCTCCGAACCACAAGGACGGGTTACCCAGCTTGACCGGGTCATCAAATGCCCCACCTGCCCCACCTGCCCCACCTGCCCCGCCTGCCCCGCATCCTGGATGACTGCAGGGCTCGACACGTGTGTATGTGTGGCAACGGCGCTGCTGCTGGCCTGCTTCGGGCCCTGCAGCAGCGGCGGCGACACGAGCGGCCCGGCGTGGGCGCGGCCCTACAGCGCGAGCAATCGCTGCGGCGGCGGGGATGGCGACGGCGGGCCGGGCGCGCAGTCGGTCAGCAAGGACGATGTGCGCCAACGACTCGCCTTTGTGAGCTCGTTCTACCCGCCGGCACGGCCCACTCGCGGCATGCTGCGGCAGGTGTACAACCACTTTGTGCGCGGTGCCTTGGACGGCTCTGCGGAGGCGGACGCCGGTGGAGATGCGCCATGATCGATGTGGGTGGCCCTGTAGGGACTGCCTTGCCGCAGGCGGGCCATCAGCCGCGGGGAATGACAGGACAGTAACCAGCCGTCAGCGGCTAGGTCCCGTGGTCCGGTGGGGTGCATGGGTATCCACCACGTGTGTCAAGGGCGTGCTTCAGAGCCCGGCTGCCTGCGGGTTGACCTGCTGCATGTGACCAGCACAGCCTGACTGCGTGTCCGCCTGGCCTGGCACGACAGCCACGACAGCGCGACAGCCACGACAGCACGACAGCGCGAGGGCGCAGCTTGTGCATTGCGGATGATGGTGTGGAGAGGTGTCGCGGGCCCCCGGCCGGCCCACAGCATGCCGCCGGTCCAGGGTGGTACCGGGGGTAATGACGGTACCTATGGAGGAGGCGTTAGGAGTTGCCCGAGGGGTGGAGAGGGCGATGCGGACCATTGAGAGAAGATAACCTTCAAGGAGGCTGAGCAACGGGATCCAGAGAAGAGAAGAGAGGACCAGAAGTGCACCACAAGATATTGTAGATACCACAGGGAGCGCGCAGCAGAGGCACATCACTTAGAGGCGCGGGGCCGCCGGTGGTCCGCAGGGATTCCGTTATTTTGAGGGGTTGGGGGTTTGGTGGTGGGGATGGGAGATGGAGATGGAGGCGACTCGCGCACCCTCGCACACGCTTTTGTAGGGCGTCATGACGCTAGCCTTCGAGGTAGGGGGCGATTGACGTGATGCGGTGACCGGTGAGGGGCATCTGCTGGGCTGGGCTGGGCTGATGGGTGCGGCACCTTGGCCTGCGGCTTTGCCACCTTGTATCTAATATGGTACCACTTGGACCGGGACCGCAGTTTTCCGTCGTCGGTTCGCGCATTGACGCCGCGCCCAGAGCAACGCATTGTCCCGTCAGCAGCATTGTGGCCCTTGCTTCGTCCGCGCTGGAAAACGGCAACCTGAACTGCGGGGTGGCCCGGAAGGGGTGCGTTGAAGCGGCGGGTTTATGGTTCGGGTTTGGGCTTTGGGGTTTAGATTTGACTGCTCTGCGGGCAGCTGGCAACCGATTGCGCCGGCTGCACCGCCGCGGAGCAGACCGCCACGTCGGTGGTGGGTGGAGAAGGGGTGCACGTGTTTTCTTCCAACGAGGCAAGGGCCCGCGCCTTGCGGGTCTGGCGTGAACGGAGCAACTCCCAACCCGATTGCGTGAGCGGGGAGCGGTGAGCGGGCGGAACCAGGAGAGCCGTGATTGGCTCTTCGGGAGGCCCCCAATGGCGAGCATTATCTCCGGCTGGTTTTGGTCGTTCCGTTTTCCTTCGCGTCACCCTCAACGATACCGGACCGAACTCGGGCCCTGGGGGCGCGCGATGGCGTAGCAGGGTGCAATACACAGCGCGCAATGACACGCAGGGGTTTTGGCGGTTGTGAGCGCGGTGCACAGGTGCGGGTAGCGCGGTTCCCATACTGGATGCGGGTGGCATGTGTGTGCTGGGTGCAATCTGCCCTGGCGGCCCGCTTGAGTTGTGACGTTTGTGATCGTGATACCAGGGCGGGGCTGCGAGGACAGACCGACCTCGGACGCGTGTGAAGCACCCCAGCAGCCTGCAGGTCGGCTCGCGGGACCCTGTAGTAGCCCTCGCATACTCTCGAATACTACCTGTACGTTAGCCGGCACGTTGGTGCATTTTGTCAAAAAGACGGACACGCAACTGGTTGTGAGGACAGAATAGAACCGCGGGTGGGGAAGCTGCCCATGCACGTGGGGCCGGACAGGATGTCCTGTGTGTTTGTGTAGAGGCGCTTGCAAGGCTGGTTATCTTTCGAACGGGGTTTTTGGTTGTCGAGGTGCGTTGCGGAATCGGCTGCGCGGCGGATCCGGATCGTGTGTCGGCGCGGTTTGGGAAATAACACCTGGCCGACCGGCCCCGGGCTACGCCAGCCGAATTCTCTCAGTGCGCTATACCACTGCCGTCGTTTGGTTTCCCGGACGGATGGAACGCGCCGCGAGGCGGAGACGCGCGGTGGAGGTTGGGGAAGGAGATGCAGCCCCGACACGACCCAGGGCAGCAACCAACAAACCAACCAACTGGGAGCGGAGGTTGGTCGAACCCACGCCGCCATGCGCCGGGCCAATCGGTTGCGCCGGGTTGCCGGCAGGAGAGCAGTCCCTGCTGGTGCGATTTTCTTCGTGAGCACAGCTGTGCGGTACTGTCAGTCAGGATTGTTTGGAGATGGGGTCGGAGCCGGTGCGCACGGCTGTGTTGCGACGGGAGGGCCCCCTCCGCTGCTCGGTCGAAGGCCGTACTGGTACTGGTACGTACCCCCCGCTTTGTGTTGCGCAGCAAGTTGGCGCCAGGTTACGAGATGTTGGCGAAGGGCATTGCCGAACTTCCAGGGCCGGGGATGTTGTTTGCCTAATGCCGCCTCCTCGCTGTTTTGTGAACTTGATGGCGATATGGTCGTGTGGTGGTGGTGATGAGATTTGAGGGCACCCGGCCTGCGTTCCAAGGGCCGGGCCCAGCCGCCCAGGGCGGAGGCGGCGGGGAGCGACCGCGCATGGACTTGGAAGGGCGCCACATCTGATCCAAGAGGGCATGTCGACTGTCCGTCTTCATTGACATTATGGGCGGATCGACTCGCGGGACCCCCCGATAGGCCTCGGTGGACAGCCCCATGAGCTGGCCCACGCCCGCGCACATACGCTGTGTGCGCCGACACGTGGGGCGACCGGCTGGACAAGGCGCGCAAGTTCATGAAACCGCAGCCGGCTAGAGGACGTCATTTTTTACGTCGGTCCCCACGATCCTATCGGCAGAACATGAGAACCGTGCCTCGCATGCCAGCA
Source organism: Eudorina sp. 2006-703-Eu-15 (assembly GCA_003117195.1). Lineage (NCBI taxonomy): Eukaryota > Viridiplantae > Chlorophyta > Chlorophyceae > Chlamydomonadales > Volvocaceae > Eudorina > Eudorina sp. 2006-703-Eu-15. The sequence continues at coordinate 1,179,090 of BDSI01000013.1, forward strand.
CGTTTGCAAGGTCACCCACTTGGATGGACCACGCTCGGCCTGAATGCACCCAGGAGACGCACACGCCCGCGTGTTCCTGCGCCTGACGGAATCGCGAGGGGGCGAGCAGGCGGCCCCGAAGCGCACCGTGAGCCCGCGATGGTGCCAGCAGCCGCCGGATACGCAATGGGTATGGTAGGTTCCATGGTAAGGATTCACAGCGGGACTGGTTGTTTCGGGTTTAGGGCGGTTTCCTTGAAATCCCACCCAAATACTCGCCGTACCTAATCTCCCCACGGACGCACGCACGCGGGGGCATGCTGCGGTGCAGCACACGTGCTGCAGCGCAGGACATGGGGCCAGTGCGGATCGATGGGGCATGTAGGTGCCGAGGTACAGACGAGTGACAGCCCCGCGCTTGCAGCCTCCCTGCCTGGCGATTTTGTAGCTTTCTGCATCAACTGCCGCTGTCGGCGACAGCGGGGATTAGCCCCGCTGAGGCTGCATGCGCCTCTGCCGCGTCACGGCGACCGTTTACGCTGCAACCCTAACGAGCGGCGACCAGACCAAAGAGCAGCAGCCGTGTAGGTTGACGCACACCGTCAACCATGGGGCGACGCACGGTGCAGTTCTCCAACGAATGCCTGCTCTGAAGCCAACGGTATGCACCAAATGCGCAGCAAGCGTGTGCCCCCTTCCCAGCGCTTACGTAACCCCCACCACATATCCAGAAGCGACTCCAACTTCGTGAGGATGCGACGCTACGAATTCGCATCTCGCAGGAGAGCACAGGAGTGAGGAGTGTGTATATGGGAATGAGTGTGGGGCCAGCGTGCCGTTAGCGGGCGCGCCGCACAAACTGTCGCCCGAACCGGAACACAACTAGGGATAATGTTGAAAATGGCCGAAGCTCTAATGCTGGGAAGGGCGGGTGTAAGGTGGGACCACGGCGCTGAGTGCGATGTGCGAAGCTCCGCGTCGCAGTCTAGCTAGCGGTTTTCCGTTAGACCGGTCCCCGACCGAAGTACGGTATGTCAATCGACGAATCAACATAAAGGGTAGCCTCACATGTAGGCGATTGTCAACAGGTGCAATGTGGTGCAGTGTCGAGTATACTTTTACAGAAATTCTAACAGTAACGAACAGTACGACCAACGGTACGAGACGGCCTGGCAAAGCTCGCCAAACGTACCTAAACAATTCCCATACTGTTGTTGGACACTAAAGCACAAATCACAAGCGGCTTAAGCAGCGGCACACTTGCTAAATCGCCCTTCGGTCTCTAAACAGGAGAGCCTGCAACTATGGGCAAGGGCGGAGGCGGAGTGCTTTCCAGGAAGAAGAAGGTACTGACTCTGTGCTACAAAGATGTTGTGTGCTTGGTATTACGACGACGTCTATCTCTTCGCGGGCGAACTCCGCGATGTAACATCCATCAGCTTGGCTTGCCTCGTAACCGGTTGGCGTTTGCATGCGCTCCAGTCAAAATATTGTTATTTAGATGGTTTTTCGCGGTAATTGAGCGCCTGCTTTGTTTTGAGTGCAGGAGGAGCCGGCCGCGGCACCTCCCGCTAAGGGTGAAGCGGCCGCTACCGAAGCAGCAGCACCTGCACCAGCAGCCGCCCCTGCGGAGCCAGTCCCAACTGCTCCCCCGGCTTCCCCTGCTGCTCCGGCCGAGCCCGCTCCAGAGAGTGCCCCGAAAGCGGAGGCGGACGACACGAAGAATGCTGACGCACCCAAGGTAAGCATCAACTTATCTACGCTGATTCGCTGCGTCTTAAAAGAACAATCATAGCGGGATTCGCTTTGCTGCGGTTGGGCTTTTCGGCTAGACAACGGCAGACAGTCAGGAATAGCGCATAACTCAAATTAAGAGCAATGTTCTTATCACAATGGGAGCGAAGTGCAAGGCGGGAAGGGCTTGACTCCCCTCGGACATGGGGCTTTATTCCGAACCCGGTATTCGCTATCTTTGTTGTGTAGACATGCCTGGTTGTCATACAAACGTGATGCGGATGTCATAATGCTAATATGAGACATTGTGCTCGCTTTGCCGGTTTGTGTTTGTGGTTGTCGTTATTTGTAGTCACCCTGTGCTGTCCTGTCAATTGGTCCCACAATTGAATTTTACATCGAAATCATAGGTTTGTGTTACGGTTGATAGCGCATGGTTGTGCTTGGAAGCTTTCCAAACGCAAGAAAGTTCCGTCGTCCATGTCGTTTCGCAATGTTAATTTTGTTCAGCAATCAAATTGAAGAAATGCGTGGACTTGAATTTGTCCAGCCTGTGTCGGAGTAGTGTGCGTTTTTTCGGGAATTCGCTAGTAATTCATTGAGTGGGATTCATCCGTGTATGGACACTTCAGCGAATTTTCGCATTATTCAATGCATATTTTGCGGGATTGGTGATACCTCACGTGGCGTGCAATTTGTTGCATGGGCCGCCGTTGTCCGGCATCGTGCGGAGTATTTAACCAGGAAGTGAGGCCCATATTAGCGCAATTCCACCTCACCAATTTGTCTAACTTCTTCGTTTGCAGAAAATGACGTTCGATTACACCCTGAAGCCTCATCCGTCCATCCCAGCGCCCGAGGGGCCGCTGATGGTGTGTATCCTGGACGGTTTCGGCGAGAACGAGTTCAAGGACCAGTACAACGCCGTCCACGTTGCCAATACGCCAACGGTTGATGCTCTCCGGGCTGTGCCCAAGCGGTTCCGCACGATCAAAGCGCACGGGACTGCTGTGGGTCTTCCTAGCGACGCCGATATGGGCAACAGTGAAGTCGGGCACAACGCTCTGGGATCGGGCCAAGTGGTTGACCAGGGTGCTCGCCTGGTGGACATCGCTCTGGAGACGGGCAAGATGTTCGAGGGCAACGGCTGGAAGCTTATCAGCCAGGCGTTCCCAGCGCACACTGTGCACTTCATTGGCCTGTTGTCAGATGGCGGTGTTCATTCGCGCGCCGATCAGCTGTACGGCTGCATTCGTGGCGCGGCCGCGCGCGGCGCGAAGCGCATCCGCGTGCACATCCTCACTGACGGCCGCGATGTGCCTGATGGCTCGTCGGTCAAATTTGTTGAGGAGCTGGAGGCTGAGCTCGCCAAGCTGCGCGAGGGGGGCTGCGATGCCAAGATCGCTTCTGGCGGTGGCCGCATGAAGGTCACCATGGACCGTTACGAGGTGGGTCGACACTCGCGCTCGCAAAGCTCCAAGCGTTACTGGTTACGGTGTGGAAGCACGGCACTCCGGTGATTTCAGCCCTACCTTGCACGTGTCGTTGCACAGTGTCAGCCATCGGCGACCCAGATGCCGACGACCCAGATGCATGTTGAGTGCGCTCAGCCCGCTGTGCCCCATGTATGATATCTGGCAGGCGGACTGGAGCATGGTCAAGCGCGGTTGGGACGCACACGTGCTGGGCAAGGCGCCTTACAGTTTCACGGACGCCAAGACAGCCGTGATCACGCTGCGGGTGGGTTGTGGGCGCAAGGGCAGGCCGGGCGGGCGCAGTGTTGGGACGCTGATGCCATCCCGGTGGACCTCCACACGGACCCACATTCATTCATTCATTCATTCGGGGTCTTCATAGGCAGGTAGTGACCCAAATCAAATAAAACACGCCAGCGGTGCCCACATCGGCGGGAGCTACCCTCGCAGCGACACAGCAACGAGGCACCCGCGCCATGCATGGGTGTTACCTGGATGAAAGCGCTCAGAACTCCCATCTGACAGGCTGTGGCTGTATGGGATGTTTTGTTTTCGGCCGTGGAATAGGTCGGGAATGGGAACAAGCGGGCGGGTCAGGGATGGCCGCGGAGCCAGTGCGGAAACGACCTGTTTGCCCGTCGACAAAGCAGTCCCCGGGAGTTGATATCGTGGTTGTGTGCTTCTACCCGGCATGGGGCATGCGCTGACGCATGCTGGGATGGGTCGACACAGCTTACCTGGGTGCACTGGGTCAGGCATCGTCTGTGCGGCTGCTTGACACACGGATTTGGGTCGGGCGGGTTTCTTCTGTAAACACACGCAGATGTTATTGACCCGCTCACTGCCCTACTCGTGATGGACTGCCTTGCTTCCTTCGCTGCCCTGCTAGGGCTCCGAGGATGCCCCGGTGTCCGACCAGTACCTGGACCCGTTCGTCATTGTGGACGAGGAGGGCAAGCCGGTGGGCACCATTGAGGACGGGGATGCGGTGGTGCTGTTCAACTTCCGGGCGGACCGCATGGTTGAGATCAGCAAGGCGTTCGAGTACGAGGACTTCAAGGTCTTCGACCGGGAGCGCCTCCCCGCGGTGGGTGGGCTGGTGGATGGTGGGGTGCCGTTGGTGTATGATTGACACCACGCGGACTGTTGGGTAACTACAGCACGGCATTCCCTTGCAAACAGGACCTGTGGCAAACAGAGGACTTGAAGAAAGGGGTTATTCACGTTGCAGCGCGCTGACGGGACAACAAGACCGCCGCCTGGACTTCGATTGGTTCTCATAGGAGCATTTGAAAGCCGTTAGGCATGGAAGTTCGCTGCAAGGGCAAAACGGGGGTTGCTGGGCACGCATGCTGTCACCGGTTTTGGTGAGGCCGAACAACAATAACATGCACAGGGCGCGCGACAGACAGATGCCTGGGTGCAGCTGCCAAGACATTGCCGTGTGGAGGAGCAGCCTGGGTCACCCTACCGATTGATTGGCGTCCCCTTGTCGTGCGATGCAGGGCCTGCGCTTCGTGGGCATGATGCAGTACGATGGTGACCTGAAGCTGCCCGCCAACTACCTGGTGCCGCCGCCGGAGATCATGCACGTCTCCGGCGAGTTCCTGGTGCGGAACGGCATCACCACGTTTGCCTGCTCCGAGACCCAGAAGTTCGGGCACGTCACGTTCTTCTGGAACGGCAACCGCTCCGGCTACCTGGACGCCAAGCTGGAGCAGTATCTCGAGGTGTGTTCCATCACAGGCTGCGTGGGGAGAGTAGGCTCTGATGCGAATTGGGTCCTGTCACCGGGATGAATACTTTTGAGGTTGCGTTCGGAATGCGTTGGGAGACTTCAGTGAGTGCTCTTCGGGGCAGAAGCGTCCATGCCTTGGGAATGCGTTTTCACGGAAAGCACTGAGGTCGCGCGAGCCGTGGCGCACGCGAAAGGAATGGCATGTGCCAAGGATAGTTGTTGTATTGAGGCTGACGTGTGCACGTTCTGGCTGGTGCGCTGCACCGAGTTCAGCCGAACCAAGCCTGGACAGGAAAGGAAGATGATATGAGGCGCTCGCCCCTTGCACGAATAACGCAGATCCCGTCGGACAAGATTGAGTTCAACAAGGCGCCTGACATGAAGGCGCACGAGATCACCGCTGCCAGCAAGGAGGCCATCCTGTCGGGCAAGTACAAGGTCATTCGCGTCAACTTTGCCAACCCTGATATGGTCGGCCACACAGGTGAGAGCTCCTCGTGGACAGGTGGTTGCTAGGGCTGCGGGGCGTCTAGGGTTGCAGGGGTGTCTAAGTCTAGGGTTGCAGGTTTGTATCGCGGGACGCGGTGCGTACACTTCCATGCCTTGTGTTGATGCCGCGGAGTATGGGTCTGTTAGTCGCCTTGGGGGCCCCGACTGCCTCAAGTAGTGTCGGCAAGGTACAAGACCGGCCAGCCATGTCTCGGGCGCCTGCACAGTGATGGGTTCGCGTTCAGGAGTGGACCGCCCTGGAGGGCGGGTTGCTCTCGTGCGAAGGTCTATATCTACAGGGCTGGGGCCTGAACAATCTGGAAGTTGGATTGACCTTCCCCTTCCCCCTCTGAATGCCGCACCCGTAGGCGACCTGGCTGCCACCATCCGCGCTGTGGAGACGGTGGACGCGTGCGTGAAGGAGCTGCTGGAAGTGGTCGACTCGGTCAACGGCCGGTGGATTGTGACGGCCGACCACGGGAATGCCGACGACATGGTGCAGCGCGACAAGAAGGGCAAGCCCCTTGTGGGTGAGGACGGCAAGCCGCTGCCGCTGACCTCCCACACGCTTGCGCCGGTGCCGTTCTTCATTGGCGGCAAGGGCCTGCCCGACGGCGTCTTGCTGCGGGACGACGTGCCGGACGCGGGTCTGGCCAACGTGGCGGCCACGACGCTTAACCTGCTGGGCTACGAGGCCCCGGAGATCTACAAGCCCACCATGGTGGAGCTGGCCGCGTGAGCGTGCATGACTAAATCTCTTATGTGGTCTTGAACTTGACGTGCGTGTTGAAACTGTGACCTGTGCGCAATCCCGGCGCTGCATCTGGTTGGCCCTAGTCGGGCACGTTGGAGGATCCAGGAGTCGGAACTGCGTGCTTGGCGTGGTGTCAGACATGGTAGATTTCCTTGTCAGTGATTGCGCAGACCCCCGGGCGAACACGCGGATGCGTGGCAGTGGGGCTGGGTGACGCACTGAATGTTGCTCGAGTACGGGCTGGCGCGTCCGTGCGGGAGGGACCTGCCGGTTGGCGAGCTTGCTGGAGACTTTGATTGGTATACAGCTGCGCGCTGCGCCTTCGCAGTGTATGCTGTGCACAAAAGCCGTACGTGACAGCACCTCGGTCCTGGGGATCATCTGCCATTTGATCGGCCCTATTACAGACATTGCTGTTTTGTCGTGACCAAAGGATGGGGCAGGTGTGGTACAGCTGCTGCTAGCGGTTATCTCCGCCCCGTTAGGCACGAGAGGAGGACGCTATGCATATTCGCTGAAGCTCCACGGTGTAAGGTGCCCAACGGGTTTGCGGCGGCTCTTAGCATATCTCGTCGCTGTAACGACGTGTGGTTTCGGCGCCAGGTGGAGCAAGCTGTTGGGATGACTGTGGCGTCGCTCGTGTGCCATTCACTTCCTGGAAAAGGGCTACTCGTGCGCGACCTCCAGCATGCTAAGGTGCCTTGTTGCACTGCGCGACATTGTGGTGCACCGGTGTGACAATTGTAGTGCACTAGTCGACTCGCTGCCGCGCTATGCCGCGGCTGAATAGGGTGGTCTGGCGTGTGTATCTGTATCGCTCGGCATGAATTCCAGCGGGCATTGAAGATTGTGTCATAAGCGACGCTCTGGAGGCCTAACCAGATGCTACCGGGATGGTGGCTGTAGCGCGGGACAGGGTGGTGGTGAAGAGTGGCGTATGAAGATGGTCAGACACGCAGGACCCCGCCCAGAAACCGTTTGGATTCATACGAATTACTGTCAGTGTAATTTCTTGAGAAATACAGCCATTGCGTCCTTGAGTCAAACCCCTGGATCCGAGGGCGGCGTGAGACGCTACAACTCGCGTGAGCATTGGTCACATTCACCGGGGTTTCGACACAAGCACCTGCGAAACACGACACAACGGACTTATGGTTGTTGACCGTGGTATGTCCGAGGATTCTGGTGGTTTAGTATGGTTTTGCAGACTGAAAACCTTGCCATTCATCTGGACCATCGGTATATCCTCTGCTTTGCGCCATCGCACCCAGTTGTACACACTGGGTAGTCTACTTGCCCCAAGGTGGGCTTCACCGATGGAACACCCCAGCGAGCCGCCATCCCAAGGAAATTTCCATGGCACACAGCCCCCACGTTTGGTCCTCAGAAATTGATCGGCGAGCGCGCCATCCGCATCAGACCTCACTAAACTGCCGTACATAACGGTCTCCGGGCAATTCCCTTTGCCCGCAAACCTGCAAAGGTGAAATCTTAAAGAGGAATTGATTAAAGAACCACAACTATCAAGAAAGCAGGTTGCTCGTTCAGCTCGATACACACCCAGCTAGCTACCCTGGCGCTGCAATGCCGACACAAACATATATTATATTAAACTCAATGTTATAGTATAATAGTATTTATCGTCACCCGTAATCCGATGGTGACAAGCTGCGCCTAAGTTTTCGGTACACTTCACGGTTACTGATGTGGCTACTACTCGCTGGTGCGGCAATCGGTATTAGTGGCGCAGTCACATGGTTGGATGAACGCCGGCGCCAGCGACGCGCGCGAGATAATTTGGGCGACGGCGCTGAGGCTTCGGAGCAAAGACCCTCAGAGAGCGGGTGTGACGAAGCGCGACCAACCCTTGAGTCTGGGGGCCTTCAACAGCGATTTCCAACGTGTACGGTAGCTGCGCTTGCGGTTTCCTTGGGTTCTTTGATGGTGGTTGCTGGTGGAGCTCTGCTGGTGCGGCGATATTCGGCGCAGAACCCCACGCGCAGGTGCGTCACACGCAAAAAGGGAGGGGGGAGGCGGACATTAGGGCAGTGAATGCATTGGGGGGGTGATTGGCTTTGGTCTAGATAGAACGCGTAGATTGCGAAGAGAACGAGCATCCGGTTTGCTGCCGTCGGCGTCAAGTGGAGTGGCGGACTCACCGCAACACAAGCATCCCCTCTGATCGACAAATTTCCGCACTGCTGCTAGTGCAGCTGCATTCTCTTCTTTTGGGCATTTTAATGCGTGCTCTTGGGCCTACGGCCCGTATCGGTAGTTTTACAGATATTGGGTCAAGCCTGGGTAAAGCAGACCCAACCATCCGACGTGATTTCATTTGTCCTGCGGCTCAATCCTCCTGGATTGCCACACCCCTCGTGCGCTTCACACGCATGTTGATCGGCGTGCTTGGAGGGTTCCGTCGCATACGGTAGCCTCCCCCCCCATGCCTGTCTCCAGTCACTTTGTGAATCGTTGCCTGGCTGTTCACTGACGAACATGGCGGACCCACACGGCCGCCCTGATCAGGTCTGCGCGGAAAGGGCCTCCACGCATTCCACTGAAGGAGCTGGTCCGCTTTCGCGAGCAGCAGTGGTTTCTAGAAGAACTAGAGGTGAGTAGGGCACAGCGGCAGGGTTAGGCCAGGGAGCCCGTGTCCCAGGTACCCTGTGCCCATGGCAAATGCCGTCTGGGCCCTTCGGAGAATGTGTTCTGCACTTGCCGTATCCGCACGCTTAAAATGGCCACGCACGATGCCTGCGAAGTACGGGCGAATGCAGCTGTTTTCCGGCGCGTGGGACCATGCTTCCATTTTTTGCAGAATGCCCGTGATGGCGATCCAAACTCTATGCTGCGACTCGCCAAGATGTACCTATATGGCCAAGGGTGCGAACGGAATGTCAACATTGCGCAGGAGTGGTTACGCCGCGCAAGGTGAGGAGATATGTTAATGATCAGACATTTATACACCGCATGTATTGTCGCTTAGTGGGCTGGATCATGTCCAAGCCAGCGTACGTCGCCTTTGCGTGGCCGATGCCGCTTGCAGAGCTGGAGGCGTTTTCTGCACATTGGACGAACTGCTCACCGCCGAGGACTTGGACGCGATTCGGCGACAAGGTCGCACAGCGAATGCGGAGCGACGGCAGCACCACTTACAACATCCGAGCCGTCCAATTACCAGCATTTCGTCGGAGCGGCACTAACTGTCCTGCGATCCACCCGTCAACCGCGGGAATCCCTCCATGTAACGCCAAAGCTATCTCGTTGCCGCTCCTTGCCAATGCTGTTTAGCCGCTAAGTGACTAAATGTTGAGCCCGCCGCTCCACCTCTCCCAGTATGCTCCTATTCCAAAAGCAATCTAGGGTGGGCTCGTTGCGGCCCGCTAACCCGCTAATCGTCAGAAGGTCTAGGACGTTTCTAACCGTTAAATGGCTTGCGGCCCGGAAGCCCAGCACCTCGAACGTTGTATCGTCATGTGCAGATGGCAAGCAGACAACTGATGCTATCACGGTCAATACACCCAATCCAGCACGCATACACCCCTGACCACCCTTCACCCCTTTGAGCCGACCATCTGACCCGTCTGCTTTTGTCGGTCATCCTGCGCCCCACCCACGCGAACTGACACCACGACCAAGCAGCAAACAAGCACACCGCTACCAATCCCAAGTATACAAGCACATCCGTCTCATTCTGTGAACCATTTCACGCTAGCACGTCATCGAGATGAACCAAGTCCAAGCAAGCTTGGGACCGACCAACTTGTGACGCCAAGAGGGCAGCATTGACCGGCGCCCTGTGAGCCGTAGATGATGTACTCACATGATGACTGGCTCGAAAACTGTGACGCGGCGGGGCACAGTTCCCGTGTTGTGTTCCCCTTGATGAGCACTTGGAGTGGAAGAGTCCTGTTGGCGGGAACGTCTGATGAACTGTACGCAATGTCGAGGACCTTCAGCCATTTGCTGCCGTCGCTGCCAATGTAAGGCTCATATTGCCACGTGTAGTTGTAACCGTTAAAGATGATGTCCTGGACCTCCACATCAGAACGGACGACGAAGGCGATTGTACGGATCGTCATGTTGGTGCAAATTGTGTCCACTCCGAACTCTTTGTCCGGTGCACCATCGAAATCCACATCGTCCGAGGGGTCCACCTTGCCGAGATCGAAATTGAACATGGTCTGGTTATCCCCCACGGCGGCTACTTGGTAGCCCAGGCGATAGGGTGTGCCCTCAAGATCATCGCGACATCCGCAATCCTTTGGCTCTGGCAGGATACCCGTAACGCCATGAGGGCAGCAAGTATTGTTGCCTTGGGAGCCGTGGAGCGTGTACTCACACAGAACTGTGCCCTCCGCGCCGAACAACCAGGCCGCCGGGCACAGCTCGCGTACTGCACCACGGACAGTGATCGAGAGTTTCGTCGGGTACTGCGAATCGAAATCGTTGACGAAGCGGTTGATGCTGTTGATGTTCAGCCAGTTCGAATAGTTCGTGGCTGGCGTGATGTTGAAGTTCAGAAGCCGGTCCTCCCACTTGACTTGCACCACTTGAACACCCTTGTCTGTGATGTCGTAAAACACGCAGGGGAACCAAGGGGAGCAGTCAGTGAACGACCCAGTGTCAAGCATGCACGTGAAAAGGTTGATGCTTGCAGACAGGGTGCGTTGAGCAAGCTGTACATGGCGTCCGGGAACACACGGCATGCAATCGCATCCCCGCGTGGTCTTGGCCATTACCCTGCACCCCATCGAAAGTCCTGCCACCTCTACGACTTACAAATTGCAATCTGAGCCGATTCCAGGGTCATGTGGTCGCAGACTGACTCCTCGTCGCCGTCGATGTCCTGGCCAGATACAGGAACCACCTGGAGGCCGAAGTCGTAGATGGTCTGTGCCGCTGACACGTTGTTGCCCAGGAGGTTCAAGCGATACGGCGATTTGCCGAGATCATCAACACAGCAATCGTCGAACGGACCGGCACGCCTTGTCACACCGTGAGGGCAGCACTGCGTCAGGCCATCCTTGCCATGCATGCTCCACTCACAAGCTGTGGAAGATTGCAAGATTTCATTCGCTGGGCAAAGCGAATCAACCTTGCCGCGCACGGTGATGACAAGATCCAGCAGCTGATCCTTGGCGAACGTGTCGAGGCCCCGGAATATGCCGATGTAGAGCCAATTCGCTTTGCCCATGACCCCCTGTGGCACCAGCCAGTACTCCATAACAGTGCCGTTGAAGAGCACACTCTTAATCAGCAGGTCGCCATCTGCGGAGGAATGAAGCGGTGGTCCGAGAAAGTCATGGCCATTAACAAGCACGTTTGGTCAGTCCCTTCCTGCCCCCAATCAAGTGCGACAATATCATTACGGATCATGGCCACGGCTTGATAAACCGTTGCGACCTCGCTCACGGCACTTACAAATCGTAACTCCAATGTCACGTAGATTCATCTGGGAGCAGTCGCCAAGCTGAAGCCCATCTGCATCGTAGTCGGATGCTGGGACGTCGCGAACCATAAGTTGGAACAAGTATGCCGTGTCAGAACCCGTGGCCTTCGAACCCAGAAAAGTCAACACGTAAGGGGACTGGGGTACGTCGTCAACGCAGCAAAGGTCCCAGCCGTCCGGTGGAGGCGGCGGTGGAGCTGGTGGCGAGGGGGACGGTGGCAGGGGGGACGGAGGCGGTGGAGAAGGCGCCAGTGGCGGCAACGGTGCCGGTGGTGGTGGCGAAGGTGGCGAAGGTGTCGTTTGATTAGGCCGCGTCCCCGGCGGCGCGTTATAGTTGGGGCCAAGATCGGAAGGTGGACTCGGGAAAAACATCTCGTACTGAAGTGCTGAGCGCTCCGTGCAGCAAGTTTCGCTTGCATCGTACGAGATAACGTCGCAGTAGCCCGGAAAGCGACTTTGTGGGCACAGGTCCGAGAGGTAGTTATATCCTGTGCATGGGGAGAAAGGAGGGCAAGCAAATGTGGGCCTGACAGATTGTCGACAAACAGGCTGCACGTCTGCTAAGATTATATGTCTTCGCCAAGTACCCAATGTCATGGCACGCATGCGCCCCGGGAACACACCTGTAGCTGGCGTGGTGATCGTCAGCGTCAGGGACCGGAGAACAGTGGGCTCCACACTCATGTTGTAGATTGTGAGGCCTTCGGGGCCCACGTCGAAGTCCTTGGGTTGTCCGTCAAGATACACCCCGAGAACACGCGCAGTTTGTTCTGCAGAGTGGTAGATCATAGTTGATCATAAAGCCATATCTTTCGCAAGGAGCAACGCCTCATTACGGCTCAGGGTGGAACTCACTCGTTCGGACGACCATGTGGTCAAGCCATAGACGACAGCAGTCTGCCTTTGGAACGGGGCAAGTCGAGACATCAAGTTGAAAAACATAAGCTGTTTGCGCAGAGTTGGAAAAATTTAACGTCCGAAAGTAGACCCGAAACGGTGAAAAGTAGCTGCTCTGATAACAGGCGGTTGGAATCTGAGACCCGAAGTTCCTCGCATAATACGCTGAGAGTCGACGAAGGCCGAAGCTGCCCAAGCCAAAATCATCTGCTGTGTCCAGCTGCGCGGCACCTGCAGAAGGTTGGCAATTTCAACTCAATTGTCGCCGGAGGAAAATCCCGTCTCACAGCGCCGCAACGTACCGAGTGCTATCCCATAGCATAGAAGCAGGCCACAAGCAGCTGGTAGGAGAGCGCGGCGCCTCATGGCTGCCGCCTTTCCTTGGGCGCAGTGTTTGAACCGGCAGCGCTATACGAGAGCGAGCCTGCAGCCCGGGCAAAAACCAGAGTGCAAATATGCGTTTACTTTCAGGACAACAGGATTTTTTATGTAGAAAATCTCAGGGTTAGGGCGAAGTGGCTGGATGACAGCCGCTCAGAATTTAGACTCGCGCCATGTACCGCGCTTTTGAACAACAATTAACCTTAAGGATCAAACATTTGTAAGTTGAATTCATTGCATTGTGCAGTTCTTGCGTAAACCGGTCCCAGGCCTGACCCTGCCCTCGGCTGTAGCGAACTCCAGCTGGCAAGAAGCCAAGCACACCTTTGTTAATTAGCGGCTCCCGCCGCAAAGTATCCACTCCACAACGGAAATGCCGCTCCTGCTTGCTCCTCTGCTGACCTTTTGACAGTTTTGAATGTCTGGGTCCCGACGGGAGGGGCAGATCGTCAAGAACTAAGTAACAGATTCCGTCAATATATTAAAGATGACATAAGTAATTGGTCTTGCATGGAACGGCACCACAAGTCCTTGCAGTTTGGGCGCAACCTTTTGTACCGAGCCGTACACAACCGTACATCTACAGCCACACCCAGAACAGCAACTGTGCAAATTGAAATCTCACGATTTCAGGCGCGTTACAGGAGAAGCTGCCTCGCGCCGCGGGCTCAGGCTTCTGTCGGAGTTGGCTGCATCTCTGTGAACCTGGTCATTGTTGGTATGTGAACACCTAATTTTTACGTCCATTCATCAGCCTTAGGCGTTCAATACTTAGAGTGGTGTCGCAGTGTGAACGTAAGCTTTGGCACTTTCTTTTCACATCCGTCACCGTTATTCATTAAGTAAATGGTTTGCTTGCGTACCATACAGGACATCCTAGTGGCGTCTGCAGACGTGGGATTCCTAGAAGCGACCTGGGGATTTCGGCAGACAGGACAACCGACAACGAACCGCGAAACACCCGATCGCCGAAGCTCTTCTTGGCCAAGAGAGCTATACCTTGAACCGTGTAACCTGGCGACGCTAAAATGACAACAAACTCGTTCTGGGGTTTGCACCCTGGACCCCAGCAGGGCCGCCCAAGGGCAGCCCCGCGGAGCGCTGCCGGCAGCGGATCGCGACAGCTGCCGCTCTCAGCCATGTGTCCGCCAGCAGCACTGCCGCCGCCCTCGACGGCTGAACCACCGGAGCCACCGCCGGGGGCCCGGCATCTGGGGCCCGGCTCTGCGCCGTCGGCCCCGGCTCCAGGCGGCCCCACGCGCAGGTCCTTGCTGCTAGGCGGAGCCTGCGTCGCCAGCACCTGGTTTGCTGGGGCCCGACGCAGCCGCGCAGCGCTCGTTCGGTTCCCCGCCAACCAGCTCAACAACCGGTACTTCCTGGTGAGGAGGGTGTCCAGGACAGATGCCGGGCTGGATGGATGGGGAGCCGCGGGAGCAGAGCCGATCCTATAGCTGCAGCGCCGCCTCCTGGTGCGGTGCAGCGGGCTGTGGCAGCGCGGCGCCACCGTAGCAGGAGCCGGGGCACATAGTGGGAGGTGAACATGCGGCCCGTGCACCGGCATTGCACCCACCATCAGGGCCAAATGAAGCTGTTGTGGTGGATGAGGGCTACATCCAATCCATCCCCCAATCGCGCCCGCCTCGGCCGTCGCCCCAACCCCACTCCATATCCGGCGGCAGCAGGAGCTCAGGAGCCCGGGGCCAGGCCCTCAGCGGGACGGGTCCGCAGCCGCGTCACCCGAACCGACGCAGTGACCACCTCACGCGACCGGGCTCCGCGGTTCGTGCAGCCCCCTCCCGCGTCTAACGGGGAACGCCCCAACCGGTGCCACCAACTGCGGTGCGAATGCTCACGCTCAGACAACTGCCTGGACCGCGTGCGCGGTGGCGCTCTGCCCGTTGCCGGGCAGGGCTGGCTCCGTCTTGGCAGCCCTCGGCCTCGTCGTGATCTCCCCGGCGGAGCGGCAGCTATCCCCAGAGCTAGGTCAAGGCGTCCCATCTTCGCATCCGCGTCCGGCGGCCCTACCCACGTATTCCCCCCTTGGAACTGGTCGGCCGCCCGCACCATCCCTTGTTCCCGTCCCTCCCCGGCCGAGCTCGTTCTGGGATTGTTTCTCGCGTTATCCGCTTCTGGGGTGGCCGCACCAGCGGCGCCGGTGGCCTCCGCACCCACCACTGTTTCTCCACCCGCCAGGTCCGCGCCGGCGAGAGCTACAACGAGAGCGTGGGGGAGCCACTTACCAACCCGGTGTGGAAGACCGCGGAGAAGCACGGCCTGTCTGAGCTTGGCAAGAAACAGGTGGGTGTTACGCAGTCGTAGGGTAGCTGGAGGGGGGCCGGTTGCAGGTGGAGGTTCTACGGGGGCTGGACGGAAGGAGAGCCGGCTTGCGGCCGTGGAGGCGGGGGTGGCGCAGGGGTTGAAATGAAAAGCAAGCGCGTAGGGCGGCGGCGCAGAGTTGCCGGGGGGACACCAAAGCAGCGGGCGGGGATAGGGGCATAGGGCGCCTAGGGTGTCAGGGACGGATGCCGCGGCTTGCAGGTTGCAGCACAGGCTTGGTGGTAGGGCTGTTGCGGGGGGTGGTCGCGGGCCTGGCTGGGTCGGGAGCGTCTCCCATTCGCTCTGTACCCGTCAGTGTATCGTCGGGTCGGGGGCCCGACGCGCATCGGCGGTGAAGTCGGAAGGGAAGGAGGACGTCCGCCGGGGGCCACTCCGCTACACGGAGCCCCTAGTGGGTAAACTGCCGTGTGTGCCGTCGCACCGAAGCTGAGGTTCCTCCGCATCAGCACCCAGCCACCCGCGGCCCCGGCTGCACGTCCCCCTCCATGTCCGCGTGCACCCGAGCGTCGCACCACGGCTGCCTAGGACCCCGGGGGCGCTGACGCATGAGTTGGAGGATTGCCCCGGCCTCGTCGCCCCTGATCATGGCTGGCGAGCGGTGCCATATTAACGCAGGCGATTGGTAAAGGGGCCGGTGGCGACGAGGGTGGTGGGAGGTGGGGGTGATGGAGTGATGGTGGCTGCGCGGCGTGTCACCTGGTGGCTGCAGGTGGTCTTGGGTTTGGTTCCGGAGCTGGAGCGGCTGGGGGCGTGCGGAGACGGCTGCTGGCTGTGGCCCTCCATCACCCAGAACGCCTACCAGACGGCGGAGGTGGTGGCCTACCAGCTGGGGATAGGGCGCAGCCGCATCGTGCCGGAGGTGAGGTGGGGCGACGTGAGGGGTGGGAGGTGCGGCGTGGCGTAAAGCGCATGGCAACTGCCTCGGCAGTGCCGCTTGCAGGCGGCGGGCTGCTGGGGTGGTGTGACTGCGGTGCGGCGGGCAGGAGCCCCACTCCCCCGGCCGGACGCGGCCCGACCGGACCACCGGGTCCACACGGCCCTCGACCGAGGGGGTGGCGGCTGGGGATGACGTCTCCTCGCCTCCGGCACGCGCTGCGGCAGCGGGCCCCGGGCCCTTCTTCTTCTCTCCTCCGGAGTGGATCTTCTTATGAGACACATGTTCGCTTTTTTAACCTACGCCGGTACAGGGCAGCCATGCCCATAGTTCTTTCACACAGCCTGCCCATGGCTCTGGCCAATGCTGCCGTCTCACGGCTCTTCCTCGAGACCCCGTCCCTCTCCTCGTCCCACAGCAGTCAGCGCGCGCCGTCGCTGTCTACCAATCCGCTAAACTCTCCCGGCACCCCTCCTTCCGTGCATCCTCACCCGAACCCACCCCGGTCTCACCCCGTGCTCCTTCTAGGCTTCTTTCCATTCTAACCCCGACCCTGCACCGCAGTACTCGTTCCTGGACGCCCGGGGCCTGGGGGCTCTGGAGACTCTGAGGCTGGGGGACGCGATGGAGGCGGTGGCGGCGGGGGACCAGCTGGATCAGGACTGGCGGCCGCCCAAAGGTGGGTTTCCCAGGCCCCAGGACCCTGCCTTGGTCGCCTCTTGGGGGCCCCCCCATCGCCTCCCAGGTCCTGTCCCCGCATTTCCCGGCTTCATCTCCTTACATACCGTTGGTCGCGCCTTCCTCCAACCCGCTGACCCCTTCGGCCCTGTCCCTGTCGTGTCCGTTGATTGCATAACCCGACCACCCACCTCCCCCCCATGGGCTATCTTTCGTCGCTTTCCCTCCCCGCCCCCCCTCCCGCCCTGCCAGGCACCGACGGCACCCCCCACGAGAGCAGCAGTGACGTGATGGTCCGCATGCGGCAGGCGCTGTCCATCACGGAGACGCAGTACTTCGGGGAGGACGTGCTGTTCGTGTCGCCCGACTCGGACTGCCTGTCGGTGCTGCAGGCGGCCGTGCTGGGGGTCGACCTGCGCCAGCACCGCCGCTTCGCCTTCCGGTGGGGACTCTGGGCGGCCTGAGGGGATGCGGGGATGCGTGTGCGTGGGGGGGTCGTGGCCGGGGATGCAAGGGCGCTACTTGAATACCAAAAGGGGCGTCCAGGGGTGTCCGAAGGGGGCAGGGGCTGGATGGGGAAACGGGATGGGATGGGGAGATGCGACGTGGGGGTTAAAATGGAAAAAGAAAGAAACCCGAAACATACCCGAGGTGGATACAACTGGCGGTTTGTGCTGGAGTGGGAACCGGAGCGTTTGTGGGGAGCGACTAGTGTCGGGCCTGGGGCGGACTGCTCGGGAGCGGCGGGTTGTGGTGTGCGGCAGGTGGGACGTTGGAAGAAAATCAAGCTGAGGACGAACCCATCCCGGATACACCCGCCACATGTTCGAGGGCTGGGCTGTTGACCTCTCTGGAGGGAGCTGGGCAGCAGCCGGATGACCGGCCGCAGTGTTCCGCTATGCGCTGTCACACCACACCATCCATTGAGTTTGACTGTTGGAGACTGAAAGGGGGGTTCGGCAAGGGGTAGGTTATGCCCATTCACCGCCCTTCACATCGCCATATCGATCCGCTCCCCCTTTGCCCTCCGCCTTCCTCCCCGCTGGGCGCCCCCCTTCCGCCGCTGTAACCTCACCTCCTTCCTTGCCCCCCCTCCGCCCCACCCCGCCCCGATACCTCTTTCCCCCCCTCTCCCGCAGCCCCGGGGAGGTCCGCCCGCTGCTCCTGAGTACGGAGGAGTTTGACGGGTCGCCCGTCAGCTTCGCCTGCCCCCGCCCGCCCCAGTGCGGCAGACCCGCCTGAAAGGGGGGACGGCGAGGGGCTAGACTGAGAGGGAGGGAGGGAGGCTTCGGCGCGCAGGGGTATGCTGTTGTGGCTATGTTTCTTGGTCTGATATTGTACTGGAGCCTGCTGAGGAGAGGGGGTCCGGGTAAGGGGGTCCTCATGAGCCGGCACTAAGGTCGGGAAGACCTGCTGGCGTAAACTCGAAGGCGTTTGGCGATGATATTGTGCAACTCATGGTGTTGTTGGTGGTGATACAGCAGTGTCCTACGACGGCAGGTGCTGAGGTTGGAGCCAGGGGGGAGGCCCCGCGCGGGCCGCGATGTCTTATGTTGCCGACGCAGGGATGTTCTGCAGAAGGCAGGAGCGCGCGGCCGAGCAGGATGGGCGCGGTCACCGCCGCGGTCAAATGCGGCTGTCTGCTTCAAACTTTTCGAATACATATTTATTTAATTTCATAATTTGTTCCGTCTGGGGTTCGCGTCGTGACAAAGAGGGACGTACCGTATGTGGCGGCAACCTGTCATATCGGGGGACGTCTGGCGGTTGCAGGCGGTTGGTCCGTCCCGCCTGCACCCACCCGACGAGTCGCGTCTTGAGCCGACAGCCTGCAGCCTGCAGGCAATCAACAAGCATGTAACCGATGTCCGACAGACACATGTTAACTTTATCAACCAACCAATTTTTGCCATGGTTCGGCAAAGGTCGTCGCCCACGCCGCAACGACGGCGGTCAGGAATGGCCCGCAGTCGCCTCCGCACCGCCGCGGCTGGGACCGCTGGGCCCATGGTGCTGGCGGTGGTGGCGCTGGTGGCGGTGCCTGTGCTCCTCGCATGCGCCCAAAGCGCCCCCACCGCTGCCGCCGCCTCGCGCTCCGCGGCCCAGCTGCCGCTCCCGGGCTCGTGCGGCCGTCACGAGCCGCTGCACCGCCAGATCGATGCGGACTACACGTTCTGGGAGCAGCAATCCCCCGCCGGCATCAGCGAGGGACGGATGCGGGAAACGGTGCGTCGCCCCCGGGGGCGGGGCACTGCCTGCCGCCGCCACCCCGCAGCGACCGCAACCTCGCCACCTAGACCGGGCCTCCTAGCCGGGCCTCCCAGCCGGCTACAACCTGTACTACTACTACCTAGCTGCTGAGTGGGACGTGCGCGACAAAAGCGTGAAATCCCCTTCGGGCCCTTCTGTCCGGCCCTGCCTGTCCTCTCCTGCCGTCCGCGCGCTTTCCGCCAACCGTGCCTCGGCCCCCGCCAGGTGCGTCGGTTCGTTGCGCCGTACAAGTGGGGGATGCACTACGGCTTCATCGGTGGCCGGGCGTACATGCTCAGCCCGCCCCAACTCACCAGGCACGGCCAGGTGCGCGGCTGGTCCGAGCGGGGGCACCCCACTGAGGGCGGGTCATTCTGTACTTCCAGAGACTGCAGGGGGCAACGCCTCAGGGTTGTGGTTACGTCATCGGAGACGAACTACAGGCATACGATAGGCGTATGGCAGTTATTAGGAGCTGACGCAATAGCTTACCACCACACGCGCCCAGTGCCTCCTCGGCCTCGTCCCTCATCGGCTGTGCCCGCAAGTGCACCGCGCCGCCGTACAACACAACGCCTGGTTGCCGTACTTGTACAGCACACAACTCCCTCTCCGCAAGACTTCTTCCCTCCAATCCAAGCTCGTTGGACGCCGGGTCGGCCGGCATCCGTTGCCCCTCCATACCCCTGGACCTCTTCACCCAGCACCCCACGCTCCGAAGCCCCTGGTCCCGGCCGCCCCTGGCCGGTGCCCCTATTTCCTGTTAATCCCCAGCCCGTCACCCGCGGCCGCCCTGCAACCAAACCTGCCCGCCCCGCCCCACCCTGGCCCCGCCCCGCGCCACCCTGGCCCCGCCCCTCCCCGCCCCGCCCTGGCCCCGCAGGCCTTCCTGTCCCGCCACCTCGCCTACATGGAAGCCTTGATCGACCTGGAGAGCCGCTTCGGCGCCCTCATCCCCGACTGTGAGTTCGTCATCGTCACTGCAGATACCCCCAACGAGGTAGGAGGCGGCCGCGTGAGGGCGGCGGCGGGGGGAGGGGGGCCGGGAGGGAAAGGGGAACACGGTTGACTGGATCCCGCCTGGATTCCTAGACCTCGCCAGCCCGGGGTTCGTGTTGTGAGTGGTGCGGCGTGGTCGTGGTGAGGCCTGCCCGCGGGGCGCTTGTCCATCTGCGGTAGGACAGCCCGTCTTCCCGCCGCCGCTCAGCGCTATTATTTACTACAGTATTGGCCAAGCAACCGCCCGACCGACCGACCGACCGACCGACCGACCGACCGACCGACCGCCCGACCGACCGACCGCGCAGACGCCCCACGCACCCGGAGGCAACACCACCGTGGCATTGGCCCAGCACTGGAGGGGTGGGGTCGGAGGCCGCAGCGTCCGCGCGACGACTTACCCTGGAGCCGCGTTGCAAACGAGCGCCGGTGGCAACCCCGCTCACATATCGCGCGGCTTCAGAGACAACGCATTCCTTGCCACCTCCACCTCCGCCTCCGCCTCCACCTCCACAAGCAATGAACCCGCTCCTGGCGGCGGTGACCAAGACGGTGACCGTGCAGCCGCCTCGGACGCCGCCGCCGCCGCCGCGTTGGCGGCGGCGATGGCCGCGGCCTCGGAGGCCGCCATGCGCCGCCTGTACCAGCAGCGCAGCGGCATGACCCTCGGCACCGCCGCGGGCGCAGCGGCGGCCACCGGCGCGGCGGCGACCGCCGCGCACGTGCAGCCACCCCTGGGGGAGCCGGAGCAGGGCCTCACCGACGGGCCGTTTCCCGTGTTCCGGGCCTGCAAGTCCGACGCCTTCCCCGCCAACATCCTCATCCCCTCACACGACTTTTACAGCCTGCGGTACGACACCACGGTGCTGCAAGGCGCCGCCGAACTGGCGGCGCAGCTGCCCTGGACGAACCGCTCCGCTGTGGCCTACGCGCAGTACGATATGTGGGTCGCGGGGCGCGTCGGGCAGACTGTACGACGGGAGCAGGCCGCTAAACAGCTGCGCGGATTGGACAGTGATGGGAATTGTTGGTTTGTGGCGGGTGGGAGTGCCGCCAATGGGCGGGTGCGGGCTGCTTCCGCCTACAAAACGGCGTCGCGCTGTGCTGTGCACAGCCGACGCTGGCCAGAAGGGCGGACGCGCTGGTTCTGTGCAAGCCACGAGTGGCTTCTGTCCTAAACATTACCTGTGTACCTGTCCTTGCTTTGTTTGGGTCTGCTGTCGCAGCCATCCTTTCAGGACTAGACTCAATTTCTGTGTGTGGAGGGGGGGCAGGCGCGGGAGGGGGGGAAGGCGGGTGGGAAGGAGGGATATAGGAAATTGGTGAACATATTCGAACTGCGCTGCTGCCAGAGCAATAGTCCGGTGAAGGGTGGGAGGGAGGGAGGTGCAGCGCACCAAATCGGTGCCGGCCGTGGGGGGTTTCACGGGACATGTGACAATCGTCCGCATACTGTGCTCCCGACTTCGCACATGTCCCGCACGTCCCGCAGGCACTTGCCGCGATACCGGCACCCGCTGGACCCCTTCACGCAACGCCGCGGCGTCGCCGGCTTCCCCCTCTGCGGTGGCCCCCGCGGCGGCGGCCTCTGCTTCGTGCGGCGCCACTTCCTCGGTATCGCGGAGGCTGCCGTGTCGTCCCCGGCCTCGTCGCCACATCACGGCTTGCTGGATGTACGGCAAACGCACCACGGCATCCCCGGCGATGAGCACAACCTCCTAGTCGACTTGCACGACGTGCCGCGGCATGTGGCGGTGGCGGCGGCGGCGGCGGTGGCGGCGACGGGGTCTCACGACGGTGGCGGCGCGCGGGGTGCTGACGGCGTCACTGCAGCGGCGCAGGCGGCGGACCGGGATCCCGTCAGCGGCAGCCAAGCAGGCGGCGGCGGAGGGTTGCCGCACGGCGACGGAGGACAGGCGCAATACGGCGGCGGCGCGGGCCGGAGGAGCCTGCCGACCTACCTGGAAGCTGCGGCACAGCACCGGGTGCTCGTCCATCTGGACGGCCGGGGCCTGAGCTCGTCCCTGGAGCGCTTGTTGGCGCTGGGCAGTGTCGTACTGGCGGAGCAGTCCGGGTACTACGGGTACTTCCACCGGGTGAGTTCTACCGGCTGACAACAACAACCAGGACAGGAAAGGCGAGAGATGTGGCGAAAGGGACATTTTCCCCTGGAGGGAGGTCACAGTCAGAGAGGGGTCCTGGGTACGGTACCCAGGATCTAGGCTGGCATCAGCCTATGTGGCACAACATTTGATAACAGACACAGACGTACGGTTTTGTGTTTGGCTAAGTCGACATGTCGGGGACGGCTGTCCGCCCTCGGCCCAGCGCCGACGGTAACACCATCCGTGCGGCTGACGGGCTCCAGACCGTTTGAGCCGTCGCCGCCGTGTGGTGTTTCTTTTGACGGCGACGACGTGCCTTGCCGTGCCCCTCGACGCGTGACTAATGCAGGCTCTGAAACCGTACGAGCACTACCTGCCGTGGTGGGAGCAGTACCCGGACGACATCTTCAGCCGACTGGAGTGGGTACGACAGAATGAGGAGGCGGCCGCGCGCCTGGGTGCTTCTGGCGCTGCCTTCGCCCGGGAGCACCTGTCAGCGGCGGCGCGCGACTGCTACTGGCTGGCGCTGCTGCGCCGCCATGCCGCGGCGCTGCAGTACACGCCCTCCCTGGCGCGTTTCCCGAGCGCTGTGCCGCTGCGGCGCTTCCGTGATGAGCACGTGGTGCGGATGACACCAGGGCGCGGTCAGCGGCCGCTGACTGGACGGCCCTTTGAGCCTTGACATGCGGGTTCGGTCCGCCGCCGTGCACCCGGTGGGTAGGCTGTAACCTGGGCGATGGGCGGATACGGACCAGGGTTTGCGGTGTTTGCGGTATTGGTTACAGGTTTGGTATGGATGGGTGCAGCCGCATAAGAGGGGCGGCGAAGGGGGAAGGCGGCTGAGGGGTGCTCGGTGAGGAGCACGTGTGCTGCGGGACAGGAGCGGTCGAGTGGGCTTCCAGGGCTGGGCAGGCGCTGCTGGTGTTGGGTGGTGAGGACCTTTACGGGGCGCGCGCGTAGGCAGCGAAACGAGGCGGTCACGTGTGACAGTCACTGGAGGCGTACCGGATGGCGAGTCTCCTTTGCGGGCAATGCGTGAGGACGAGAGGGGATGGATAACAAGTGACGGTGGGAGGGCGGTGGCTGGTGGCCGGGAGGCCCTCCCCTACTACGGGGTCTAGGATCCTTCCTGTGGGGCGCCCTGACTAGGGCCGTGCACGAGCGGGAAACTGTAGGCGGTAGGTGGTCGTAGACGCAGCGCTGCAAGCGTGCGGCTGCTGATGGACAAATGCCCGCCTCACAGGGGCGGTGGATGCAAGTTAGGCGCCGCCAGCATGGCGGGCACAGCAGGCTGAGAACCTAAGGTAATTGGTCATCATCATGACGTGGGCGGAGGCTGC
This sequence comes from Eudorina sp. 2006-703-Eu-15, assembly GCA_003117195.1. Taxonomy (NCBI): domain Eukaryota; kingdom Viridiplantae; phylum Chlorophyta; class Chlorophyceae; order Chlamydomonadales; family Volvocaceae; genus Eudorina; species Eudorina sp. 2006-703-Eu-15. The sequence goes on from BDSI01000013.1 coordinate 1,202,572, forward strand.
CCTGGATTTCGAGGGGCCCGCTTGTTTGGAAGCGCATGGCTGCTGGGCCGCTGCTCGGGCGCTGTGAGGTCCGCGACATCCTTGGCGGAGTGGGGGAGGAGTGGGGGAGGACACACTGCGGGCGTTCGCTGCCGTCCAGTCACGACTGCGTAACAATGCAAGTGTGCACGTCGTTCATCAGGTTGCGCCGGATGCCAGGCTCGGTCATTTGGCAGCCGTTTGGGTGAACCCCCCACATCAGCCGCGGTCGTCTGGGGAACAAGATCGCGGAGGCAATCCACACACCCGCTTTGGTGGCAACGCTCCCAACCTAACCACCTGGGGGGCCCACACTCCCGTTGTACGTCTGCACCCAACCAGCTCGTACAGCCGCATGCCATGAGGCCCGCCCAGGTCAACCTGCACCCATGTGCCCCTTCACGTCGCCGCGGACAGCTCTGCCCTTTGCGCCGCTCCGCTTCGGGGGCGCCGCTGGCCATCCGCCCAAAGCGCGCCCAGGGCCCGAAGATTCCATGGCGCAGCTCAGGCGTTCGGTCGCTCCACCCCACCTACCTCAGTCCAGCGTCAGAAACGCATTTTAACAGTGAAATCTTATGCCCGGCCCCAGTACTGGCCACGAAAACAATACAACGCAAAAAGTACTCCGTCGCAACACATGCCTCTAATTGTCAACCCAGACGTGGGCGGGATCTGTATCGAGCGCGCAAACGGGCGACGCCAGCAGGTCAGTTGGACAGCACCAGCGCAGCGGGCCATTTTCTGTACAAGGCGTGGTCTAGAAGTTCGTTCAAGAACCATCGCACGCCCGCAGTCGTCGTGTGGGCAGACGACCGCACGGCCAGCCAACCGCACCTCCAGACGCGAGGGGGAAGCAGCGGGAACCCAAGCAACCCTCTCTTCGCCGGGAGCCTGGAACACCTCATCTCATCTTAGGGGCACCCCGCCGCTCATGTCGTCTTATGTTAATGACCGGGCATTGACGACGCACGCAACTTGGTGAGGACCAACCAAAGCGTCGCCGGGGTATAAATAGCCTAACTCGCCGGGAATCACCTAGTATCTATACATCAACAGTGCTTGAGAAAAGGTGCGGCAGCGAAGAGACAGAGGCGGCAAAATCCGCCCACGCCGTTGCCAGAGAAACTGGGTGCGGTGCCGACGTGTCGTCGCCTGTGTGCGGGGTGGCTTGCTGCTGTCATCGTTACGTGGATGGCGAGCACTTTGCATTTGTGCCCATCACAATATCGCACATCAACAAAGCCCCATGCATATGTATTAAAGACATATCCAACGCCGCAGTCGAGAGCGTGACAACAGGCCCTCCCCGCTGCGCGCGCGAGGCGCGCCAACAACCCCAACCTGCCGCCCGCCTCGCGCTCACCACCGCGAGTCCACGACCCTCCTGCACTCCAAGGAAAGCAGCATCGCCGAGCCCGCCGCTGCAGGCCACAACCCTCACCCCAAACAACAATTCCACGCCATCGAGTCCCCCTGGGACGCAGTCGAGCTCTCGACGCCAAGGGCCAGTTCAGTGGGACGCTCACTCAGTGGGCAGCGTGCATGCTCCGTCTCCGTGCGCGCCCGGGCAATTCCATCCCTGGTCATGTCCCGGCTGCGGCCGATGCCGCCCCTCAGGCCAAGTAACCCCCCGGTATCAACCCAACGCACCCACCCCGATCGATTGGAGGTCAGTTGCCCCCCAGGAACGGATGTCCCCCGGGTCAGCCCTCAGCCAGCCGTCCACCGCTGTCTCCACAGCCCATTCCAGGTGGTGTGGCCCAGTGCAGTTCCACCTGGCCTGTTCCCAAGACACCCAAGACCTGGCGCCAAAAGCCTCCATGCAAGCGATGCTTACGAGTGACCGGCAATGACGTTGTCGACGTTATCCAAGTCCAAGGATATGCTGTGCAGCTTCGATGCCAGGCCCGCGGGGGCCCCGTGGAAGCCGTGCCCGCCCGGGCCCGCGCCCTCGGCGCCGCCGCCGTGCACAGCCCCGACTGCACCGCCGCCGGCGGCGCCACCAGCTGCCGCCGCGTCCGCCTCCAGCAGTGTGCCCGCGCCGTCCGGTGGCGGCGCCACGTCAAGCATGGTGTACGAGTTGATGCCTCCCAGCTGACTGGCGGCGCCGTTGATGCCGTGCAGCTGCTGTATCCAGTCATTGGACCGGAAGGTGTCGCCGCCGCCCAGGCCATAGGACGACATGTTGCGGTCCATGAGGTCATCGGTCTTCAGCATCTCAAGGCTACTCAGCATGAGCGAGCCGGTGCCGGCGCCCGGCTGGCCGTGCCCGGCGGCGCCCATGTTGTGCGCAGTGGAGCCGTGAGGGTCTGCGGAACAGGCGGAGGTGAGGGAGCGGACGTTACGACGAATCAAGGGAGTGGGCGTTCAGCGCCCGCGGTCTCTGCATCTGCAGAGACCGGCCTATGCGCCTACACCCCGAGTCAACTGCAGATGCAGAGTGCAGAATGCAAGCAGGCAGGCAGGCGAGAACAGCTACCCACCGTTGGGGTTCTGGCCTGGGTGCGGCCCGACCGCGCCAGCCGCAGCGTCGTGCGGGCTGGCCGCCATCCCCGGGAACTTGGGGAACGAGTCCGCGATGTTCTGCATCATGCCAAGGTCCGCAGCAAAGGGCGAGCGGCCCGCGCTGTTGGAGCTGCCGCCCGAGGGGGCCGCCGCCGGGGGCTGTAACCCGCCAGCGCCCATCATGGCGCCTGGCTGGCCGCTCATCATGCCACTGCTGGTGCCGCTGCCGGGGCCCCTGGAGGCCGGGGGCAAGCTTGCGCCCCGCTCGCGCCCGGAGGCCGGGGGCGGACCAGCCTGCTGCTGTTGCTGCTGCTGCGCCGCCTGTAGCGGCTGCTGCTGCTGCTGGCCCTGCTGCGGCTGCGGCGGACTGAGCATCGCAAACGGCGAGGAGTTGCTCGGGCGATGCGCGGTCGGGGCGCCCGCCACCGGCAGCACCCGTGGCGGCAAGCCCAGGCCGCCAGGCACGCCCACGCCGTACGGTGCGGCACCCTCAGCCTGGCCGTACGCGATACCAGCCTGCGCGTACATCTCCCCGCCGTAGCCCGGCGGCGCACCGGCCACCGCAGTCGACAATCCGCCAAGGACCGGTGAAGTCGGGCCGCCAGGCACCCCGTACGCTGCCGCGCCGGGGGCCACCCCCACCAAACCCGGGCCAGCCATCACCGCCCCAGGCAACAACCCAACGCTTTGGGGTGCCGCCGGGCCTGCGGAGGGGCCCGGGACCGCCACCGGCGCTGCCGCCCCCGTCGACAGCGGCCCGGGCCCCGCCGGGCCGTCCTCTCCCTCCCCGTAGATGGCCCAGTTGGGGTGGTTGGCCATGTACCAGTTCTGCACTGCGGTCTGCTTGAGGCGCGGCACCGCGTTGAAGTCCGCGGGCGCGAGGGCCTGCAGCGGCACCATCTGGTGAGGCGCGTCGGCCGTCTGGCCCATGTGCACCACACCTGGAGGGGGCAGGGGGGAGGCGGGGAGAGGCAGGTGGTCCGGGACCAGGGACAGGGCCGCGGCGCGATTGAAGCCTTGCGGGTCGAGTGGTCGTAACTGACAGACGGCCCAAGACGGGGACTGCGGGAACGAGACTGACCGGTGCTGTTCGCTAACGCAGCCCTGATGGGCGATGACAGGCTGTTGGATACCTGCTGACAGTTGGCAAGCCGTGGATGAGAGCCCCCACCTATTGACGCCCCATGAGCCGCACTGATGTAGAGTTTTAGGTCCCCCATGACTCCCCTGGGCCGCACTAACGCATCACCAGCGGGTCGCTTGGTCACCAGGGTCGCGCGGACGCCGACTGGGACGGGGTGCCTCTCTCTGGGGCTGAGAAGCGGGCAGTGCATATAAAGCGGTAGGGAAACCGGGCCGCGGCGATAAACGGCAAACTGATCCCCAGCGTCATCCGCGCTTACCGATGGGGTTGTCCATCTGGATGGCTCCGTTCTTGCACGCGTACAGCAGCCCCAGCCGCAGCGGCGTCCACCACCACACCCGGTTGCGGAAGTCCGGCACCACCGCGCTCAGAGCGTGCTGGCACACCTCGTCCCACTTCTCCGGCGACAGCTTGAGCACGTGACGCAGCTGTGGAGGGCAACACACACAAGGAGACGGGACCGAGCCGCATGAACCCATCAGACGGATCGTGGGTGGCAAGACATGAAGAGTCACGCCCTCCAGACATGCGCGCTTAGGCATCGAGTCGTCGAGTCTCCGCAAGTACACGATACGCGCACAGAAGAGGGAGCGCCGAAAGCGCCCGCATGATACACTACGGAGGAGCAAACAGGTGTGTGTCGTCTCCTGCACATCCCTCCCGTTATGCCACGAGGGATGTCCGAACCAACGCACCTTGTTCTTAAGGTCGTTGTTGTTGTCACTCATCTCCACCAGCTGCCGGAACTGACCCACCTTGTCCACGCGCACAAGCTGGTCAGGCAGTTTGACATCGAAGCCTGCGGAAATCGGATGAAAACGGCGCCGCAATAACTCGTCCTGTTGGCGCGGGGAACAATCCGTGAAAGGTGGACCGTCTCGCGGAGCACACAGACGCTGACAGTCCCTGAACGGGCCCGGACTGCAGGTCGGCGCCGCGGCCGCATCGAACCGCATGTGGACACGCTCCGCTCCGCCAGTGCACGACTCGAAACAACGACAACGACTGCACTGCTATTCGTCGTTCACCGTGGTGTTGGCGCAGAATGCAGCTCAACAGGTGTTGATGACGAGGGCGGCTGCAGGGTAACAGAACGGAGGGAGTGCTGGGATGCAACCCTCCGTTCTGATACCCTGCAGCCGCCCTACGCTTGCCCCTCCCAGACGTGCAATTTCTACATCTAGTTGAAGTCTTTGCGAGACACGTACAATCATACGATCGCGGCGCAGGTACTCGTAACACATCCCCTAGCGGACTTTTGTGCGCTGCGGACGCTTCTGCAACATCTAGTCCACCTCGGCACCACTCCGTCTTCTGTCTCACAAACATCCTTTGAGGACAATCTTTGCGTCCCCCACGCTGCGTGCAAGGGACACTCTGTAGCTGAGAAGCAGCACCCGCTAACCTCCAGCGCCTTTGTCTGGGTCGCCGGGGTCTGGTCCCCAGCAGGTCTGCACCTGTGCCCAACCACAGCCCCCTCACCTTCTTCCTGGAAGGCCGCCCGCAGGTCCGTCAGCTTGTCCACAGTCGCCTTGCCGATGTGCAGCAGCTTGGAGATGTGGTCGCCCACAGAGGGGATGTCGGACTTGATGGCGTGCTTGACGCGCTTGGTGGCCACCTGCGCCAGACAAAGCAGCCAGGCAAACAGGCCCAGCACCATCAGTGACACGACCGGCCCCGCCGCTGCCGTCGTCGCCGAAACACTGCGGCGGACCAACCTTGAAAGAGTGGTGCGAGTGGGATAACAATCAAGCCGCGCGGCCCCAGCCCGTCTTGTGCGTGCGCGCAGATCCCTCTGACCCCACGGTTGAGCCAGCAAAGCCTGTCGGCCAGCCCGCTGACCACCTACCACGAAGCTTTCCGACACCACGTAGGTCACGTAGGGGACCGGCTCTCCGTTGCTTTCAACGGCCCACACCAGCAGCCGGAAGGTGGGGGCTTTGCCGCTCAGCAGCGCCTCACTGCTGGTCGTCAGGGTCAGGTCGGACAGCGTCGCGGCGCCGCGCTGAGGGGAACCAGGGCGGGGTGGGGCGGGGCGGGCCGGCGAGGACATGAGGCTTTCAGAGGGACGTCCCGTCAGCAGATTCGCGCTGAGGAGCGGGTTGTGCTGCAGGGGGAGACGCCGCAAGGAGAGACGCCGCAAGAACCTCTCCGCGCGCGAGGTCTTGGCGGGATCCGCGACGACGCCAGGACGGTATCTTCCAGTCGAGCGGGACCGGCCCCAAACCCGTCTGGCGCCGGCCCGCGAAGGCCGTCTCGTTGAGCCGTCGTAACCACCTCCTCTCGAGGCTGCCACTGCATGGACCTCAGCCCTACCTCAAGCGGCAGATACACCCGCAGCTGGTCGTCGGTCATGCCCTCGCGGCGCAGCAGCGCCTTTGTGTGGTGGTTGATGATGCATGTCTTGATGGCGTTGACAGACAGCAGCGTGTTGTCCGGGCAGAGCTCTTTGTACTTCTCGCCGTTCAGCACGTGCATCTGAGACAGCGGCAAAGAAAGGATAAGCCCCCCGACGTCAAGACGGATCAAAGACCACATGACAGGTCCGTGGATGAAATGGCGCGCGCACGATGGCGAGTTGGGTACCGATTGCGCTCAAGGTAACGGCGAGGTGACCGCCAAGGACAGATCAAGGAGTTCGATACGGCACACCCAGTTCCTGAAGCATCCTGCGCGTATGCATGCGTGGCCCATTCCCGTCACACACGCTTCTGGCATGTTGCGACGCCTTGGCTTGTTCACTCGATATGGAGATGCGTCCTTCACGGTTTGCAGGTCATCCGCAAAGAAATAATGAAGCTGCGAGTACGGGCTACCGCACCATCACCGGTATTGGCCTGGCATGACGCTGAAGGTAAACTTCCGAACGCAAACATGAACCTCTGAAGTCATCTGCCCGCTGCCCTGGACCGATGCTCATGGGCCCTTAAGTTATCAAACAGGCCCATTGCGCAGCTGCTGCCGCGCTGCCAGACCAGCCCGCCCCAAGGGCGACCGGGTTTCGATCTAGACACCATTTTGCACCTCCCGTAGCGACGCGCATAAGCCCCGCACTGGTAGGAGCCCGGATGCCACTGAAAGGCACGTGCAGGATGCGCGGCGGCAAGGCGCGAGGCGTTCTCAGACCCTAGTGGGCGCATGCCGCACCTCCAGCTGCACGCCGGGCGGGAGGCCCTCCGAGTGGCAGGCGCCCGTGTCATCCACCAGCTCCACCCGCAGGGGCGCGCTGCACTTGGCTTTGAGGTGGTCATCGATCAGGTACTTCTGCTTCACATTCCGGGTGCACAGGCGGCTGGGGTTGTACTGGCACAACACGCAGCCGCCGTCGCCGCAGCCCGTGGACCTGTGGGGCGTAAGGATGTCACGGATAGCGGGTTCCTGATTCAGGCATCCGTCACTGCTGCTCGTTTGGGGTGAAGGAAGCTGGTTACGATACACAGTGCGGGCGTACACGTGCTGGTGTTTCCACATAGTTTCGGCAACATCGCTGAGTCCCAACTGTGCGTGGCGGGCATGGGCAATGACCGTACCGTTGTTCGCAGCCCGGGCAGCAATGTTGTTCCCGGTATGCTGCTCTGAGGGGTAAAGGCATATGCAACACCCCCTGCCCGACCAGCGAACCGTTCGGCAAAAAACTTTCCACGCCCCACGAAACGCACATGAACAGGACGCCCCAGGCGCAGGCTCTGTCCCAGCGGCCCTTCTTGGCCTCACGTAAAAACTTACTGGCAGTCGTGCCGTATGACAAGCCGCAGAGGCCGCTGGGGAGCAGCTTGCGCGTCCTGCTGTGCCATTGTCTGTATTGCATCATCTATCAAATGCCTAATTTGCTCAGCTGTCAAGCTATTGGTGAGCCTCCGAATTAGGATACCTCCAAATTGACGCAGTTTTGCGCCCAGGTATTGCTGCAACACAAGGAGGTGTGCAAGCCGTTGCGGGATCGGAATTAGAACATAGGCTTGCAGCACGCACTTACATCAAATGTCGCGCGGTAAGCACGGAGCTCTGCGGGGAACGGCACAGAGTCCATCCTGAACCCCGTTCGCAAAAACAGTGTTCGGGCCCCCCGCAGGGGCCGTCTGATGCCGTTGCCAAGAAAGAAGACAGCTGGTTTAGTCTGGCCAACTAGATAGTTTGACGCAAAGGACAGACCGGGGCCGGAACCGAATTGGTTTAAATGCAGAGATTTTCCCGTTACAAGCACAGATTTTGTGCACGAGCGTGTATGCTATTTACTGTACTTGCGGCACACCTGTCTCGTTTGGACTTTTGGGAAAGTGGGAGAAGGCGTCGTACGCAGGTGTCCTGAGGTGGGCCCCTCACCAGGGCTTGTCACAAACGGTATCTTTCTAAAGGCAGTGCAGCAGACGTAACTCTGCAACCGTTCTCCCTCTGTGTATGCATCAAGCGTTGCGGTTTCGGACTGTTACCACGATATTCACTTCCGGGTCAAAAAAGCCCGGGTTCTCTTAAATGGTTTTACGATAGCATATGCATTATACAGCAAGATGGACCCGGCACAAATTGAGCAAGAGGCCAAGGCCAAGGCCCTGCGGGTATGCGCACGCTCTCATACACGCATTTCTAATTACGAGCTGGACTGATGTCCCGTGTAAGTTTGGGGGTTTTGTCTCTATGTTATCCAATTGTCTATGCCCTGTCGACATCCGCAGGAGCGTTTACAAAAGCGGGCCAACCTTGTTGTAAATATATTACGCAAGTTTATGTTGGAATGGAACAGTGCATACATGAAGGAGCTGGAAGCAGCACGCGCAGGTATGACTCGTCCGCCCGCACGGACATACGAGGCAGCGTTGCTCCTGTGCATTGTGCTATACCATGCCTATTGTAGAAAGCCATGTGTCGCGTTAAAAATGGTGGTGGATCGTGTGGGTGGACCCACAAACAGTTTCTGGGACGGAGGGGTCGCGCCTTCCACACCTGTCCTCCCTCACAGACATGCCCCCCTCCGTACGCGACATGCTGCTGGGACGCAGCTGCTGCCGCGAAGGCCGCCCTCAAGGGGAAAAGGAGGCGGAAGGTCAAGGTCAAAAAGCCGGAGCCGGACCCGAAGGATAAGAACAAGAAGAAGAAAAAGCCTAAAAGCAGGATGGTGGGTTGGTGTATGCTGGCGCGTACAACTAGGACGGGCAAGGACGGGCAAGTGGGGTTCGGCCGAAGCGGTGATATAACGCACCACCGGTGGCCCTCAGGCTCAGTCGCAGTTGCGCATCTGTCCGTGCGCCGGCTTCGGAGGCAGGGCTGGCGGAACGGCCCGTCCTCGCCTGGCCATTTCCACGAGTCAGCCTTCATCCACCCGCTAACCGCGCCCTTCAGGCGGAGGTCTGGCTGTTCCTGATCAGCTCCATAGACGAGCTCATCAGCAAACAGAAGCGGATCACCCTGGAGGACCTCTATCGCGGCGCGGAGCTTCTGGCGCCGCCGGAGCTCGTACAGCTGCGGAACATCCTGTTCACCGCAAATAAGAAGGCAAGACGGCCCCGGGACAGAACACAGATGGCATCGGGGCAGATGTTTTGGGCTGGGTAATGCCAGGGTGTCATGATGGCCCGGGAGCCACGAAAGCAGCCCCGCCAGCCGGGCCGGCCGGCTTTGGCGAAAGCGGCTGTGGGCATGGAAAACATGTTGCTCAGCCGCGGTCAATTTTTCCAGACTAAGTGGAAGAAGTTCTTCTCCCCGTGTCTGCATGGATTTTGGCACCGGGGGGTGACGCCCGTGGAATGTGCGTCCCATGTCCGCGGGATGATGGGTGGGCTGGCGCCGCGGGTGTGCTGTGGACTTGGAAAGCGAAGACTTGGCACTGTTTACCCAGATCATACCCGTAATCTGGGTCGGACAGTCGGGTGTTCAGTAGTTGACACCTCAATGGGCTTTTGGCACAGACGCCCGCAGATCCGACAGCTTGTCGGGGGGCCTAAACCCTCCTTCGGCATCGTCCCGTCCTGCCGTCGATCATGAATGCGCCCCTCAGGTCCTGCCATCGGACATGACCATCAACCAGCTCAACGTTAAGCAGGCGCTATGGTCTGCGGCCGCTGCACACGAGTACTCGGCGGTGGACCGCACGCTGCTGTACCCGGTGCCGGCCCTTGCGATCATGCGGGACAAGGGGCTGGGCGCGAAGCAGCTGCAGGACCTGGGTGAGCAGTGCGGGTGAACCCAGGAGGGGGCAAAGATTCCCCGTTTACTCTATCTGGAGCGAAAGCGCCGGCGTTGGGCGTGGTGCGTTGCAAGGTTGTGAGCTACTGGAATGCGCTGGAATGCGCTGCGGGGCGCCACAGGCCAGCCCAGAATCCGCGCCAACTCGCAGCGCTCCGAGCTCTTGGTATCTGCCATGGCGGGGTGATGCGGCCCTGCCGTGCATGGTGTAGTCTGAGACGTCTGAGACGTAAATCCGAATCACAAGCCCAACCTCGCGGAATCGCGCATCCTCTGCCTGCGAATGGCGCGGGTGCTCTCCGTTGCATCGGGCAGGGTACCGGGAGAAGGAGCTGCTGCGAGTGGGGTTCAGCGCCAGCGACGTGTGCGAAGTGGCGCCGCACGAGCCCGCCCGCTTGCGTGCCGCGGGCCTCAACGTGGGCGAGCTGGTGGCGGGCTTCGGCGGCGTGCTCAAGCTGCCGCCGGACCTGCAGGGCTTCCGGGGCATCCAGAAGCTGAAGGCCGCGGGCTACTCGGCCGCAGATATGGTGGCGGGCGGCCTGGATAACGCGTGGGAGTTGGCAAGAGCGGGTAGGTACGGGCCGGCAAGGGACCTGGGAGATAGTCGGACGAGGAAGTGTCTCGGGGGTGGTGAGGGCGCGGCGGCGACCGGCGCGTCCCTCTACGGTGGTATTCCTTATCCAAGTTGTAATGCATACCTTTGTTTGTAATCACGCAAACACGTAATTTACATGTTAACGCACACACCACGTGTACATCGGAGGTCATTTGGTAAGTACATGGGTTTGGGCGGGTTTGTCATGACACACCACGTAAACACCGGTACTGCACTGGAATTCCTTGTGCGTCGACCCGCATCTGATCTACCATTGCTTCGTGTACCTGTTACCCGCGCTGCAGGCTTCACAGCTGGTGAGGTGTACTCGGCGGGAGTGCCCGCGGAGGCTTTGCGGCCCGCGGGCTTCGGCCTGCCCGAACTGCGGCCGCCGGGTTTCCTGGGGCCGTCCCTGGCGGTTCTTCAAGAGTCGGATCCGCGCATGCTGCCGCCTGCGCTGGAAGGAACCCGAGGCGGCATTTGGCCGAGGATGCTGCAGCCACAATCAGCCCCGACCAAGGAGCACTGTAAGCCGGGAATTGGCGGGGGATTGCGCAGGGCGGAAGGGCAGGGTGCTAGGAACCGAGCCAGGAGCAGGAGGAGCGGGTTTTGGGAACGGTTGGACTGCGTTGGGAGGCAGGTCCAACAGACAAGAAGTCGACGGACAAAAGCCCGGGGGCCATGGAACTGCAAGGAGCCCCCCTTTTGTGCGCCTCGGAGCGCCTGGATGGGCCCCGAGGACCTTTGCATTCGTTGCTGCTTGCGTGGGGCCCTGACGTGTTGGTTTAGAGGTCTGGGTCGTAAGCACAGGGGCGTTTTGTGGTGGACGTGGCCAGGCGCGGGCTGGCGAAGGCAAGCTGACGGATTCGAGTAGCCGACGTTTTTGCGTGTGGTCACAATGGGTTGGTTAAGCTGTACCGCAGGTATCATGCACGGGCAAGCTCCTGTACAGCCCGCGCATTGGCCGGGCGCCGCTGCAACCGTTTGTTTGCTGATTGTTTCGTGCCCGCCCCGCTGCTCCCCACCCGTGCCTCCCCACAGCGCGCAGCGCCGGGGCGTTCCGGTTCGGCAATCGCAGTCGGCCGGGGACGGCCGCGCAGCCCAGCGTGGGGCCCTCGGCCCTGTCGCCATCATCCACTACCAGCGGATATATCAGCGGGCCCAGACCGGATTCTGTAAGGCAGGTGGCGTGGCCTGACACGCCGGGGGGCGGGGCCGGAAGTGTCGTGTCGGGGGCCTTCCCGACCGGTGCCGGCATTTCACGCACCGGCTCCATAGCTGCCAGCGTCCTCAGCGGCGCATGAGGCGAAGTGCGGAGGGGCTGCAGGGACAAAGGAAAGTGGTGGCGAATGGGTGCAGGCGGGGTTTGGAGCGCGTGGGTCATTGGGATTCCTGGGGGATTTCCCTTGCGCGGCGGCCTTCAGCGCGAGGAAGGGGGGCCGTGATGGAGCGCCTCCACCACGCGCGGGCGAGGGCGCGGTTCATTAGCAGCACGGTGAGTCATCCAAGGTGCGTGGCAGCAGGCGTACAGCTGCATGTTTGTACCGTTGGCATGGTGTGAATGGGCTGTGCGGCTCTCGTACGTCTTGTCCCGCACACCACATCCACATGAATGTCGTGCGCGGCGGACATGTTCACTTGACATGGGTGTGGGCGTGTGGCGCGCGCAGGGTGGGGGCTTGTCCTGGGAAGCAAGCGGGGTTCAGGGAGCCACGAATTGGCGACACGGATCAGATCGCTCACCTTGGCGCAGGGGGGCAGGAAGAGTGCATGGCCGATGCACCGACTGGTGGTTTGCGACAGACGGAGGTTATTTGGTATTAGGCGGGTATTAGGAGAGCGGGTAGATTATCGACTTTGCGACGAGTTTTGAGGGCCGATGTAGGGATGGAACGATGGAAAGCATGCCTGTCATACGGATAGAACCGCGAGGATGGGGAATGGATGCTAGAGAACAAATCGTTGACTGTTGCGTATGTTCTGTTGACAGATGCGATGATCCCCGGTGTACCATAGCAAAGCCAGGGCAGGCTAGTTAGTCAGGACTGAATGCTGGGTAGGAAGGAGTTGTCGTTGTGTTATTGGCGATGCGTTGTCAAGAAGAACGTCTCCTGAACTTAATCCGCACGTTTCGAACAACGACCGCCTGTCAGCTCGTACAGGACGCGCGTGAAATGCGGTCGGTATTCTTCCTTGGTCGTTGGGTCTTGGCTATGATGCCAAGTGGAATGGGCATGCCGTGATATGTGTTGGTTGTGGCGTCAGGATGGTTGTGTACCCTGCAGCGACACAGGACGTGAAGTTGCTCGGACGGCGACTCGTTGGCCCTTTGGTAGCGGTACCTTGCCAACCCTTGGCCTTCGCGGCCGTGCACCTCTTAACGCTTTTTCTTAATCATGCACTGCAGTTTGCATGGTGGTCGTTATCGATGTCCCCGATGACAAAGAAGTAATTGTGCAACGCCAACCAGTGGCCGAACCGCAGGCCTCGTCTGTGCGCTCGATTCCGATCACATCACGGCACAACGCATCACGCGGTGTCTCTCAGTGGGGGGACTCTGATCCACAACGGCAAAGCGCTATCTCCGGCTGCACCTCGAGCCAGCAAGTTCATTTCACACCGCGCATTTCCTCGCTAAATAATACGGCATCGCCTCCCTAGCGGCACTGCCCCCGTCGGGCGACCGCGGCCAGCACAGGCCCCACAGGCATCACCTGTCAGAAACAGCGGCAGACACGGAGGTGCCACCGTGCCACATGAAATTCCATCACGCCCTGCCCTGCACACAACGGCCCTGAGGCGCATCCTGACGCCCCGGGGCGCATCTCCTGCGAACCGTACACTGCCGGCCAAGGTTCCCTAAAAGCAGAATACCATCCTCCTGAGCCAACCACCGAGATCGGCACATTAACCTGACGCAAGACCGCCGCGCAGCATCCCGCTCCAAGACCAACGTAAAACCCACAGCCACTCGCCGCCCGTCGCTCACACGGATTCTCCCCCACCCCGCGTTGGGTCGGAGCAGGGTGGCGCGTGTACCCCGACCACGCGTCACAGGCTGGCCGCCGCTGCCCCCCAAGACCACTAGATTGGATGCACCGTCCCGCCGGTGTACAGCTTCCGCCAACCCTGGATCAACTCGCCCTCGGAGGCACCTGCGAGGCACATCGTCCGCGGCGGCACACGCGTCGTCACCAACGCAGCGGGGACGGGTGGGACACTGCACCGACGAGCAGCGATTCCAGCGGGGTCCACGAAAACGAACTGCGCACCACCAGAAGCTGACACAACCGGCAGGCCTTCGAGCCAACTGGCAACCGAAGCAACCCCTACCCGCCGACCCCTCGCCCAGTATTGCTTTAGACGCGGAGGCACGCAATCAAACGTCAAGTAGGCAATGGCATGGTGGGTGACGGAAAGCGAAAATTTTCTGAGGCCCGCATCCTGGAATCCGCGAGATAATCCGCGAGTGCATACGAGTGAGAAACGGCGGGCTGCTTCACTCATGCGCAGGTAAGGATGCAGGGGGACAAACACCAGGTACACAGTCTTGAATACCATCCCTGCGCAATTCCCAACAGCTGCGCGCTCACGGCATCCCTCACGGTCTCTGTACAGCGACTTCCCAGGAACCAACACAGAACCAGAGATCCGCGCCAGCAGCCCGTCTGATCCTGTTGAGAACGAGCGGCGCCGAATGCGCCCTTCACCTCCCACACTAGTCCCCGCTGCACGAAAGCACACGCATCGCATTGTACCCTGTGGCCCCCCACGCATCGCATTGTACCCTGTGGCCCCCAGGCCGTCCCCCTTCGCCTTCAGACACACCCGACGGCGCCATCCAAATACCCCGTCTCCGCACTTCCCTCCCCCCCCAACGGGGCAGCCGGGGGGGGGTCGTCACCCCGCTTCCTCCACGAAGCACCCCCACCGGCCCTTCACTGGTCCTTCTTCGCCACCATACCCTTCAGCCCCGTCCCGTCGCCCTGCAGGTCCGCCGGCGCCCTGCCGTCCGCCTTGCCCTCCGGCACCGACGCCAGCCCAGGCGCCGCCGCCGTGTTCGCGTCCGGCGCCTTCCCGATGTACGCCCGCAGCACGTCCGCCAGGACCCGCCGGCGCTTCTCAATGAGCCCGGGGTTCTTCTCGCCCAGGTTGTAGTACTTTAGGTAGCCGTCCCAGGGCACGATGCGCAAGTTGGCGTACTTGGCGATCATGGCCTGCACGCGTCCCGCGAAGTCCTGCGGCGTCTCGCCTGCAGCGACAGAGGCGCGGGGCGGGCCACCAGCGCGGTGAAGGGCATGGGTGGGTTGGGTGAAGTACGCGGACAGACCGGGCTTTATTGCCTGCAATGGATCTATGTGGATAGACACACTCACGTCGCGGACAGGCGGCGCGCGTACCCAGCGCAAGGTACCGGACAGTGGCACTAGGGCCGGAGGTGCCCGAGATACCATTGTGTGGAGCGTGAGGGCAGCGGAGGGCCTTATTACACGATGCAGCGTTAATTTCCTCCCTGAGCCCAGGGCCGCTCATTGGTCCGGTCTGCATCCAGTGCCGCCAGACCCACACGCTTCCAATGTCTCACCGCGCATGTTACCTCCAGGGCCGCTGCTGCACCCACCCACCCACCCTCGCACCTGGTTGAATGCTCTGCGGCTCCAGGAAGTACACGTCGCAGACGAGCGCCCAGCTGGTCATGAGGCGGAAGAGGTGCTTGCCGAACGACTCACGGCGGCTGTTCCAGAACGCGTCCACAAATATCTTGTTGTACTTGATGGCGATGGGGCAAACCTGCAGTGGGGTTTGCCAGGCGACCTCATCGAGCGCGCGAACCGTGCCGTGCGATTCAATGATACCTGATGAGATAAGTAGCAGATGAGCAGGCGCGCTTGGATTAACAAGGTCGCAGGGCATGGTGAGCGCCCGTTCATGCGTGGCAGATACGAGTCATGGCGGATACACTGGCCATGCCGACATGGCGCACGCCGCATGCAAGGGTTGAAGCGTACAGCTGTGTAATTAGACCATGACCAGTCCTGCGGTATGGTCCAGTAGCAGGAAAGCAACGGAGCGGACGCGGTGCGGTGTGCGGTTGGAGCTCGGGCCTGAACCGCTTCCGCGGCTGGGACGTCCACACGGCCGGCAACCTCACGGCCAGAGCCACCCACCGTCGCCCCAATGTCGAACGCGCCCCGCTTGAACATGACGGTGTACTCGTTGTTGACGCAGGTGCCCTCCGGGAAGATCAGCAGCGGGATGGCGCCCTCCTTGTTGACGTGTTCCTTCATGCGCGCAGCCACCACCGCGCGGTCATTCACCTCAGTCCTGAGCGCCATCGCGCGGTGCCGGGCCGCGTGCGAACGCACGAAGGGGACCGGAAGGGCCAGGGCCAGGGAAGGACAAGGGCGGAGAAAGGGCGGAATAACGTCAAGTGCAGTCGCACGGTACCAATGCGGGTGGGCACCACACGTCCATCCCCGAGCATCGTTGGGATGCCTTGGACCGCACATCCCACCTGGCGCAAGCCCTCGGGACCGCCCGCCACTGGTAGGACATATCAGCGGACGCGCTTACCCATACACGCCATGCACAGATGCAGTCCGTGATGGCCTAACGCAAGGAGCTGCATTAGGGCCCGCCTCGGGTGGGGCCGCCACGATCTGCGATGCCTTATACTCGCCCTTTGACGCCATGGCCATGTGCCCCACACCCCCATTCGCAGCGCCAGCGCCGGCCCGCCAACCGGCCCCCGCGCTGGGTTCGTCCTAGTTCGTTTGCTACATTCAACCTCCCCCCTTTTTGGCTATTACCCCCTCCCGTTTGTCAATGTCAACCTCCCCTTCCCGTGCCCGCCCTCAGAACCGCGCACCTGTTGAACCAGAGGCAGCCCAGCGACGACAGGATGCGTTTCTGCAGGAACGCGATCCAGCCGTGGTGCAGCTGCATGATGACCGCGAAGGGGCTGTAGCTGCACAGCACCACGTAGTCGATCATGGAGGTGTGGTTCGACACCCAGATGCGGTTCGGTCCCGGCGTGGGCGCGGGCCCGTGGTACCTACGAGGGGCACAGGGCAGGCATGCCGAGCAGCGCAGCCCAATCCGGCAGGCGACAGCGCCGCCGTCACCACTTCGAGAAACGGGTTCAGACGGGCCGACGGACGGACGGAAGCACGGAGACACGAAAGGATGATCCCCAGGGCTCCTCCGTGTGATTCTAACAGCCAGAGACGTCTGCCCAAGGCAGCTCTGGCCGCACGGCTTCAGCCCGTGCTGCCTACTCATTGCAGCTGGATGCATACGCTACCTTACCGGCATGTCACAAAAAGAGCGATAGCCACCCACGCTGTTCACCCAGCGCTCGTACAAGCCACACCTACCACCCAGAGTCGTTCGGACGACACTCCGGAACATCATACTCCGCTGCCCAGCCACCTGGTCCCCTACTGCACCATCCACAGCACCCTCCGGGGGACCCACCGGATGACGCCGTGCCAAGCAGCCACCCACGCACTGCACATCCACTGGACCAGCTTCCGCTGCAGCGCCATCTTCCGCTTGCCCGGCATCATAGTGATGTCCACCAGCAAGAACACGCCGATGAGGAAGTTGAAGCCGATGAAGAGCAGGAACGCACGGACGGGAAACAGCACCAGGTACCTGCACGGGGTGCACCGTGGTGGCGCAAGAGATCGGCGGCCCCGACAAAATCACGAGCCGGAGCAGGGCAGCGTGCGGTGGGGGTGAGCGATGCTGCGCGCGCACGCGGCCGCCGCAGGCTCTGTCTGGCGGGGACTTATTAGGAAAACTGACGGGAGGTGGGGCGACTCGTGAGAAGAAGCGGGGGAAGCGCGCTTCCCCGCTAGCGCGGCCGTCAGAGATGGCCATGGCGCGAAGCGCGGGGGCTGCTCTGGAACTGTGCGGTCATATGCGCGATTGCCATGACCTCAGGCAAGAAGCTCTGTCGGGTAAACGCTTGATGATCAAGCTCCTGCCGCGAGGTCCATTTAAGAGGCGGGTTGGAAGCCTGTTGTGCAGCACCACGGAGGTGCCAAGGGTGATCTTTTACCCTGTACGGAACTAGCCTGTGTTATGGTGGCGGTGTTCGGCACCTGTGTAAACGTTTTGCTGCCTTCATCACATCCGGCGATGGCGGCGGTGGCGCTGCCACCTAAGCACCCCAAATGCACGGCCCACCCGCTGACTGCCCATAGCCATCCCGCGCTCGGCCCCCACCTGAGAATGACGCCCACGACCCAGATCGGAAAGAGGTAGATGTTCCAGTTCCAAGGCTCCGGTCGCATACTTGTAAAGCATTTGTTGAACGAGTCGTCGACCATAGCGGACACCCCGTCGGTGAGGACATTGCTGATGTTAAGGACGTCCAGCAACAACGATGTTTTCGACAACCGCTTGTCCTCAGCTTCCGCATAAAGCTGATCTATTTCAGCATCGCCCTTTGTGGGGCCTTCCCTGCAGGTGGCGACTTGAGAAGCTCACGGAAGTCCCTCAACCGTCTTGACAGCTTCACGTTTCCCATAACTCAAAACCCCACCTTGTCACCACGGCATGCTCCTGATCTTTGTCATTAGCGGCAACTCCTCGTAGACCCGGCAAGTCCGACCTTGCCCTTGCTGCCTTCAGTGTGTCCCCCATATCGTTTCGTCACTGAGACACTAATTGACAGCCAACACGGTAAATCTGATTCCCGGGCCACCGCCCGGCCCGGGCGGAAACCGTTACCCGCTAATAGTGGTTAGCTTATCGAGGGGCGAACGCATGCACGAAGCCCGTAGGTTTCATACTGTGTGATAATTTGTGTATCTGACACGTCGTGACACAGTGCAGATCGAGCGGCAGGATAAAGCAACGTCCGTCCTGCCGCACGGAAACGTCGCTCGTGAACTGACCTAACCGTCTACTGCTTCACTGATCCCAGTCATTGACTCAACTATATGTCTGTCAATCCACGTGATATGCCCGCTTGGCTGCTGTATTTTTAGGATTAGCTCGGACAATATGGAACGTGAAGTGCAATCGCCAATCAATTCTTGCAAATTTAAGGAATAGATCGAGGACCGGCAGGTATGGGCGCAGACCAGCCCGCAAACCAAACTTCCAGCGTCGAGCTTTCTCCATCACCTATCTCAGCAGACCAGCCAGCATACGACGCATCAGAATCAGTTTCTCAGAATGGAAAGCTGGAGGAGACATCGGGCAATAGGCGGCTCGAGGGGTTGCCTCTGCTGCAAGAGCACGCCGCTAGCGATGGGAATGGCACGACACAGGTCGCCGTGACTGTTTCCACGGACCCGGCCAACGCGGAGGAGCATGAGGGAGGACCGAAAGCTAACTCTCACAAAACGGTCAAGTTCAACGACAACGTTGAGTACTTCGGTGGTCAGGACACCGCCAGCGGCTCCGACGATGAGGCAGTCCATCTGCGACGGGTCATCGCGAGCAGCATCGTTGGCAACACTCTGGTGAGCAGGCATGCCGTATGCAATCAAGGGGGCTCAGGGGAAAAGGTTACTGGTTGCAGGGATGACCTCGGACAACACGGCCATCCACTTAAGGGCAGTGCCCTCCGCTGTAATAGGAACAAGCAGTTTACCCCTCGTGGAAACTGCACAACAGCGCGCCTGCGATACCGCAGAGTAGAGAGGGCAACGCGAAGCCCACCAGCAGTTCATGCCGGATCCACACTACCACACGGGTGCCCTGTTGACGACCGCGGCCCAATCAGAAAACGACAACAGCGTGTTACCTCAGCCACTGCGCTGCGCTAGGGAGACTTTCGCGAGGCCCCGGAGGCGCAGGCGATTGCACCCAGACCGCTATCTTGTGAACTCGAGGTGACGTCAAAGCACAGCTGGAAGTCAGATCCGTTGCAACTGCGGCAGCGGCAGTGGCCGCGGATGCTGGTGCGACAGCCGCAGTCCTCCAACTGGTGGCGACGAATACGCCGCCTGCCGCGAGTAACCGGAATGCAAGCTGCGGCGGCGCCTTGACTGCGCTCGGCAGGCAACCTGTGCCTTTGATGGGATGCACTTCGTTAAGAACAAATATGAGGGACTGTCCGGCAGCGGTGTGCATGTTGGTGGCCGCTCAGCGGACCGCTCACCGCTGCAAGGTTTAGCAGCTCTCTTGGGCAGTGCGGGACACGGCAGCTACGCCGGCAGGCCTGCAGGGGGCAGCGGGCAGATCCATACGGATGTAAGGCATCTTCACCGCCTCAGGTGCCTTATTGACCGCTGCAGGGCCATCACAGACTGAGTGCTGCTTTCGTCCCGATTCGCCAGCGAATCCTTCTTTGCCACTTTCCCGGCTCCCCGGCTCACGGCATCCGCCGTCACGCCGCACACTGCTTCCCAGCGATGCTGCCGGTACACGCGTCCAGACAGCAGCTTAACGCGTTACGGAGGTGGTAGTCCCCGTCGCCATGGGCTGTCACGATTTCAGATGGCGCCCAGCAGTCTGGGGGATGCTCGTGGGGCCGTTCCGGCTAACCATACGGCCAGGGGGCGTCGGCTGAGTACCCCGCACTACTTAGCCAGTTGTTCCAGTCCCGATTGCGGCCGAGGGGCCCGTCAGAGCCCGATATGGGGCCCGGGTTAATGCACCCGCCGGAGGGGCCCACAATGCACGGGGGAGTGGCTTCGACGGACAGTGCGTGACATTGTTGGTTTGCGGGGTCGTTTGGTCTCGTCAGGGATGGCGGGGCCCAGGTCGCGCCATGACCGGATCCCAGCCCCGCACGAGGACTGTGTACTGCTCTCCCACATCCCGCTGCTGCTGCTGCTGCCCTACACCAGATCACACCAAACCGTACTTCGGTTTGGGTGACCTCGTCGACCTCTCAGTTACCCTCGGCGTTGTGATCGCAAATGAGTTGTTCTTTTATCCCCCTCTCTCCCTCGAGGACTTTTTGTTCTCACAACACGCACCCCGGACCACGTGGGACCGAATGCGGTATGGGTGGCCCGTGCAGGAGTGGTACGACTTCCTCATCTACACGTTCCTGGGCGGGGTGATCACCAAGCTGTTCTTCCCTAAGACCAACGTGTACGCTCAGGTGGGCTGGGGTGGGGGACGAGGTGCGCGCACATGCGCCCCAACGAGGCGGCCGAGGTGCGCGCATATGCGTGCGGGGAGCGCGCGTGCGGTGTGGTCAGGGACGGGGCGCCAACCAAGCGGGCTCCAGTGCGGCAGGTTCTGCCGTGCGCCTATGTTGTCCCGGCGCAGCCTCCAGCGGCGCCGCAGCGGAAGGCACGGCACGGCGGCGGCAAGTCCGAGTCCCAGCGGGCGCGGCAGCGACTCGGCCACTCAACCACCGCACACGGTTGCAGGTCCCTCTTGTTCGTTAGGCCTCACGCGCTCGGCCCCCGGCCCTCCCTCGCCGCCGCAGATGATTGCGTTCTACGGGGTCTTCGCGGCGGGCTTCGCCACCCGGCCGCTGGGCGCGCTGGTGTTCGGCATCATCAGCGACCGCTACAGCCGCAAGACGGCGCTGATGCTGAGCATCATCATCATGTCCATCCCCACGGCGCTGGTGGGCTGCCTGCCCACCTACCAGCAGGTGAGGCGGCGTTATGGGCTAGGCCGACGAGGCCTGGCCTGGGGAGCGGGGCAGGCGACAATGAGGGGAGAGGGCCGGGGGCTGCGTCCACATGGTGGGCGGCATGGGCGCGGCGTGGGGCGCGCAAGCAGAGGAGAGGTGGCGGCGGCGGCGGCCACGAGCCAGGCAGCGCTCTGTGCCTCTGCCTGGCCAAGGCAATTGACGCAGCAATGGCCGGGGCCAGGGGCGAGAAGCCCGCGGAGCGGCGAGACCGTGTTGTTCCAGCCTGTGGACCCGCCTGGGGGATAATGTGTGCGGGCATGAACAAGGCAGCCGATAGGCGCTGTGAACTGCATTATGATCTCCGTTCGGATCGATCGGCTTCGCTGCTTCATGTTTGTTTGAGGGCGCCCTTGCAAGCGGCACTCGGATGCACCGCAGTCGCAGGAACGGCAGGATCTCATCGGTTCCCTTTGGGCCAATGGTCCGTTTGGCCGCCGCCTCCGATCCCCGCAGGCTGGTCTGGCCGCGCCGCTGCTGCTGGTGCTGATTCGGGTGCTGCAGGGTTTCGCGGTGGGCGGCGAGTTCACGTCCACCATGGTGTTCCTCGTGGAGCACGCGCCGCCTCACAGCAGGGGGCTGCACGGCAGCTGGGCGTTCGCCAGCGTCATGGTACGGGCCGGGGGAATGGGGCGGCGGGGGCGACGGGCCCCAGAGTGGGGCTCCAAGGGCGCAGTGACCCCGCGCTCATGAAGGGCCTGTTGGGGCGAGGGTGATGCGAGGCGCGCCGGCGAGGGCCGTCAGGGTCGGGGCTCGAGTGGCCGCCAAAGCTTGTGGGAGCGGCCGACATGTGTCTAGAAATGAAAACCGCCCGCCCGCCCGCCCGAACCCAGGTGCAAAGGTGCCGACATGTGTGAGGCGTCCCTCTGTTAAAAGCTCTTCGAGCGCGGCGTGACCCCAAGTTGTTATTTTTGTGGGACTTCCGCGATCTCTTGCACCGTGCACCTTGGTGCCGTGGGGGCAGATGAAGCGGAACACTGGTTGCCAGTCTCAATCCGCACCGAAATGCCGTCGCCGTGGCGTGGTGCCGTGGCGTTCTCCCGCCCGCTGTCTTTCCCTCGCCTGCGTGTTGCCAGGTGGGCGTCATCGTGGGGAGCCTGGTGGCGATGGTGTTCAACCTGGCGCTCAGCGAGCAGGCGCTCATGGCCTGGGGCTGGCGGGTGCCCTTCCTGCTCAGCATCCTGGGCAGCGGAGTGGGCGTCTACATCCGCAGGTGCGGCAGTGGCCGCTGGTTTGAGGGAATGGCCGTGTGGGGGCAACGACGCAGTGGCCCCTCTCTGGGCATCCTTTCCGATCCCCGCCTCCCTCTCTCTCTGTGTCTCTCCGTAAACCAATATGTATGTCATAATAGACTATGTTATATCAACATCGTATGTGCAGGCGGGTTGTTGGGGTAGCAGAGGAATGTCCGGTAGGGCAATGCGACTATCGCCCGCCCGCCCGGCGTTTGATGATCTGTATGCCGCGGCCCTGGCGGTTCCCACGGGGGCGGGGCTCTCCTCTGCAGGCACCTGCGCGACCCGGTGGCGGAGGAGGAGGACCTGCACCACCACGGGGGCAGCTCCCGGCGGGGGCCGCTGCGGCGCGTGGCGTGGGGCATCCTGGAGGTGGTGCTGCTGGACTTCATGAACGCGCTGGGCTTCTACCTGGTGGTCATCTTCCTGCCGCTGTACATGCAGGTGCGCCGGTGACCCGCGTGTGCCGTACCGTACAGTGCGCCGGACCATGCGGTGTCGTACCGGTCGTACCGGTGCCGTACCGGGGTGAGGTGCAAGGTGCATCACGGCATCCAACCCCGGCACAGTACTCCCCCAGCACATCTGCGCGCGCACGGAAGCCCTCGTGTGGAACGCGGATACCCACCACCCCAAATCGTTGCGAACCTAGTTATTTTTCGCAACCAGTCCTACGCATGCAGCGCCCCTGTTTTCGCAAGAATCCATCCGAGAAAGTGCCGCAGTTCGGGGCTGCCAGAACGGTGCTGCGTACCGTATGTGCCCCGTCCGCCGTGGGCCCCCTGGCCCCGTCTCCCCCAGAATTTTGCGCACATCTCCCGGGGCGCGGCGCTGACCGTCCACACCTCCAACATGGTATTGTACCTGGGGCTCATCCCGCTGGGCGGCTGGCTTTCCGACAAGTACGGCCGCATGCGGGTCATCCTGATGCCGGCGCTGGTCATGGCCGCGGCGGCGTACCCGCTCTGGTCGCTGTTCAAGACCGGCAACGTGGGCGCGGCGTGGTTTGCGCAGGCGGCCCTGGTGGTCCTCATGGCCACGTTCACGGGCGCGCTGCCGGCCACCTTCGTGGCGCTCTTCCCCACGGAGTACAGGTAACAAGCAGGGGAATGTCGGCGAGGTTATGAGTCGTTGGCCCCGCCAACGGCGGGGGCGTGGGCGTGGGGATGGACGCGCCCACTTAACGTGATCAGCTCATCAGCAGCCTGCATGCCGTCATGACTGGCAGCCCAGCAGAGTATCCGTGTGTTGCGATCTCTATGTGCAACCAGTCCAGCACTGCTTTGCCCCGCACTGCTGTCCTCCCTCCGCCGCACGCCAATGCGATTGGGCGCCCCATGCTTCGGCAATCGGCATTTCCGTCGGACACTGGCTTTCCGTTGCTCTCATGTTCATCTTCATCTCTTCCGCCCGGAGCCGACCCGCCCTGCGCTGTCCCCCTCTGCGTCCGTTCCCGTCCCGTCCCGCCCTCCACCCGGCCAGGTGCACGGGCCTGTCCATCGGGCACAACATCAGCATGGCGGTCTTCGGCGGCACCGCGCCCATGATGGCGACCGGGCTGCTGCAGGCCACCAAGGACATCGCGTCGCCCTCGGCGCTGCTGACCATCTCGGCGGCCCTCACGGCGGGCGGCGCGCTGCTGCTGCGGCGGTGGCGCATAAGGTAGCGGACAGCGCGTCGAGCAGCTGCGGGGTCCGGAGGACGAACATGCACGGAAGGCGCGGGTTGGCCGCATGGTTCGCGAGGTGTTCGCCGGTGTACGGACCGCGGGAAGGCGAAAGGAGCGGTAGCGAGGATGGAGCAGCACCGTTGGCTGCAGGTTGCAAAACGGGGAGCACGGGGTCCGTGCGTCGAACCGGCGTGGAACGGGCGCATGTGCTTGGAGCTGCATCGGATTATGCGGATCGGCGACCAGCTCAGTAGCGTCTGGAGGACTGGAGACGGAGGAGCTGCAGCGCGCGCAGGGTATGGGGGGCCAAGGATGGGGTTGCACCGCAGGGACGCCGTGCAGCAGCGTCGCCCTGGGGCTGCGGCCTTGTGAGCTAGTTTTATGGACGGCACGCTCACCGTAGCCGCTGGATGGAGTGCGTGATTGTTAGGCTTATACGATCGAGTGGAGTGCGTTGGAGAGGTGGCCACCGCGCGGTGGCGCTGCGCGAGGCACTCGGCGGCCGCTCATTCGGGTGCCGGAGCGGAGGAGGCCTGCATGTCCTCCCCGAGCCGCGCCGCACACAGGAAGCAGCGCTGCTGTGGCCTGCCGCTGTGCTTGTTGGGCTTCGCGGCAGAGTCGGCACGGCGCCGCGTTGCTGCGGCTGCGCCGTCCTCGGCAGTGCGCCTGCTGGCTACAGTGTACCAGTTTTGCAGGAGGGGTTTGATAACAGCGCCCGTGATGGGCCGCCGCGTGGTGCGGCCGTGCTCGCGGACTGCGGCTGGCGGGGCATGTGAACCTACTCGTTAGATGACTACCGCGAGGATACCGTTAATTGCAGAGGTACCGTAAGAGACCGCACTAGACCGTAGCACAGCACAGGCGCGGCTGTTAGTTAGAGTTCGCGATTCCTTGATGGACGGGAGGGCTTGAGTGGCGCTTCAGTATGTGATTATTTGGTACTCATGCGGTGCCGCAGTCGGCCGCGGGCGGGGCCAAGTTTTCCTTCAGTTTTTCGCCCGCTGTGCCATGGATGATCCATGTCACACACTAGGTGTATGGAGGTGTGGATGCATGCGTGATACGACACAGGTCAATAACGGGGCGGTCGCGGTTAGCATACGCGCGGAGTGGGAGCGAAAGCATGGGGTTGGGTTGGTGAGTGGGTCATTTTGGGCGTCGCACAAGACACCCACCATATAATTCGTAAGGCACTGAAGTGAATTGGGTTCTGTATTACGGAGGTGGGTTGCAAGTGTTTGGATGGAGGATAGTGGGGCTGGTCGCGGAGCGACTGAATACGGTCGCGTGTCCGGGTGCGAAAAGATAACAAAAAGTTTTAAACAAGGTATACAAATGTCGCAATTTCATGCCAGTTGCTTGTCGCAGGGACAGTAATCTGTCATAACAGAATCTTAGTGATGATTGGTTGGCAGTTAACTCGGCAGAAATGACGATGGTCCATTTCGTGGTATTTCGTCTGCCCAGGCACCCCCAAACTTCTAAGGACCTTTCTAAGGCGTTATACACAAGAAGCTTGGAGCTAAGCCTAAGTGACACCATGCGGTGTACGATGAGGAAGAGCAGCTAACGGTATTTTCTATAACTTCAATTTAAAGTAAAGCGTTGTGACTTGAAATATTGCAAGCGATTGCATAAGGTTTTTCTTCGCCTGGGACCTTGACAAAACCTTTTGCAAGACGGGAGCTTTGGCCTATTTCGCGAACGCCATTTCACAGTGGAACCAAATAATAGGAAAGACTGGTATGTGAAAGAATATTGATTTCGGGAGCTTTCGCCGCCGGTCAGCCGCCATGCTCTCACAGAATGCGTTCTTTCGCAGTAAGCCTGGGATTCTTTGACCTGTGATGGCCAAAACTCAAGTAAGGGCATTGCGGCTGCGGCATACACTCAACTTTGGCTGTAAGTGAACACCTTTCCAAGTCCCAACCCTCGCCTTTCGACGACCCGCACAGGCGGCTAACCGAGTCGGCGGGAAAGCCCCTCCAGCTGCCAAAAAGGGTCTGCAACGCGATAAAGGATTTTCAGATGAAAACGCGAAATGGCTCAAGCTGAAACGGAAGCAGCCGGAGCCAGAGCCGGAGGAGGACGAGGACGAGGAGCTTGACAGCGCTGGTAGGGTTCCCCCATGAGGATGTGTCGACAGGCCGGAGTAAAGATCTGCCTACCGCCGCGTTGCGGCCCTGTCGGCGTCTCCCGGTGCCGTGCCTCTCGCTTGGGGGCCGCGTCGTGCCCCGTGTTGGTTTGGGCAACGCGCTCAGGGCCGCCGAGCGGCGCGCCGCGTTTGGTAGCCCAAGACGTCTGGGGCATGTACTCGGTCTGTGAGGGGGACGTAGCGTGTATGCGTGTGTATGTCCGTGACTCCCCGCGTTTTGTCCGCACTGTACGGCTGTGGCCCCATCCGCACCTGCCCCGCACCTACAATGCATGCCGATGGGATCCCCCTCCCCCTCGATACGCAAAACGCAATGCCGAACACACCCAACACCCCCAGATGAGGAAGACCTGGGCATTATGGACGACGAGTTCGGCGGCGGCGGCAGCAGCGCTGATGGCGAGGACGGTGAGGAGGGGACAGGCGGTGAGGGGGTTCACCACGGACGAAGGCGCTCGCGCCGCCCTTCCGACCCGCGTGCTGTAGGGTCGGCCGGGAGTGAGATGGCAGCTGTGGCTCTTCCAGCCGCCTGGCCCCGGCCGCACCCGCCGTGGCCATGCGTGGGCTACGTTGAGGGGAAGAGGGGGCAGAGCGGTGAATCAGGGGCACTGGGCCATTGCCGCACCCACCTGGGCCGAGGCCGCGGTTGCGCCTTTCTTCGAGTCCTATACGGCAAACCCACAAGGTCCGTCGGCACTGGCAGGGAGCAGCGGCGTCTGGCGCCGGTGACGGCGGCGAGCTGACCTTATGCTGCAGCATTACCACGTCTTGGCGACAGAGGGGGAAGTCTAAGGGCGGTGGTCGCTGACGCGGCCGGTTTCCTGCAGCGTAGAGAGCCCCTGCAGCCTGAACCCGAGGGCGACAGGGCGCGAACATACCCTTTCCGCCCTGTCGGAGTGCGCACAGCGGCGCGAACGTGATGAGCGCTGAGTGATGTGTCAAAAGTTGCGCAGCGGCGGGCGGGACGCTGACCGGTCAGTGGTCTTTGCAGGATTGCATGTGTGAACTCATTACAGAAGAAAGCGGAGCCCGCCGAATGCGAATGAGGAGGAAGCTCCTCCCGACCGCAGCCGCAGCTGCGATCTCCACACCCGATCGGGCTCCGCCCACCGCATCTGTCCGTGTCAGCCATCCATCCTGCCGCCACCTCGATCAACCGCCGCCTTCACGCCTACAGGTGGCGATGACGATGACGAGGAGGAGGGCGAGGATGGAGAGGACGACGACGATGACCCGCTGCAAGGGAAAGAGTTTGTGGACAGCGAGGATGAAGATGAGGAGGGCGAGGATGCGGATGAAGGCAAGTGGGGCGTGTGTTGAGAGTCCTGGGTTGGCTAGGAATTCGCCACGGATTTTCCAACCTGGCAATCGGGGGGAGGATTTGCCGCTCTGCTCTGGAGGCCCTTGCCTTCTACCTCGGCACATGGGAAGGTCCGCGGGTCGGCCCACCGCCACCCGCCGTCTGCCTGTCTGGGGAAGGAGGGATTGTGGGAATGTGGGGAAGTCTTGCGTTGCGTCGTGGCATGTCGCGGTGTGTGTGGCGGTAATGGCAGGTTGGGGCGGGGCGACTGGGAGTCCCCGGTTCCCTCGTGGAGCCGTAGAGCTGCAACTGAGCCGTACTCGTAAACCGCTGATAAGGCTTTGGACCCACCTGAAGGGGCGGAACCCACCCGACATCGGGGCGGGACCACGGCTGTCCTTTCGCGTGCGTTGGCTATCGCCACCCAACGTGTGCGCCTCTCTGCTTCCTGACTGTCGCGCGCCCTCCCTTACTATCGTTGTCACCACCACCACCACCTCCACCACCACCACCACCGCCGCCACCACCACCGCCGCGACCTCCACTGCCTGCGCTCAGCAGAGGACGGCCCCGCACCCGCACCCGCACGCGGCCGGGGCGGCAAGGAGCCGGGGAAGCTGGGGGGCCTGCTGGACGGCTCAGATGACGAGGATGAGATGGATGGGGAAGACGGGGAGGGGGATGAGGACGAGGAGAACGACGAGGAGGGCGAGGAGGGGGATGAAGATGAGGATGAGGATGAGGATGAAGATGAGATGACGGAGGCTGAGAAGCAGTCCCTGGCTCTGGACAAGTTCAGGTGGGTCGTGGGAGCAGGGCGGGGGCGGCACCCCAAGGGAATATCGTACGTCGGTAGTGTCCGCGGAGGTGCGGGGTGGCTCACACGACGAACCAGCGAGATGGGCGGATGGGGTTTCGAGGGGCTGGGTTGGGGTGTTTCAATAGGCTAGGCCTAATCGCCGGATTGTATACCGGTAGGGGGGTTATCGATGCGGTCTGTGGCCCCCGCCGGGCCTGCAGTTTGAATATGTCTACCAATGTCCTGTACCCTCCTGGAAAGTGCTTCCCCGCCGGGCCGGTTCGGGGCGGGGGGTGGTGGGCGCGCAGGCGCAAGCAGGCGGCGCTGGCGGCCCGGGAGGCACGCGACATGGCGGAGGAGGGCGGCGACGACGACCTGGACACCAACGTGGAGGAGGGGGCCATCTTCACACTGCCCAGTGGACAGCAGGTGGGGTGGGGTGGGGTGGGGCCGCACGTGGCCGCAGCGGGCTGACGGCGGGCCGGCTGACTCCGGTGTCTGGGAAGGGAGGTGGAGGTGTTGGGCCACCCCTGGGCCATGCCGCGGATCCATGGAAGGCAGGGGACAAACAGCTTAGCCACCTGCCTTGCTCGCGGTGGGACGGGAACGGACTGGGAAGAGAGAGGGGAAGGGCGCGATCATACCTGATGCCTCCACACCGCACCGCACCGCACCTCACCGTCCTCCCTCCTCCGCCTTGTGCTGGTACGGCATCGTACCGCTTGCGGATCAGAACGGATCAAACCTGAGGCTCACGACTTGGGCCTCGCTCCCCTGGGGTGTGGTGGGGTGCGGTGTGGTGGGGTGCGGTGGGGTTAAAAAGAAACAACCCAGACACACCCAACCCGGGTTTATTTCTTTTTCAATTTAACACCCAGCCCGTCGACAGATACTTACCAACGATAATTACCGGGTGGTGTGCGGTGGGCAGGTGGAGGCGGAGAAGCTGGCGCCGCCGGACTTGGCGCTGGTGGCCCGCCGCATGAAGGCCACGGTGAAGGTGCTGGAGAGCTTCTCGGAGCGCCGTGAGCCGGGCCGCAGCCGGTCGGACTACCTGTCGCAGCTGAAGCGGGACCTGGCCACCTACTACGGCTACAACGACTTTATGATCGACACGTACCTCAACATGTTCAGGTGGGGTACCTATGCACAGGGCGGTACCGCTGGGGTGCGGGGGTGGCTGATGTCGGCGAGGGTGAGCTGCCGCTGCCGCTGCTGCTGAAGATGATGATGGGTGTGGGAGGGCACGGACTGTGTTAGGAGGGCAGTAGAGTCAGTGCTAGGGAAGAGTAGTCTGTGTGAAAGCGGCTGTCCAGCAAGATTTTTCACGTGCGTTCACCCCTGTTGTCAGTCACCGTCGTTGGCCGCGTTGGTTTACACGTTTGCCGTCGATTTCCTCGTCCGTCGTCCCTTCTCTCCGACTGTCCCCCATCCAACTATCGATTGCCGTACACATCGCCGTACCTCTTCCCTGGCCTCCCCTCCCGTCGCTCCCCCCCCCCGCACCGGCGCGGACAACCCGACCCGACCCGCAGCGTGGCCGAGGCTCTGGAGCTGATGGAGGCCAACGAGGTGCCCCGCCCCATCACACTGCGCACCAACACGCTCAAGACGCGGCGGCGCGAGCTGGCAGCGGCGCTCATCCAGCGGGGCGTGTCCCTGGACCCCATAGGGCCCTGGTCCAAGGTGGGCCTGGTGGTGTACGACAGCAAGGTGCCCATCGGCGCCACCCCGGAGTACATGGCGGGGCACTACATGCTGCAGGTAGGTGGGCGGGTGGGTGGGTGGGTGGGTGGTGGGTATGGGTGGGTATGGGTACTCAGCTTGTTGGCTGAGTAGCTGGATGATGGGGGGAAGGCGCGAGGATAATTAGACGGGCGGGCCGGGCACCCTGGACGGCCAGCCACCGGGCCTTGTTGTGGGCCCTGGACTGCCAGCCGTATGGATGGGGTGGCGGATGGACGCGCAGCGACCGGCGGAAAGGGGCCCACAGGGTGCGGAGGGAGGATGACCTCACCGTAATCGGGTACCCAGGGTAGTCGGGATGGGACCCGAATGCATGAGGGGGCATGACGGCAACGGCAGCAGGCAGGTCCAGTTCTGGGTCGATCCCTCACCGGCCGGCGAGACACATTAACTCCTCGAGATCACCCAGGCCGACACCGCGGCGCCCGCTCAGCATGGTGGTTAGGGGAGGACCAGACGGCTTCGGAGCTCCACCTCTGCGGGGGCTGGCGCAGCGGGGGCCTGTATGTCGACTACCTCACG
Organism: Eudorina sp. 2006-703-Eu-15; assembly: GCA_003117195.1. Lineage (NCBI taxonomy): Eukaryota > Viridiplantae > Chlorophyta > Chlorophyceae > Chlamydomonadales > Volvocaceae > Eudorina > Eudorina sp. 2006-703-Eu-15. The sequence goes on from BDSI01000013.1 coordinate 1,233,055, forward strand.
TACCGCGGTACGCGGTCTCAGGCTCAGCGCAGCCCCACACTTCACCCTCGGGTTCGCGCGTCCCGCCACTGCCCCCTTGCGCCTCCTGTCTCGACAACATCCCCCCACCCACCGGCTCCCCTCCCCCCCTTCCCTCCACGTCCGTCCGTCCGCGCCGCCCGCCCGCCCGCCATCGCAGGGCGCCTCCTCCTTCATGCCCGTCATGGCCCTCGCCCCCCAGCCCGATGAGACGATCGTCGACATGGCGGCGGCCCCCGGCGGCAAGACCACCTACATCGCGGCGCTGATGCGCAACACCGGCACCATCTTCGCCAACGAGATCTCCAAGGACCGCCTCAAGTCCATCACCGGCAACCTGACGCGCCTGGGCGTCACCAACACCATCGTCTGCAACTACGACGGCTGCGACCTGCCCGGGGTCATCGGGCAGCGCGCCGTGGACCGGGTGCTGCTGGACGCGCCCTGCTCCGGAACCGGGGTGGTGTCCAAGGACCCGTCGGTCAAGGTGGGGCGGCAGAGGCGCTACCGGTATTTGGGGGATCCGCTGGGGGTGCCGTTCGGGGTCATGAGGTCGCACAACTCTTTGTCTAGGGAGTGGGCGCGGCGCGTGCGCACGTCGGCTGCTTGCGGAAGGTGCCTAGGTGGCCACTCCTTCACCAAAGAAGCTCCGGGGAATTACGGTACACTGGCCCTGCATTCCACAACGCACGCCCACCTACCCACCCAATGCATTCCGCGCCCGGACCCGGGACCCCCTCGTCCTGGGCTTGTTGGTCACTCCAGCACCCTTCCTCCCCTCCTCCCCTAAATATGTCTACCAATTTCCTGTACCCCGCCTCCCCTCCTCCCCCCTGAGTTATGCTGGGTGTGCCCGGGTTCGTTCTTCTAGGGTTTATTCTTTTGTCAATTTATCCCCCGTGCTACGGGGGGCCTCTCTGGCCGGCGGTCCTCCGCAGACGTCCAAGTCGCAGCAGGACATCTGGCGGTGCGGCCACCTGCAGAAGAAGCTGTTGCTGGCGGCTATCGATATGGTGGATGCCAACAGCCCCACCGGGGGGTACATCGTGTACTCGACCTGCTCCGTGTGCGTGGAGGAGGACGAGGTGATCGTCAACTACGCGCTGCGCAAGCGGAACGTCAAGGTGCGCTGAGTGACCCGCGGGTCGCTGGGTCGGTGCGTTGGCGGGTGGAGGTGTTGAGTGAGGGGGATGCGCCGAGGAACCCGCTCGTTCAGCCTCGGTAGACAGCGACGGGTCTATGTATGCGGCGGCTGTTGGGGGGAATTGTGACTGTGTGCTGGTATGGCATGCCGTTGGTTGGTCGACGGAGAGGGGCTGCGGGGCCTCTGCGGCGGGCTCCGGCGGAGTGTGTCTGGGGTTGAGGGGGAACGTCGCTGGCCACGCCACCGGCGGCTCTGCGTGTGGCATTCCGGTGAGTTGTCTGATCCGTCGCGCGAGACCCGGCGGCAACTCTGCATCGCAGCCATGTTTACTTTTCTGCACGTGGCATGCGAGCCGCAATCGCTTGGCGCTACCCCGCCGGGCCCCACCCAGCCTGACATCCATCTCCTGATTACCCTCTCTGCATCGCGGGTACGCATCTACGCAACGTACTGTACGAACACTGCCGCAAGCCCACCCCCAACCGGCGACGGCCCTCCCTAGACTCCACTCCACTCCACCTCACTCCACTGCAGGTGGTCCCCACCGGTCTGGACTTCGGCAGGGAGGGCTTCATCCGCTACCGCGACTTCCGGTTCCACCCCTCGCTTAAACACGCGCGGCGCTTCTACCCTCACGCGCACAACCTGGACGGTGAGATTCGCGGCCGCTGCGGCTCCCGCTGCCATCGCGGCTGCCGGGGCCCCTGCGGCGCAGGTTGACGTTGCAGGTTGGGATCCCAGGCGGATGCACCTGAAGCACACGAGGAGTCCGTATATTTCCAGTTTGATTTTTGACAGCACACGACGCGTCCGCATATTTTCCAATTTGATGTTTGCCAGCCATGTGCGCCCATTCGTCATCTGTTGGGAATCCGCCGCGCATTGCACTGAGCCGCCCGTCCGCCTACAAACACCTGGCCGATACCCCGCTCCAGGTTTCTTCGTGTGCAAGCTCAAGAAGCTGTCCAATGAGCCCAAGAAGGCCGCCGAGGAGGGAGAGGACGACGACGAGGAGGAGGCGGCGGCGGAGGAGGAGGCAGCGGGCGGCGACGAGCCGGAGGCGGCTGGCGGCAAGAAGGCTGGCAAAGCGAATGGCGGCCCGCAGGGGCCCAAGCCGGTGGTCATTCCCGTCAGCCGACCAAAGGTAAATTGATACACCCCAAGTATGACGGAACGAGTGGCCTCATGCCGCTATCACGGGACGGGATTGCGGCAGCGTCTGCATTTGCATTGTTCCGATGCACAGCACCAACAGAGGGGCCAACGGCCGGGCGACACAAATCATGTTTCGGCCCCGCCGGGTGCAAACCCACCGCCCTTGTGAGCGCTCCTGTGGTGGTGTACGGCACGTTTGCAACCGTGTCGTACCCTGCTCCCTTGTGCTGCATGCCGTCGAGATCACGCCATGCATCCCGCCACCATCTCCCATGCCTCGCACCACCTGCCATACCCTCCACCACTTGCCATGCCCCTTACCACCTGCCGTACTCGCCACCACTTGCCATGTCCGCCACCACCTGCCGTACCCGCCATCACATCCCGCAGTCGCACCCCAAGGGCGCGCAGCGGGTGCCCCCCAAGAAGGTGCTGGAGGAGCAGCCCGACCCGGATGACCCGGAAGTGGCGGCGAACCTGGCAGTGCTCAAGGCAGCGTTAGAGAACAAGAAGGGGAAGGGCAACAAGGGAAAGAAAGCGGCTGGGGCTGAGGCAGAAGCAGATGAGGAAGGCGACGAGGGCAAGGGGAGAAAGCCTGGCAAGAAGAAGGCCAGGCCGGGGGATGACGGGGGCGAGGACGCGGATGTGGAGAAGGAGGAGCGCGCGGCGGCGGGCAAGCGTGCAGGTCCCAGTGGCCGCAGTGCGGCCGCCGGCAGCAATGGCGCCGCGGCTGCCGCGCCGGGCGGTGGCAAGGGACAGAAGAAGGCGGCCGCGGGCGCCGATGGTGGGGCCAAGCAGGAGGAGCAGCAGCCGAAGAAGAAGTCCAAGCTGTACCAGCAGGCCATGCAGGTGGGTGCCTGATCCGGTACGGCGATGTCGCTGCCGGCATTGGCCCGATCGCCGCGGCGGACGCGGAAAACTGTCTGGGAGGAGGGGTGGAAGTGGGGGACGCCGCACGCGTAGGCTGCTGGCTGGGGATCAGGGCTATCGGGCTCTGTGGTCTACCCTAGAGCTTCCTCTGATCCTAGAACTCCGCGGCGTCCATCCCTGGACTTCTCTGTCTGGGTCCGTGGACCTGAGTGAGACGGTGGCCGTCAACTGGCACATCACCAAATCACCCCACCTGCCTGACCGGGTGCGCAGGAGCTGCAAGAGGAGAAGCAGCGAGCCAAGGCGGGGCAGCCGGGTGCACCCGTGCAGGGCGGCGGTAAAGCCGACGACAGGAAACAAACCGCGGACGGCGGAGGGAAGAAGCCGAGCGGCGGGAAGGCGGCTGCGGCGGCGAACGGCTCGGCGCAGGAACAGCGGGGCGGCAAGGCGGTGGAGGCCCAGCAGGCTGACGCCAAGGTCAAGGGTCAGGTGCAGGGCGGTAAGGCGACAGGGCCGCAGCAGAAGCAACCCAAGCAGCCAGCGGCCAAGTCGGGTGAAGCAAAGCCCAAGGGGCGAAGCCCGTCAGGCGGCGCGAAGCCAGGGAACGGGCAGGCTCGCGGCCCTGCGTCGAAGAAGCAGAAGAAGTGAGGTCCTTGGGCGGGTGTCGGGCTGCGCTCTTGTGTAACTAGGTACCAGTCGTGGTCTCCATGCGGCGACAGGAAACGCAAGGCATGGGGTTGCACTGATGGGGGATGCGGAGATATGCGTGGCGCGCTTAGATGTGGTGTGCTATACGTGTGGAGGGAAATACGGCAACACCCCTCAATTCAGATGCTTGCACCTGGCTTTGCCTGGGTAATATGCAATTGGTACCTTACCAGTTGCCCTTAAGGGGGCCCCTGCCTAGGGCTTGCCCGGCTCCGACATTGGTGTCAGCCGGCAATCAAGGGAGCTTCACGGACCAGTGAGCCGCTCGCATGATGTCGGCAGGCGCAGAGCGCTCGTCCACTGACGTCAGTGCCAGGGTTAACATGTGTAAGCTCAGGTCCCTGGTATTGCTGCCTCTCAACGTTCGCACTCGGCAACAATAGCTGACAGGCTGAACCAGAGCTCAGCTGACTCCCTCAACCGGCTCAGCTGGCAGACGACGAAGACGTGCTGGCTGTGTGATGGCAGGTGGCCCGTAACGCGATCGCAGTGCGGCCTGGCGCCAGGAGCGGATCTTGTGAACGCGTTCTTCTTTACCTCGCCGAACAGTCTTGTCACGCACATAGGATGCAATAGTCCTTCGCGCTGGCCGTGCGGCATAGATTAGTGGTAATAGACTATTACGAAGCATCGTTACAAGGGGGACCAGCAATAGACTACTAGCCTACGCCGCATTGAGTGCGAAGGACGCTCCCTAAAATTTGCTGAGAGCCAAACGACCAACATGCGTTTGCCCTCTGCGCACACATACAAAAACACGCCGCGCTGCTAGTTCGAAACAGCGCGATGGCAAGCAGCGCACTGGCCAGTACACCCAGGCACACGCAATCAGGGCGATGACAAGCGCCCGCTGCACAACTAAACGCAAACAATAGACAAAGCGATCAACACGGCAATGCGCCTAACGTGGAAAGTCTGGAAGGTCCCACGATACCGTAACCAAATCGGCACCAAAGCGCCCGCCATTCGTAGACGCATGTAGACAGTTCACACATTGAAACCTGCTCACCACACCTCGCGCCCTTGGCGCTGCGTAGTGGTGGGATATCCGAACAGCGAAAATACATCTGTACGACAGCGCCACTATTACGTCATGACAATGTGACCGTCCAGCCGCATTACTGCAATCCGCTTACGGGTCCTGCACGACAGGCGCATGAACAGTAGCACTGAACCCTAGATCTCCAAGCACGCAAGTCGGCCAGAGCCAAGGCAGCCTTACGATCGGTATCTCCTCACCTTCCCCCTACTGCTGCGGTGGCGCTCCTGCTCCCCTACTGCTGCAGGGGCCGCGGGCGTTTACACCATCGATATGTTGAGAGTGGACATATGCACCTTCCCCTTTCTGCACTGGCGGCCCACGGCCCTGGCTTTTGCGCCCCCTTCCCCGCGCAAACGCGTCCAACGGCCCCTGCGGCACTTCGCGCCGCTGGCGGCAACCGGCTGGCTGGTTGCCCCTGGGCTGGAAGTGCCGAACGCGCTGGCGACAGCCGGCACGTTGCGCACTTCCAGTTCAGGGGCAACCCTAACAGGCAGCCCTGTCAGCCCCGTGCCGGCCACGATGCACATCGCGTGCATGCACCAGAATGCCGCAGGTAAACCAGGGGACAGGTCAGCTGTCTGTGAGGCCAGCGAGCGGGCCAACCACCGCAGGGGGGGGGCAGCAGCCCATCCACACGGAAGGGTTGGTAAAAAACAACTATAACGGTATGGCTACCGTCATCGCCCTCCTTCCTGCCTCTATTCGCACTACTAGCCAACATGACCACCACATCCAAAGATCCAATACAGGGGGCACCTGCACAAGCCACCCCTCTTCCTAAGCAATGTGGCGCGATGACGTACTGACTGGCAGTGCTTGCAGATGCCAGAACCATCCGAACAACACTTTAAAAAGTCACCAACATAAACAGTGAATGCACACGCATGGCAAACACCCTCGTAACGTTGTGATGTAAAGTCACCGTTCCTTCGACCTGAGGTAAATGTTCATTGCAACTCCGATCCGTAGGCCGCGGGAGACCACCAAGCAGAGCACGTTAGCCCGGCGGCCCGTACGCTTGCTTTTGCACTTGAAGGCGAGTGGCCGTCGGGCTTTAGTCAAGGCAATAGGGCCTGACCTCAATTTACCAATCCAAGGCGTTACTTACTTGACGGCCGCGTAAGCCCCTCCGCCCTCCCCAAACCCCTCCCCTCATAGCACTCTGTACCCTGAGGTCTGTCACCGCTTTGCACGGGTGTCGGGCTGTGCACGTGTATGTTGTGTACGACGAGGCGTTAGTTCTGCGCCAGACATCCAGTGTGAGTCCTGGGTTGCTACCGCGCTTGCTGTGCTTGCCGCATCATGTGCGGAGCCAATTGGAGCTGGGATACATCCGTGGGGTCCCTATCGAGTCACACCCCGGCTCCTCCACTGGTTTCAGATGTAGTGAAGAGACAGACAGCAAAATACCTCTCTCTAGGACACAGACCAGGGAAACTGTGGCATCGATTTCAATCGCATGCTGGTGAGGTGCAGAGCCCTTGCTTGTCCATCCAGGTCAGTGCCATGGAAGCAGTCTGGGATAAGCTCAGGCCCCGGTCTCTTGACCATTCGTGCTCAGCAAGAGCCGTGCAGTCCCCGCAAGCCGGGCACTGCAGGGCCAGGAAGGCCACGCGCACCCTTCAAGATGGTATGTCGATGACGTGTGCACTGGATGTAGACCTAAGCCAAGCGAACCGACTTGAACGGCTGACAACGAAACAGTTGCGCAGCACAGCTACAGTTGCGGGCAGGGCATCAACGAGCGGCACGGGGCAGCCGCAGCAGACAGCTGCGATAGGTAACGTTGCCTCCCCCTTGCGCCACCTGCCGTAACAACCCAAGAACTCCGCCGGCTCCATGGTGGCGTGAAACCGCGCAATCTGGGAGCAATCTGCAGTAGGGCTGTACGTCTCCTCATAAACGCCGTAGACACCACATGAATGAAACACGGCTTTAATTCTATCTCATACTGCCTTTGACGGCCCTTCAGCTGCATCCTGGCCACGGGCAAGCGCGTCGGGCCGCTTGCATTTCACGGCTAAGGAGGAAATGCGGGTTCTCCGATGCTAGTACAGCGGCTCCGCGACTGCCACGTATGCCATGGACCACGCCGCAATTCCTCGGGCTTTGGGCCCAGAGTGGGTCCGATGAGATTGGAATGCAAGCCCGGAGTAAATTTGAGGTGCCGACGGCAACCTTGGGATCCTGTGCCAGACCCGCCAAACTAACGTGACCATCGTCGCTCTGGCACTTACGATCGGGACTCCCTTGAATGCGGAATTCAAGTAGGACATGTTCCCACAGCCTCCACGAAACACCATCGACCTACGTCCATGTCGCAGGGCCACGCAACATGTCCCTACCACGACCGCGACGAGCAGCATCGTACGCGGAGGCCGATACGGTCCTACACAGGTGGCAGTCACCGCAATGGCTGTCATTATCCAGACGTCACCTCCACGCCAGAACACTTTCCGCAGACTTTGCCGCGGCCTTCATTCTTTACCCTTGCATTTGCACTATTCCCAGGTACTATTGCGATGCGTGGCCACTGGTAGAGCAGCAATTGGCCGCTCACCGTATGTTTACTAGGCTGACAGGATCCGTATGAAGACACTTGACACTCCTCATTTTGGCCATGAAATTCCATGCATCACTCGCCCAGGCAAGCATGCGGGCACCTAGTCGGTTACACGCCTGCTTAGTCCCCCCAAACCAACATGCAGACGCCACCCCTACCCCTACGTGACCTCATCACAAGTTCAGCAGCAGTCAGTACATCTTAGCAGGTCAAGGGGTCACAGGATTGCCTCGCGCCATAATGAAAACATGCACACCTCATGGGGCAGCCATATTATGATGGTACGGTACGGGAGACCCATGGGTCTTCGGAGTACTGCTCACGAACTAAACATGAAACCCGTTGCTGCACAAAGACTGGCGGAGAATCCATTCTTTGCCGCGAAAACCCGCCGCCATGCTTATTAGCTGTTAAACTCAGAGCTCATCCGTGAGACTGACGCCGGCGGCGCTGATCTCACTACGCAGACCGACTCCTAGCTCGCTGTGCTCCTCTGCACTCAGCAGCTTCTTGATGGCGTCGCTCTTGCGCTTGTTGTGCTTGAGCTGGACCTGTGGTTAATTTTAACAGCATGGATTCACACCAGGGAACTCAGGCCGGGGGTGGTCTGTCCTGTGCCCGGGTTTAATGCTGCGTCCCGCATGCCCCGCTGGCCTTGCACCCTGGGGATTTGCACCCTAACATCTAGTACTACAGGAAACGCGGTTTGCTCTAATCCTGACTGTGGAAACATGCGGCGCGCTACTGGTGGAATGGGCAACGAGCGCAAGCGCATTCAAGTTAAGACGGACGCCGCACTGGCCATAAGTGTTGTGAACATCAGGCAGCGTATGGGCTGACGCATGTGTCGTAATCATGCCCTCACGCGACACGTACCTCCGACATGCGCTCCAAAAGCTTCGACTGCCACTGCAGCTTGCGGCGGCTTTCCGCCAGCTCCGCGACCTCTGTCCGCGCACGGGCAGCCGCCTCCAGAGCTTTAGACCGCTCACCTTCCAGAAGCCGCATCTGTACGACAGAATGTTGCTCGAGTCAGAAGCCCGTGTCGGGGGCGCAGGATGCATGCCATGACGCCGACGGTATTGTCTCTACATGCTCGCATGGCAGCCTCCTATTCAAGGAGTGCAAGCATTCCTGCACCAGACCGCTGGATGGCCGAAGGCATGAACTAGCGCACGGTCATGGTTTGGATGTAACCGTCCATGCAGGGGATCAGGAACTGAAAAGGGATCCACCCACTTTGTCCTCCATCACGGCAGAAGTGATCTCCGCGCGTTGCACTAGCTCGTTCACGGCCTCCAGCCGCTGCAGCGCCGCCACCAGCAGGTTTTTCAGGTCGTCGCGTTCCGCGGTCAGTTCCGCAATGGCCACCGCCGTCTCCTCTTGCGTCCTGCAACGTGTCAGCGTTTCGGACGTAACGTCGTAGGCGAATGCTCCATGCACTAAAATGGCTGGGGAAGAGGAACCTGCAACGTGCGTTGACCTCATGGAAAGGGTTCCGTTAACAAGCCCCATGTGGTTTTGGATTCAGTGCCCTACATTAGCACCAAGTACCTCAAGTGCAGAAGCCTGGATGCTTAGGATGGTACTCTCCGGAGAGGTGCGGCGCATTCGATGACGCGAGGGCCCCATGACCGTCCTTTGTACGAAGGCATTGCTGGGCCAGTACGTTTTCTAGGAGCGGAAATCCTGGCGCTCCGTAGTTCGTGGTCTCGTGGCCGGTGCAGCGGCACGAACACCCTCCGGGTGAAGTTGGATGGGTGCGCACTTCTGAGAGGGTGCTGACGATGTACGGCTCTCACGAAACCATCTGGGCCCGCTGGACCGCCCGACTGGGACCCAGGATCCATCATTTGCAGCGTTCTGATCGCTGGTAGCAGCTCGCTATCTCAAGGTTGTGGATTCGGTGCCCCCAACTCAAACGCTTGCATCGCGCTGTGGACAACCCGCGTGATCGCGAGCATAGCGGAACCCACCAACCTTGACAAGGTGTTGTCCAGCTCGCGCACCCGCTCCGTTGCGGTTTCGATGTGGCTGTCACGGCTTTTCAGCGCTGTTTTCAGCGCCTTGATGTCCAGCGCCTGGTGCTCCAGAACTCGCTGCTGCCGCTTGACCTCCAGCTCGAGCTTGTTGGCACGCTTGCGCTCCTCGATCGCATCGCGCCGCAGCCGGGCCTGTGCTCATGGTAATAGCACGCGTTATAACCGGGAGATCGCATGGAAGCCATACCATCGTGCATGTTAAAAGCGGTCCGAGAGGGGACCCGCTTGCGCTGCAGAAGGCCAACGGCTGGTGGTACCCCGGAAACCGGATAACATGTACCCCAAGATGCATAGCGGCAGCCACTCCTAACATGACCAAGCATCGCCCCGCCGAGTCAAGCTGGATGCACCACACCGCACCTTCTCATGTGCCCAAGCAGCCTCCGCTTCTTTATATTGTGCAAGAACGTTTGACAGCGGGGTGTGCGCGGGGATGCTCCTCATGTGATCCATGTTGCGAACAGCTGCGCTGAGGCCTTTCGCCGCCGTTGATCCGATAGCTGATGGTCGAGTTTTCACGCCACCTTTCACTTTCCTGAGGACAACGCTGCGGAAAAGATAGCGGGGGGAAGGTGTGGCATGCATTTCTGCACTATTAACATTTTGGGTGCCCAGCAGCCAACGGCCAAGTTAACGCAAAGCGCTCAAAGGTGCATTCGTACCGCTCAGGCTTGGGGCTGCGTGCCACACCGTCGGCCGCTGTTAAGGCTGCCAAGGTGCCGAGATCCTCTTGGAGTGCCTGCTTGATGGCGGAACCCTGTGCCTCCGCACTGCTCATCGCCCGCTCTACGCGGTTTATACGCTCGAACAAGCTCCCCATGCCCTTTTTCGCCCTACAAGCAAGGCATTTAATTGCTTACGCTTCCTCCGGGCGCATGGCATCTATACATATCAACGAATAAGCGTCTTGCACCTTTCGACAGCTGCTGGTCCGGACGCGATATCGCCATACTGCACTCCAAGAAAGCCCAAATGATGTAAGTTAACACATTACGTCGTCGATCCTGCAACGGACTTACTTGTTGTTCGGGGCTTTGCACCACCGCTGAAGGCGCTGCATGCTCCCTGTGCAAGGCAGCACCACCTTGAACCTCGACCCCAAGCCGGTTTAACCGAGCTTTCAGCTGATTTAAGTCTAGGACTGGTGTTGCCATAACCTTGGCACACCAGAGAGCTGCTTAAAAGAAGAGCACCAGACGAACTTTTGACCTTAACGTTGACTTTGCTCACGGGGTACAAGAATAGTGAATAATTTTAGTTCTCATGATATCTTCATGTGCGTGACGAAAGGCTTGCGTAGAGTTCAAGGCTGGGCGAGGAGTGTCTGCACAACTGAAACAAAAAATGCAGAGATGTAGATTTCCTTCCCAGAAGCACAATTGCAGAAATGAGATAACAATGCTACGAAGAATTACATGTGCAGCGCGATGAGAACGATCAGGTAGATGCACGAGGAGTTTGTTACGACACGTCCGCATGAATAAGAATATGATGGCTGTTACGTGTTATCACCGGGCAATATGGAATATAGATCATGGTTGCTCAATTTACTCAAACTGCAAAATAAAACGTTCACGCTCGAAAGGTTTTCTACTGCCCTGCCTTGGCACCAGCATGCACCCGTGCCTGTCTCCTCAAGCGCATCCGACATCAAGCTTACTCACGCCACCGCTCAAGTGCTCACGATTATAGCTGCCCAGTTCGACCTGCATCATCGCTTCTCACAGATGTACCAAGTGGCGAGGTCCACAAACGACGCTACGCGCGCATCATGCCCGTGCAAAGCTCCCACTCACGCTCCCATTCCAAACGCAAGCGATCACGCCAAACATCGCACCATCCATTGCAATTTATGCCGAGAGATCGTTGACAGCTGCGCCCAATGGCCAAGCTGCCTCAATGTGTTGGCCGTTGTACTGCACCTGCTTTACCAAGGTTAACGAAGCCCCCGCATCGAGCTTGAAGCCCTGCAGGTCGAGGTGAGGATCGGGAGTCAACAACAATGGGCCAAGACGAGCACTTCATCGTAATTTGTTACGCATGACCACCTTCATGGCAGTTTTGTGACCCACCTTCGTCAGCATGACGTCGCAGTACGTAAGATCGAGGCAAAGAAAATGGACGTGTTCAGCCTGGACGCTGGGATACGACTGTGGGACAGCATCGGCGCTGATTGCACATACTTCCTCTGCCTTGGCCCGGAACTCCTGTGCAGTGGACGAAAAGGCAGTTAGGATCCGTTTTATTCACGGTACAGTAAGATGTGTTGTAGCCGACAAGGACCAGAGTTAGGGCTGGAGTCCCAAGCATGCAACCTGAAAGGTATTGACGACGCACGCACGGTGCATCCCAACTTCGATGTTTCCCGGTCCAGACTTGCCTTGGCCGAAGTGGGCCACATGATCGCGTCCTTGTCCTTGATAATCCCTGTCTCATGGGCCCGGTCCCAGAAGTACGACGACACGTAGTACTGCCGCCCCTTGCTGAGCTCCTTTCCACGCCACGCGCCGTTGAAGGAACATTCGCTCTGCGAAGTTGCATAACCACCAGGGTGTTATGGCAGCTCCAAGCTTGTCGTTGAAGAACAGATTCTCTGATGCGCGTGCGTCCGTTAAGAAGACTTGTCAACCACTAATGCCTCCAGGTTGCACCCTATGAGACACTCATAAGGTCTGTCCACAATCTTGCAAAGCACCGATTGGCACTCCTGTCATGACCCTGATACCCTGAACCTCTCGAACTCGCTTGAATGTCGTTTCCTTCACGGCAGCGGTGGACCGCATGCACTTACTATCCGAGCCAACACTAGGACAACCATCCCTGCCCGACAGAAAACATTTGGTTGGGACACAACGACGTCCGCCGATCCCACCTGATCCGCGCCACAACTCATATTTGCCATAAGTGCCACCTCGCCAAGCATCGAGCACTTGGCCGAATCTCCCTTGTCCCCACGCGGCTTGTACGAATACTCCTTGCCCGCATACTTGTAGCTTCCCACGGCGCCAGAGGTAAAGCACTCGCTGGCAGCTGCGGCGCCCTCACCCGACAATGCCGTGTCGATGAGCTTGGCACGGCCCGCCATCAGACCGTACCCCAGGTACGAATGCACATACACATTGAAGGTCTTGCCACCACCATGAAGCTGCGTCACGTACTCCCTGCAAGATCCGGAGCAGGCTGTGGTCGAAATGTACATGAGAGGATAATGATTTTTCACACTTTTACGCAATGGGGTCATGACAGAGATGTCTTCGGGATTCGGCACGTCCAGGACGGAAGTTCTGGTCAAGAATCTGCTCCATTGACCTACCTCGGTGCTGCCTCGGCGTCTTCATCCTCCAAAGCAAAAGCCTCCTGAATGGAGCCTCCTCCCATGTCAATTGCAGCGACAGTGTTGCTCACTGAGCCTGACAACCGTCCCAGAAGGTAGTTCAAGGTGAGCCATGCGAAGGCACCTTCGTCCTTGCCTGAACGCAACCAAATGCATCAAAACCAGACGGTCAGTGTACGGAAATCCGGTGACGACATGCATAGGCTTTGTCGCGTCACAGGGTTGAGGTGGTTACGGGCAGAGACACCATCGTCCCAGCCAGCACAAGTCTGCTTCGTGAACCGTCGGCAATAAAGATGTTGGTCCGGCTTCGCCCGCTCCTCAGCTCCTGCCCGCAGACACCCACCATCCATAATTGATACACCATCTGGGGCAAGCTTGAAGGGCTGCTTTCTAAGAAGCTCCGTTACTGCATTCAGAATGTTCTGTGCTTTGTCTCCAGGAAGGAGTCGCAGGCCGGCGGTGGCCTTGAGCGAGATTGGGGTGGATGCCTGAAAGGGGAAGGATAACCTTGGACTCAGTGTCTGCAATGCGCAGAGACCATCAAACATTGTGCCCATGCCCACTGTTGTTCTGTTGAAATTGGGCGCGTCAAATCAAGGACTTCCACATAACTGCCCTCGTCTTGGCAATCGGATTACGGCTGGCGTACACACCAGTATCGGCCACAACCGCGCTGCACCATGACGGGAACACCCCAAGTACCTGCAATGATGGTGGCACAGTCTTTAACGCCGTGTCTAACAGCGGCTGGAGAGACGCCGCAGCCTTAGCAGGGTCATCAGCGTACGAGCTGAGCCCTGGCTTCAGCTGCTCGAAGGTATCACTAATAAGCCTGAGCTCTCCACCGTGCTGTTCAAACTTGAACACATGGATGCGGCTACCCGTGCTTCCCGCATCGAAAACGATGGCATACTTCGTAGTGACGGCCGGGCCTTTATGACGAAGCTCTTTTAGCGTGTGCGTGCGCTCAACGTGCAGCGGTGACGTCCGAGGCACCAACAGGATCACCGTCAAGATGAGCACGACCTGCATGGGTTTCAGATGCGTCCAACATGCACGTCGGTGACACGGCAAACAGCGACCGGAGTTACGGTTTGAGGCGAAACCGCGGAGCCCCCCGCACTCAATCAGGCCACATGCGCGACACAGGCTGCACCAAGCATTCTAAACTGCTGTAAAAACAGCTCGTCCTGACTGTAGCCAGTGCTACTGTAACCCCAGAACTTCTTCCTGACTTACCGGAACTGACACTACAAGCAGGACGCCCCGATACCTGCATACCAAAGCGCGGTGTTGATGGGAAGGGTCAATTGTCCCACACACCCTTTCAAACAGCAACATCACCTCGAGACGGTGTGTGACAGTTTCTTATTAACTGACCGCCAAATCATATCTCTGTAATTTTCCGGCCGCTTCATGGTGGCGTCCTCCTCCTCGAGCTGCTCAGGATCAATCGGCTTTGGCTCCCGCCCGGATAAGTCTGCGAGTTCTTGAGTAATTTTTAAAGACTACTTTGTAGCTAGGGATCTGGGTAATTCTGCCTTGCGACGGGTGCATGAACTGCCTGTTGCACTATGTCTTGATGGTCCCTTAAGCTCCAAAGTTACCAAGCACAGCAAGCATTACCAGATTCCAGAACCTCTATCCTACAAATATAAAGCAGCTAGGGACTAGACGTTCCCCGTTGGCTGTCAATGCCGTATGGGCTTCAACCACTAGCAACCACCACAACCAAAGTGCCCCATGAGACGATGACAGCGACTCCGGGGCCCCGTAATATTATTTATAATATCGAACTGCACATTGAAAGCAATTACGAAAGCAACTCGTGCAGTTATCTAGAATTCTTGGCGAGTACGAGGTATCACCGTGACGGAACAAGGCTCTATCTTCCTACTTTCAAGCGCTTAGATGTCGTGGTCTATTGCATCTTCGCAACGCTGCGCCACGACCGTGAGAGGAGGTGGGCTTGCGTAAGCCGTGTGGTAACGGCATTAGCTCCGAAATATGTTTTTAATCAATTATTTGCCCGGTGGTTAGTATGGGAGAGTTAGAGCACAGCTTTTTCTGTGGTTAAGGCTCCGAGTCAGAGTTGCCCCCTTGGCTTTGTACCTCCCAGGCCGCAAGCTGCCACGACCGCTCGAAGCTTTCAGGACGGTGGCTGTTTGGACAAGGCCAACTCCAGACCGCGATGCGGACTTCGTGAAGCCGTCGTACATTCCTCAGCCGGTGGAACCTAGCATTACACCAGGACGCGTGGACAGGCCGATTTATGCGCCTGTCACTCCCGAGTTCCGACCAGCTGAGCTGCCGGTGGGTGGCGAATAAGGGATGGCTGGCCTTGTGCGGGTTGGCGGCAGTACTGAACGTCGTGCAGCCGCGGTCGGCACCCAGGTAGATTTCGGGGAGTTAGGACCACTCCCTCTTTGAACGGGTGCTCTTTTCCAATGATTTGATGGAATCGCCATTTATTACCTGCACCCCCAGGAAACTCCTAAGGAGCTTCCTAGCGCGCCGAAACTTCCGGAGCGTCGGCCCGACGATATCCCTGCCGGCAACCCCAAGGAGAAGCCCTCAGAAGGTGCACCCGACAAGAGGGAAGCCCCACCGCCGAAGGATCGGGAATCTGCGCCCAAAAAATAAGATGGTGTTTGTGAATGTTCTTGGCTGGGCGTGTCAGGGACGTGCCGTCCGGTAAACAATGATGACGATTCCTCAGTTCTGTCGACCGGTAGGCATAACGGAATGCGTTACGTAAAACGCACATGGCTTCTGTGCAGTTTTAGTCTCTTGACCCTGTCTTGGGCTTATAGTTACCGTTGGGTATAGTCCTATTGGTAGTAGCCTGAAGTCAGCAGTGGATGGTGAGGAGTGAACTGACGGAACCCAGGGTTCTTATGTAATTGCTTGAATCAACGTGGCGCTTTACGACTGTAACAATCGGTAACGGCAACAATGCTAGACGCTATGGACAGCTCTCATCAGCGAGTCACAATTGGGCAAGTGCAACATCTGCTCAAACTGTTACACAGGAATGACGACCCTTGCAGCGCAGCGGACCGCAAATCCAATTACACAGTCGGAGAGCGCGCAGGTCCATGAAGTGACCGCCTACTTCTTGCCCTTCTTGCCGCCCTTGGCAGCCGGCGCCTCAGGGGCGGCGGCGGCCGGCGCAGCGGCCGCCTTGGGCTTCGGGGCACCCGCCGGGGCACCACCCTCGTAGACGAAGGTGTTGGCGCACTTGCCGCAGTACACACGGTCGAAGTGGGTGGCCATGAACGTGCCCGGGCCGCAGTTCGGGCACTGCTTGCGCAGGCGCTGAACCTTGCCTGAGTCGTCCACCTGCAGTACAAGTCAACCAAATACCCGTCAGCTGCGGTTTTGATCGTCTGTGACACGTTTGCCAGGTGTAGAAACATCCCGCTTGTCCCGAAGACGGCTTGCAGGCATCCCTTCTCACATGGTCGCCCCCGAAAACACGTTTGCATCAAATCCGTCGTACCCACACCGTCGTCGCGCCCCCAGCATGCAAGTCCGTACCACGAGCTCGACCCACCTTGTAGAACTTCAGCACCCGGAGCTTGATCTTCTTGTGCTTGTGCTTCTGCTTCTTGGGCTTGGTGTAGGTCTTCTTCTTGCGCTTCTTGGCACCACCCAGCAGGCGCAGCATGCACATCAGAGTGCTGTCATCGCTGACACCAGCCTCAGCCAGCACCTGACCGTCCTCCAGCTGGACACCGTTGAACAGGATACGCTGCTCACCAGCCTCCAGGCCTGAGGTTGAGCGTAAGACAACAGAAGGCACGACGCGTTAAGGCTCCTATCACCCCGGGCGTGAGGCAAGGTACAGGGCAAGCAGCCTAGCCAATAAGCTTGTGCGGAAATGAGTTTGCGCGATTCACAAAAGCGTCATGAGAAGCTGATGACACAGGAGACTCACCCTGGAGGGCCTCCACGGCAGCCTTCACATCGGCGACAGTCTGCGCCGGACTCACCTCAATGAGGTGAGTCCGGTCTGCAAGCAACGAGCAGACACTTCGTCAGAAACAATAGGCAATTAAAGGGTCGAAACAAAGCAGCAGCAATGTGTCGAATCAATTTAAGGCAGAAACAAGAGGCAAGGTTTGCTGCTCACCGGTCCGGACGAAAATCTGCATTTTACGGCACTCGGCAGTGATACCAGTGCCTTCCTTGCACCGTAAGAGGGAGAACAATGAGTGCAGTCGCTGCCCAAGTCCACTGCGAGGCGGCGGCCGCCGTACACGCCGTGCACAACATTTTTCCTCGGCTAGCCCATAGATTTGTTCTTTTCGCAACAAAGAACTGGAAAAGTCACTGTTCAGGGCATTTCGTATGGCAACCGAAAGTTTTATTATTGCATTTGCACGGTGCTCTTCATTAGTTGCAAGCCTAGCAATCAACGACCATAGAGCCTTCGAGTTTGAGGCTTGACCGTCGGCTGTGTCGCATATCATCCGACAAATGCTGCAGACTTCTGTTGCCAACCGGGTTCACGTATGTCTTGCGGGACTCCATGTATGGCCGTTGCAAACTTGTTCTTGATGGTACAATATGAAGGGCCGTCCATTTGCCATGGAAGCCTTGCGGAAGCCTTTGGGCACCGCGCTTCGGTTGGGCCGAGGGTTGAGCCAACCGTCCACTCGCACATGCACTGCGAGCGACATCAGGAGATCGATACGGTACTTTTTGCTCGTTATCAAATGACCATAAGTGACTAGGTAGTAAATCCATACGGGTTTCCATCAATGCCCGCTGGTTGTCCCCTGGGTCGGCAACGTGAACACTGAATACACAGCATGTTCTGGGTTGAACGCTACATAAGTGTCCCTATACTTAGGAGGTATCTTTCATCGATGAAAGCAATGCTGAACGAATGCGACTGCAAAATGACTGGCCGGGACCCGCTCCGAAGACCCGTCCAAGAACATGATGCAAAAGCGCAATGCCACATCCTCGCAGAACGACAATTGAGGTCACTGCAAGTGCACTGACTTGTTGCAAATTGAAGGCTATGCTGCCTGGAAAGACCTCAGCCAGACCCTTGTCGGCAGCATTTACGTTTGTTTGGTCCACCAAAAGAACCAATAACGTTTGTTTGGTCCACCAAAAGAACCAACAATGCCGGCCCACGCTCACAAGGATACTGGCCCTAGCGGAGTCTTCAGGGCAGGTGACACGGTATTTGTGCCTGCTGTAGTCTCAGCGCAAGACTCGGCCTTGAGAACTGATTGGATGCCATAAATGATAAATCATCAGACCGTCCTGATCGTGAAAACGTGCGGTTCTCGTAACACGCACTGCGCGCAGATGTCCCGCGTGCGTACCAAGCTGTCGACAAGCTATCGCCGGCGGGAAGCGAAGGGCTCTCCATTCCGACCATGACGGTCATGCAGCAACACTGCGCGTTCTGGGACAGGTGCGTCGCACACTCGTGTGTGTGGGGGGGATATCAACAGCTCCTGTACGGGTGGTTGTTAAGTCAGGCAGCACACCCTAAGGAGGCTTCGGTTATCATCGATGGATGACCCGCGGAGTCCATTGGAACATGATCCCCTTAATCTTGGACTGCGTGGCATTATTCCTTCGTGTCACATGCTCCAGGGACAATGATGGGCGCATCTACCCGCTCGACACGTACCGAGGTAATGAACCCGCTGTTGTACCGATGCCACCAGGTGACGGCACATGCCGTACCAGAACGGCTGCTAAGGGATCGACGCGCCCATGAGTTTTAGATGCCCGTCTTCGTGCGGAATGCGTGGCCTGGCATATCCTTCCGGGGGGAATGAATGAATGAATGTTACAGCGGACCCCAACGGGATCATCGGTGTATACCAGAGCAAGCCCCAGTAGGCCCCACGGGGGGAATGTTGCGCCTGTAGCACCACGCCTCTGCCAGCCATGAGCCCAGCTGCAAGATATTCAAAACTGCGTCATCAGGGCCCCGCGCCGTGAAGAAACGCGACAGGGTTCCGTTGAGACTAGACCTTGACCCAAAGCAGAGCCTTAACGACCTGTTGCTTCACCGCTGGGGACCGTGTGCGGGGAGGTGCCAGCACAAGTGTGGGCCGAATCTACCCAGCTCCTTCAGGGGGCACCTGTGCGACCGCAGGCTGCCGGGAGCTGGGCATGTCTGTTCTGCTGAGCCTGGGGTTGACGTGGCTGCTCCACTTCACGCTGCTGGTACCGTACATGACCCAGGTAGGGCACACGCGGCTTGGTCGCGGCGTGCCTGCCCACAGCCTGTTCGATGTTTGACAACGTGCAGCGCATTTCAGCAATCCTGGTGTTCACCTTCACGGGTGTGATCATTTCTGTAAAAAATTGCGCCAGATGCATCCAGTTGCTTGGCCAGCATCCTGTAGGACTCGCAACATGCGACCAGCTGGGGGCGTCTTGACTGGGTGTGCATTTCCTTCCTCTGCGCAGGACAGCTGGGTACTGCACCCTTACTTGTGCATCTACCTCAAAAACATTCACCGCATCAAGTACGCCAGCGACTCGGGCGTATTCGACGAGGAGGGACGCATGTACCCGGGGGTGCGTTGGGGCAAGGGTGACATGGGCGGCCGGCTTTTGAATGAATGAACGTTGCAGCGGACCCCAAAGGGATCAACGATGTATACCAGGGCAAGCCCCAGCAGGCCCCACCGACAAGGCGGCAAGACACCTCCACACCTCTACGCCGCTGACTTGCATCCCCACAGCTGCGTTTCTGGTCGCATAACTAACCAGGACTAAGGGCCCACCTTGTAACGCTTACAAAAAACAATCAACCGAAGATGCGTAGCTTTCGGTATTATTGTTAACGATGTTACAGTGGACCGCGCGGTGACAGCCGCAGCCTCCCCACCATTCACTGCATGCACGAAAAAAGCGCCACCGCGACGCACCGGATTGGCTCCACAAGTGCACCAAAACACACCCCGCACGCACCAGCCATAGCCAGGGATAAAGCCCGCTCAGGGGGGAGGTAGCCACTGGGGCGCCCCTATCAGCGAACCACCACCCCGGCCAAGGCCGGCCCTCGTCTCCGGCGGTGGTCCGTAGCCTTGGAAGGCGACGGGGGCTCGCGGTATTGAATGAATGAGCGTTACAGCGGTATGTGTGGTTAATAAGTGGGCACCAAAGGAGTGATGACTGGGCCAGGACTGGTAGTTGTGCGGTTTGGAGGACAGGTGCATTAACTGGAAACCGCGTCGTCCGCGGCACTTGGGGAATCGGTTGCCGGGCTGCTATTGCTGGGAGTGATTGGAAGAAGTTGGTTGTTGTGCGCAGAAGCTCGAGGCTATCTGGAGCACGCTTGGCGCGGAGGAGATTCGCAGCTACGACGACGTCAAACGGCTGGTGTGGGCAAACAAGGTGGTGGGAGATCCCGTGGGTTGGTGAGTAGCTTCGTTGAGGGATCCGAGCAGCGCTTGCGGCATGAACCCAGTCACTGCACACCCCGTCCCGTCCGCATACCACGGAGTGGCCGCGCAGGGCTCCTTCTGCACACGGCCATGACCGTCGCGTCCTTGACCCTCGGTGCGCCCTGACCCCCTCCCTGCTTTTCCTCATTCGCGCACCTCAGGGCGGCGTCCCTCATCTCCTGGACCCTGCTGTGGTGGGTGGCTCGCGACGACCGAGGGGTCGTCAGCCGCGAGGCAGTGCGGTCCTGCTTCGACGGCACCCTCTTCTACAACATCGCCGAACGGCGGCGGGCCAGGGCCATGGCGTCCAAGTACGAGTGAGGTCATCCGGTCACGGCCACCGGGTCCCTGGCGCCACAGCTGCTGGCCCCGCAACAGCGCCCACCAGGGAACCCTACCCGGCACGGCGTGCCGAGGTGCGTGGCCAAGCGAACCGGGTGCAGGCGAATGCCCACGACGGAGGTTCGGGGCACTTGGCGAGAGGCGGAGACCGCATATTGCCGGCCGGGCCATTGGCCCATCGCAATGTCGTCCTGTTTTTTGCGGGGTTTGTGGACGGGTTAGGACCATTATGGGCGATGGTCCTTTTCGTGAAAGTGCGTCGTGTTCCTGAGCCTGATCATGCTTTTGGGCGATTGTGAATCTCACGAGGATGAGCTATTAGCTCCCTTGAGGAGACTCCGAGGGATCTATGACGTGGCAGCCGGTCGGAAAGTTTGTGGTGCGGCATGCTCGAGTGGCTTGAGGACTTTAGGTAAGACGAAGAACTTTCCCCATATGCACAAGGGTGTGGTTTACATACTTGGTGTGTTGTTGGAAGAGGCCTAACAGGGCTTTCACCTGCACAGTCATCGTTCTGACGTTGCAATCAGAACGGCACCTGGAGGAGTTTCGGAGCGGTTGTTCCAGGTGCGCGGCGACTGGCGGTCACCTGGGACGTTGACGGTGTACGTCGAGTCGAATGAGCCCTTCATAGACTCTCGACTACATGACGAAGTCGAGTACATGACGCAAGCGGCGCAGGACCAATGCGGGAAACGGACGTCGCCCTTACAAACACCAGCCCACAAAATTGCCGGTTTTACTCTCAGCATCCTGAGTCTGTTCGGTTCGTACTTGCAAAATTATGATCCAGTGCAACATCGTTTCTCGCTGCCGCGAGCAAAACTGAGGCGCGAAGGCCAACGCCAACGCATATAATGTTTCAACCCCACCCAGTACCAGCCGCTCTATTTTAAACTGTACACTTGCTCGAAGATGTGAGTTAGCGCCGCCGCCCAAAACTGTGAACCGGTGAAGCGCACTCCTCCCTCCGCGAGACGCACCATCCCGACCCCAACACTGTCTGATTAGAGGCATCCCGCGCGTGCCTGTAATCCTATCACTACAAGAACAGAATTCCCATCCCCATGACACAGGCCCCCTCCCCCGACCGCCGTATCACGCGTTCCCGAGAGCCCAGCCATCCTGAACCACTGAATCCGACTACATTACGCGTTCACACCAGTGTAGCGGAGCAGGATGCCGTCGTTACCCAGCACAAAGCCCAGCTGCGAGGTAAAGAATTTGATGGCGTACAAGTTGCCCGCCACTTCGTCGGTGGAGCGATCGCGCTTCCACGACTTGCCGCCGTCTTCGGAGCGGTACAGGCTGCCGCTACCGCCGCAGGCAAACGCCACCTTGTCGTCCCGGAAGCTGCAGGGTTCAAGAGGACCGTTGCGGATGAGTTCAGACTGCCAACACCGGTGAGCACATGTGCACTTGGATTGGAAGGATTTTCCCATATACGCCATGCCCGGAGCCAGTACACCAGCTGGCAGCGGCTACCTTACCCTGAGACGACCGAGAACAGGATGTCGTGACGCGGCTGTGTCGTGACGCGGCTGAGCGCTTGACAAGCTGACCCCGCTAACTACCGACCTCGTTCGACGCCGGGTGCAGATGTACACGAGCACCACCCCGGCGGCACCACTCACCCGACATCCAGGATGCCGAAGCCGCGCGAGTTGATGGCGACATTCTCGAACGACTCCGACGAGATGCCCGGCTGGTTGGCCAGCAGGACATCGCCGCCCCGGGTCGTGACCCAGACCTCGCCCGAGGGCGTGAAGCCCATGTTCTGCAGGCGGCGCGGCGCCGGGCGGTTATGCGGCATCCAGTAGGTCTGGCCCGGGGACCAGGTCATGTAGAAGTTGCCGCGAGAGGACACCGCGACGTAGTCGCCCGAGTTGCTGCGCGCAAGGTTCGAGAAGGAACCCTCGTAGTACGAGGCGCCGCTGATGCCTGCACGATGGATGGGCCAAGCGGCATCGTGTGCAGGGATGGCGAGCTCAGAACACGATGCCCGCAAGGGCCACGTACAATGCACGGGACTGAATAAACTGTGAGCGTTCCGTAATCCGCATACAGAAGACCAAAAAGGTAATAGTCATGTGCCTCATGCGGCGCGAGGCGCCCAAGCAAAGGTGCTGTCACGAGGGTATGCCAGAACTCCCGAGTCGACCAGATTCGTATCGGCGTCGTCGCCCCCACCGCAGCCCCGTAAACACGTAGCACCCGCCCATCAAAGTGTCGCATCCGCCACTTGCTTTGCC
This sequence comes from Eudorina sp. 2006-703-Eu-15, assembly GCA_003117195.1. Lineage (NCBI taxonomy): Eukaryota > Viridiplantae > Chlorophyta > Chlorophyceae > Chlamydomonadales > Volvocaceae > Eudorina > Eudorina sp. 2006-703-Eu-15. The sequence goes on from BDSI01000013.1 coordinate 1,255,961, forward strand.
GTATGGCTTCGCGATACTCGCACATGCAACCCAGTCGCACGTTTGGCTTGCGGTGTACCCACGGGCTCACGGCCCCTCACAAGCACCTCAGGAAAGGACCGCTTCCGCGGTTCCGCTTCCGTCCGACGGCAAAGGAGGACGTCCCCAAACTCTTTTCTGTAGAGCGTGAAATTTTTTTAAAAGAAGTGTAGAGCGTGAAAAGATGTTTTTAAAAGACTGGTAGCACAGCACCTATGTAAACTACACACACGCCCCTGCATCACTGACACCTCCAGGGGTCACTGGCATTCCCTTCCACCCCGCCCCCTCCGCCCGCTCGCCGCGCTGCACGCACCGCTCGAAACGGTTCGGTTCAGCGTGGCGTCCACCGTCTCCTGCACAGCCGCTGTCCACGTGTACGCGGTGTTGTCCGTCACGTAGATGGCACCCTGCACAAGAACAAGAGGCGGACGTCCAGTGCCGCGGGGAATCGTCGCCACAGGTCCCGGGTATGCAGAACCATACTTCGCTATGAATCCTGTCAGTCCTGCTGCGGGATACTGGTGTCTAAGAAAGTGCACATCCAAATGCTGTAGTCGATTCGGCCTGACCGGGCGCCATTCCCGACACCCCCGCCGCCTTTGTGTCTTCGCCCCTGCACGCACCTGGTCGGTGATCATCTCGGCCTGACCCGCCTTGCCCGGCAGCGCAGTGATGCGCACGGGAGCGCCTGTGAAGGGTGCCCATGCACATGGAGTCGATAACGAAGCCAAAATCTCCAAGAGACTTACAGGGGAGTAAGCAATCTGCAGGTTACCGCGCGCTGGAGAAGGCACGCACCCAATGCAAGGACCCAACAACATGGCCGGACCCTGGTAAGTCACTTGCTTACCTGGGAGCTTGGCGCTGAGAGGAATGCGCTCCCAGTTAGCGCCGGCGTCCGTGCTGTGCAGCAAGATAGCGGGTTTGCCCACAATCCAGCCCTCTCCCGAGGGGGAGAAGGAGATGGAGTTGAAGCGGTAGTTGAAACCCTCATCACGAGCAGCATCAATAGAGCGCGGCTTCCAGGTCTTTCCCCCATCAGTCGTCTCCAACAGAGTCTGACGGGTTCCCAAGAGGAAGCCTGCATGCCAAAGACCACTCAGACCTGGTACTTGTAGAGGTCTGTATCTGCAAGTATATACCCTTACCGTGTTTGTCATCCGTAAAACCGATGTCCAGCAGCACGACGCCCTTATCAACTGGCAGCTCAACCTACGACGAGGCAGTAGGTGAACTCACGGTTCGGAGGCCCGATCGAGGCATGCGATTCTTGACTTACGAGCTCCCACTCGCTGGACAAAAGCTGGTTGGCACGTGCAGGCTGAGCACCACCAATAGGAAGCATTAGTGATGTTGCAGCTGCCAGACCAGCGCCCAGCACCGCACGGCGGTTCAACGCATCGGAGCTCTGAGCCTCAGCGCGGACCACCACAGCACCCCGGCATCGCGAAACGCGCACAGGCGCGAACGCTGCATATTTTGAACGCAAAGCGTGTGATTAGTACATTGAAAATGGGAACTTTCGACATCTCGTCTTAGGCTCACCCTTGACGCGAGAGGTAGTGTGGGCCGAACCGACCTGACGCGAGTGAGCGGTCAGTGCCATTTTAATTGTAATGTAATTTACAAAAGGATCATCCAGGACAAGAAGTTAAGGCTGCTTCAGATAATTTGGAGGTTTGTCCGACACTATGTGTGGCTGAGACCACCACTCCATGAAGTACAACCACCGTCAACTCCACTCCTTGACAATCATTGGAATCATAAATGCACTGGAAGATTCGTCAGAAGATCACTACACAGTAACCTAAAAGATACAAACTCAGGCGTCATTGGCCACCTAAGACGGTTACCTATCTGCCTCATCCTGCGTAAAAAGCCTCCCATTCTCAAGTCATTTGGAGAATCTATCGCAGGCACGCAGGTCAACCGGCCTCTCAGTAAAATGTCACGCCGGGTCACGCGCGCTCCAAGCAACCCCCTTCCCATACCCCGCTGCGTGCGCCCCTACACCAGAGGCGTGCTGTCGATGTCCGCCGGGTTGAAGCCCATCATGGACTTCGGGTTGACGTGCACGAACACTCGGCTGCCCAGCACTAAGTTGTAGTCATTTTCGTCCTGGTCTCGCGTCAGTTGAAGCTCGCACTCCTGAGAAGAAACAAGAACGTGGCGGGAAGTCATGGTCGATGCGGGAGGTCAAGAAAACATGCGAACGGCCTTACTGCAACCAGCCGCAATGGCCACGGCGCGGATGTCGCCTTGACGGCCGAAACACAGGCCACGCCTAAGAGCGCGTTCGCGCAGTCGCCCGTAGGTTCCGGTAGGAAGCAATCGTTGTGCAGTGCTGCGCGCAAGGCATCACAAGCGCACGCCCGAGCCCTTCCCCCTCGCCCCCCGCCACTAACCACGTCGTCGTCGAAGCGTAGCGTGTACTTGATGGTCCAGCCCAGGTTGGCTTTGTCTATCACGGTCGCCGGCACCGTCGTCACCGCGGCGTCCTCAGCGGGCGGGCTCTTGTACAGCTTGATGTCGTGCGGCCGGAACATGATCATGCTCTTTGGCGTGCTGAAGCGCATGCGCTTGGCAAGCTGCATGGGCACGCAGTTGGTCAGTTGGTTGGGTTGGGCACAAGAACGGCGTGAATGAACTACCGACCATCAGAACAGACATGATTGTTAGTGGATCCCTAGTGCGATGCGATCCTATTATCGGCCCAACCGAAAAACGCCTCCACCTGCCGCACCTGGCGCCTCGTGCATTCCGTAACAACTGCCCCCGAGCCTCATTGAGCCCGTCAAACCTGAGCCTCAAGCGCATATATCTGGATCGGCAAGCCCCTCCCGAGCCGCAGGCGCCGCCCAGCTGCCCCACGCAATGTCCCGACGCCGCTCCAGGCGCCACACGCCGCCACTGGCGTTGTCTACCGACAGCGCAATTGCCGCCCCTCCTCTTCATGCTATGCTTTGAGACACTGCCGCACGCATCCGCCCGTTTAGCTGCTCTGCGGCTCGCCCCCGACCCCATCCGGCCACACCCACCGTGTTCCGTACAGCCGGATCTCCCCCATCTGCATGCGCCCGTTCCCCTAGCCTGCTGTTCAAAGCGTTCCGCGCAGCGTGGACATCCATGTTTGGATCCCTGTAGCCCGACCCGCCCACCCACCAGTGACGTGGCGGGCACCACATTCGTCTCCCCCACGAACTTCATGATGAAGGGCGTGCGCGGGTGCTTGATGATGTCGTTCGGCTTGCCCTGCTGCTCCACCAACCCCCGGTTGAACACCACCACCTTGTCCGCCAGGTCAAACGCCTCCTCCTGGTCGTGCGTCACGATGATCGTGGTCACGCCCACGCTGCGCACGATCTCCCGCAGCCCCGCCCGCAGCTGCTTGCGCACCACGGCATCCAGCGCGCCGAAGGGCTCGTCCAGCAGCAGCAGCCGCGGGTTGGAAGCCAGGGCGCGCGCCATGGCCACGCGCTGGCGCTGCCCTCCCGACAGCTGCCGCGGGTATCGGTCCCCGAGTCCCTGCAGCTGCACCAGCGCGAGCAGGTCCTGCACGCGCTTGTCGTGGTCGATGTTGAGCTTCCGGACCTCAAGGCCGAACTTGACGTTCTCGGCGACGGTCTTATGGTTGAACAGCGCATACGACTGGAACACGAAGCCGATCTGGCGGTCCTGCACGGACAGGTTCGTGGCGTCGGTGTCGTCGAAGTAGATGGCGCCGGCGGTGGGTTGCTCCAGGCCGGCCACGAGGCGCAGCAGGGTGGTCTTGCCGCTGCCCGACGGGCCGAGCAAGGCCACGATAGTGCTGGGTTCGATGTCCACGTCCACGCCGTCCACCGCGCGGAAGAGTCCCTTGGCGGTGTTGAAGTGCTTGACCATGTTGCGGACCTGGCAGGAATCGTGGCGGCAATTAGGGGCGACAGGTTGGATATGGTGGGCGGGATCAGGCGGCTTCAAAGCGTGCCTCGTGGGTGGGTTCGCTGAGTTGGGTACGGCTGCGGCCAGGGTTGTGGACAGAGGTTCGGGTGGACGGGGGTAGCCAAAGCGGCCAGGTTTATGGCCAAGGAAATCCAGCATGCCCGACAGCCGCAAGGAGGGGGCCGGAGGCGGTGTGTTCGTATGGTTGTGTATGTCCGCGTGCTGCAAGACCAACGTGCGGAGCCCTGTGCATGAACAACCATCCATGCAATTCGAAGGCGCCTGGGTACTTAAGGCGCCTGGGTACTGAATGTAAAAGCCGTAAAGTGAGGTTCAAACTGAGCAAGACGTCAGGGAGGCAGCCGGCTCAGGGAAGAAGTGAGCAAGGTGACAGGAGGGACAGTGCTGTGGGATGAACTTTGCCAAGGGCGAGGTGTGGACGTATGAGTCACAGCGATGTTGTAATTGCGTGCGCGGATGAATGCCTGTGCCATGCGACTGCGCCGCTGGCCATCCAGGCGTCGCCGTGCCTTGCGTTCAGCCCCGTGCACCGACGAATCACTTACCCGTACGTAAAGCCCTGTAGGCCGCGTTGGTGGATCCGTCATGATACCCTCATACGAGGGCCCGGCGTCATCTATCGACACGGTCGCCAAACCAACCGACCGTGAGTCCTGCTGTGCGGGACGAGAAGCGGAGCGCTGTCGGCGTCGAAGTGTCGGAAAGTAAACCCTACCCGAGCGCAACCAAGCGTGTTACCTCTGATGGTGGAAGAGGGGAATCGCGAATGACCTCTCGCTCCACGCTTGCCGCGCGGCAGGCAACGAACGCCGAGGGCTGCCTGCATGGCCAGGCCACGCAGGCCGTCAGAGGCTCCGTTACCATTCCTGTCCCACAATCCGGCGCTATCCCAACTTGACCGGATCTTTGTACCTGTGAGCTGCATGGGAAGCTCCTCCTGAAAAGCCCGGCTGCTGGTGGCGCACGCAAGGTGGTGTCTGCAGTGTTGAGTGAATTGTGAAATTCAGAAATTTCAAGCTCATTTCAAAAAATGAATAACAAATTCACAGCGACGCACCAGATGCGGCGTCACTGGCGCAACTACAGGCTGCCTTAAAGCCTGTCGTCCGCTAGGTGAAAGCTGGGGCAGCATATTTTTCCTTCTCACTCACAGTTCATACAATTAGTTATGTAGTCAGGCAGCCTAAAATGCCTGCGATGGGTGGTACCTGTACGGCATTCCGTGAGTTCGTTTTTCGCTCCCTTGTTAATACATACCGACCTAATATCTTTATCCAAAGTAATTACAACAAGTGAAATACTAGTGCTTCTTGTTACACTCTTTAACAACAAAAATGGCCTTTGGCAAGCTGTGAGACGATCTTCCAATGGCCGAATGCGTTTACTTGACCAACAAGACATCTAGATACTCTGAAAGAGCGCTCTGTCGACAAGAACAGCGAAGATGGATTTTGACCTCGGTAACCTGGACCTTAATTTCGACTTGGGCCCAAGTCGACGCAATCCAACGACTTGGGTGGCATTTGAGACGACCTCTCAAAATCAAGTCCTCAAACCAAAAAGGCAAGCATCCATCGCGGTTGCATCCTCAGCTGGCCCTGCGAATTGACATAGGCGATGCCGAAGCAGGCGTAAGGGTGCGCGCGGACGGGCAACCGCGGCGGAGATGGCGGCTATGGTGGAATCGGGGGCGAAGAACTGCCGTCGTGAGCAGCACTTACGGCCTGAGCAGGTAGGGTCAAGTAGCCACAGGCAGCTGACCTGCGTTACCTGCGGCCGCACGGTGAAGCTACACACCCGCCCACCCTTGACTTGTGCGCACATGCTGCATGCGTGTGAACTGCGTGACGCTTCGCCGGTTGCTTGGCAGGCGTAATGTTGCGGTACTGCATGTCGCGTGTTCGGCCTTGCAGCGGCCCTCCTCGCTGACTTTCCCACCATTCGCTTTGAAATCACCATCCGATCTGAGTTGGCCGTGCGATACCACTATGCGCTGCAGATTGAGGCTCTACGCCTGAAGGGTGAGCCAAAAGACCAGTCGGTAGTGTGCCTGGAGCAAGAGGACGGCGAGGGTAACATCGAGTACAAGTACCGCATCAAGGACCCACACCCCGTTCGCCTGCAGCAGCTGGTACGTGTGCGGCCCTGGGGTGGTGTATGGCTTGTTGAACAGGGGCACACGGCTGCCTTCCGATTCCAAACTGGAGCACCTGCTCGACATCTGCATAGAGCGAAGTGGGACAGGCCGCCTATGCCGTCGAGGCCGCCAAGGCGATGCTTGCGTTGGCAACAACGCGGCAGCTCCAAACCCGTCCGAGGTTTATGCTCCCGTGCGTGCTGTGTTTCTGCACAGATCACGCAAATGAAGTACCGGCTGTCGGAGGGCAACGGCGAGTGCTTCTACTACATCGGTAAGTGACACGCCGTTGCGACCTTATCCCTGTGGCAAGGGTTTGCTGCCGCCAGGCGACCTTCCAGCCTTCACAGCTGCGTGGGACCCCGGGTGTCCGTAGCGCGGGGGGCGGACGGACCCACCAGTCTCCTTTCCGGTTGTATCGCCGCACGCGTCACGTCACTGTCTTGCTATCTTGCTGTCTTGCCATGCCTCTACTCCTATACCGTCACCGCCGCGGCCTGGGTTGTTGCGCACCTCGCGCCCGTCAATCAGAGCCTCCTCCTGACTCCCGCCGTCCACCCGCCGGCGGCCCACATCCCGACTGCTGCCACGCCCACCCGCACCCACCCACTCAACCCGCGCCCACTCATGCCCACACTAGGCATCGAGGACAACGGCTACCCCAAGGGCCTCGAGCTCGCTGACCTGGAGGCATCCATCGCCACGCTGAACCGGATGGCGGCCTCCCTGGACGCGTCCGTGACCCTGGTGCACTTCGTGCCGGCGGCCTGGGGCCGCCGCGCTGCGCTGCTGCGAGTGGCCACACGCGCGGCGCAGGAGGCCTGCCACACCGACCTGCGCATTGCGGTGGCAGGCAGCGTCGACGCGGGCAAGTCAACGCTGGTGGCGGTGCTGACCCACGGGTCGGACGGACGGCCGTTGCTGGACAATGGCCGCGGCCTGGCGCGCATGAACGTGTTCCGCCACAAGCACGAGATGCAGAGCGGCCGTACGTCCAGCATCTGCCACCAGCTGCTTGGGTACGACACGGAGGGCCGGGTCATCAACTACGCCACCCCGGCGGCTACCGGTGAGTGTGGCCGCGGAGGGACGCTGCCAGCCACCATGTGCTCATGTGTGGGCTTCGAAAACTCGCGAAGGGATGCTTATGTCCCATGGACTTAAAACATGTTCAGTATCAACGCTGCGACTGCAGCGTTGTCGTCACACAACAAGGTCACTCCAGTCGCACACGCAGCCTGTGCGGCTGGATGCGGGGCCCGCGGTACCTCCTCGAGCCGTACCTCCCCACGCGTCGCCCTTGCTCATCATCCGCCATATGGTGTATACGGTATTCTCCTTGACTGCCCTATTCGCCACGCACCCTTGCCGGCCGGCACCCCGTGGGGCCTGTTTCCGCCGTCAGCGCTCACCCCGGTGGAGATCACCAGCTGCGCCGCCAAGGTCCTCACCTTCCTGGACATGGGCGGCCACGAGAAGTACCTCAAGACTGCGCTGTACGGCATGACGGCGCTGCTGCCCGACTTTGGCCTGCTGTGCGTGTGCGCGATGGCGGGGCTGGGCCGCATCGCCCGGGAGCACCTGGCGGTCGCTGTGGCCCTGGAGATCCCGGTGGCGGTCATCATAACCAAGGTGGGCGGGTGCCGCGTACCGGTGGCGGGACTGGGCCGTTCCTTGGGAGGCCTGCTGGGTATGTGCGTCCGCTGCCGGATGTACCTCGTATACCCGGTTGTGGTTGGGAGCCTTGCGACGCTGTGAATCAAACCACTTAAAGATCCGTCACGCGGCCGGCGATGGATATGGGGACAGTGCTGCACTGTCAGTGATCGCGCAGACGCAGACATGTTGCGGTGGGGGGTCGCAGTGCTGGGTGATGGGTGCTGCATCATGTCTTCATCGTCGTACCCTTGAGGACGTGCGAGCGGCCGCCCGGAGTTATAGTTATAGCCTTGTCCTGCTCGGATGCTGTGCGCACTGCCGCAGGTCGAGCTGGTCCGCCCGGAGCGCTTTGCCGCTGTGGTGGCGGAGATCCGGCAGCTGGTCGCGCTCACATTGCGCCACGAGAGCGGGCCCTTAGCGGGGGTACAGCAGCAGCAGCACACCGCACAGGCCGCCGCGGTGGACGAGCGGCGCGTCGAGGTGAGACGCGGTCCATTGTTGACCCTGGTTGGGGACCATCTGGGCCAAGTTCGTGAAGAGGGGGCCTTTGCTTGTCGTTGTGAAACGTGTGCCCGGGCACTGTGTGTCGGGAAGCTGAGATTCTGACGGTCCGTTATCGTGACGGAGGGAGTGCTGCATCAGTACGGCGGTACTTGCTTGGACGCGCTTGACCTCCCCGGCACACGTGTGACTTCACGGGCATATTGGCACTCTTGGCATATTTTAGGGTTTTCGTGAGAGCAAGGGATGCACAGTCCAGTCGGTGCAATGACCGCTAGCACGTGGGGGCAAGCAGGGGGGAGCGGAGGGTCGCTTCCCGCAGCGGGTCTGAACGCCGAAGACCACATGGTACGCACACAGGCACCGCACGGCGACGCACAGTGTACGGCGGTGTTGGCCGCTTCTGGCTCGGCCATGCGGCTAACTTGAGAGTCCGCCCACCACGGGCACCACCACAACCAGCCACCAGAAAACGTCCCCGGCTTGCTGCTGGCCCCCCAACCCTGTCTACCGATTTCCTATACCCCCCAACCCCACCCCTCCTTTCACAGGACGCCTCCCCCCTGGTGTCCACCGAGGCCGAGGCCGTCGCCAGCGCAGGGGTGCTGTGCCAGCTGCACGCCGACTCAGTGGCCTCCTCCACTGCCCGCGGCGCGCTGCGGGTGCACATGCCCATCTTCGCCGTGTCCGCGGTGACCGGCGCGGGGCTGTCGGTCCTGCATGCCTTCCTGAACGCGCTGCAGCCCGCGGCGGGGACGGGCGGCACCCCGCTCGCAACTGCGGGCAGCAGCGGCGCCCTGCTGTCGTCCGCCGCGTCAGGCGCCTCCGCCAGCACGGGCGCGGACAGCAGCTGCGACGGGGCCAGCAGCTGCGGCGGCGCGTCTGCGGGCGGCAGCCCGCGCGCCGCCATGGCCGCCGCCGCCGCTGGCGACGCCTTCAACAATGCCCTGGACGGCCCGGCGGCGACGGCAGCGGCGGCGGCAGCCGCCGCCGCGACGGGGTCACAGCAGCAGCTGCTGTACGCGCCCGCAGCGCCCGTTGCACCCGCTGCCGCCGCGGCCTGGCCCCCTGAGGCCCAGGCGGTGCACTTCCAGGTGGACGGCACGTTCGAGGTGGAGGGCGTGGGGTCGGTCGTGTCGGGCACGGTGGTCAGCGGCATCGTGCGCGTGGGTCAGGAGCTGCTGCTGGGGCCCATCGCCGACGGGGGCTTCACCCGCGTGGTGGTGCGGCAAATGCAGCGGTCGCACGTGCAGGTGAAGCAGGTGCGGGCCGGGCAGACCTGCACCATCGCGATCAGCCCAGCGGCGGCGGGGCCAGATGCCGTCTCTGTCGGCGGGAACGGCGCGGAGCCGTCGTTGCCGATGGGCAGCTCGCCCGGGATGGCAGACCTGGCCGCCGCCGCAGCAGCAGCAGATGTGCCGTACGGCAACAACGCCACCGCCGCGCAAAACGCCGCGGCAGGGTACGGTCTGGCGGCCCCCGTCGCGGCCGCCGCGGCCGGAAACAGCGATCGGCTGGGCGCTGTGACGGGCTTCGAGGACGCGCTGGCGGCGGCGCAGACCGCCCTGGAGCTGTGCTTGGCAGGTGGCAGCGATGACGACGCCGGCGGCGGTGATGACGACTTGTTCGCCTTCGACGTCTCCGACGGGCCCGCGTCGCCGCCGCCGCCGCCGCCGCCGCCCGCACGTGGGTCGGGCCCGGGCCCGATATCCTCTCCGCAGCCCTCGCTGGGTGCTGCCTCGGAAGTGCCCTTCCTCGGCTCCTCCTTCACGGGCGACAGCGGCCTCATGCGCGGCGCCGGCGGGGTGACCGGCCTGCCCCTGTCCATGTCCGTGTGCCAGCTGCACTCCACCACCAGCTTCTGTGTGGGCGGCGGCGGCCGCGGCGATGGGCGCACCGACGGGGGCCGCATCCCCAGCGGCAGCGTGGGCCCGGGCGTGAGCGCGAGCGCGCTGTCCACCTCCGCTCCGCCGGGCCGCAGCCTGTCGCTGGGGGCGGGCCCCAGCCCCTTCAGCGCCGTGTCCGCCAGCCGCAAGGGCGCCGTGCTGCTGGAGCCGGCGCTGCGGCCCCGGACCAGCTGGACGTTCGAGGTGCGCGTGGGGGGAGGGCGTGTCTGCCTTGCTGCTGACTGCCACGCGCGTGTGCCGCCACGCGCCTGCCTTGCTTTCACGCAAATTTGACTCCTGCCATGGGTCTTGTACTCTTGTTGTTTTGTCTCTGCATATCAGGAAATGCGCACATCTTCCTCAGCAAGGAGTAAAGGACGCCGGACCCTGACACGGCCCCGCTGAATCATGTGATCTCCCACCGACCTTTGGTTTGCGGCGCTGTGTCCAGGCTGTCCTCATCCTGCTGGGTGGCCACTGGCCGGCCCGCGGGCTGGTGTCGGGCCGCTGGCCCCCCGAGGGCGACGAAGAGATGGACGCGGCTGTGGAGCGCCTGCAGCTGCAGCTGGACGCGGGGGCGGTGTCGCAGTCCGCCTCCGCGCCGGAGCTGCAGCGAAGCGGAAGCAGCAGCGATCCCGCCACCTCGGGCCTCTCGGGCTGCATGACGCCCAAGAGCGGCGCCGCGGGCGCGGGGGAGGTAGCGGCCATGAAGGCGGACGCCGTCGAGGAGGCGGGCCGGGACGGAGAGGATGCGGCGGCGGCGGCGGCGGAGCCCGCGGGCGGCACGGCACCCGCGGGCGCTGCGGTGGGGCGCTGCGCGTCAGCGACCGGCGGCGGCAAGGCCAGCGGGCGGCGGCGGCGGCAACGGCCAGCGGGCGCGGGGACGTACGTGGTGGTGGTGCACTGCGGCAGTGTGAGGCAGCCGGCCCACGTGCTTACGATGCAGGTGCGGCGGACGGGCATATGCGGGCTCCTAGCGCGAAGGGCAACATGATGGTGAATACCCTTTGTGCGGACATCCCATATTGGGATGGGAGGGGCACGGAGGGGGCACGGAGCGGTTACGGTTCGCCACCTTCCGCCGAGAGCAGGTTTCCGAGTTGTACCTGTGTGTCCATGCCCCGCCACACGGCCCCGCTGCATGGCCCCCGCAGGAGCTCATGGACGGCGTCCTGGCACCCGAGCCGCCCTCGGGGGACTCCTCGACGTACTCGTGCCCCGACCTGCGCATCTCCGCCAGCACCAGAGCCGCCGCGGCCCTCCTCCACAGCGCCGCGACGAGTCCGCCAGCGGGCAACAGCCCCGGCCAGCCGACGGCAGCCGACGGTTCGGACGCTGCTGCGCACCTCTCATCCGCCAACCCGCAGCCCAACCCGCAGCCCCCGACGGATCAGGACCTGGGCTGCCTGGTGCGTGTGGTGTTCCGGTGGCAGCACCGACCCGAGTGGTTGCGGGAGGGCGCCAAGCTCCTGGTCCGCGACCGAGGCGACGGCCGGGTGGCGGGCGCGGGCTTCGTTCGCCGGGTGCTGTCCTGAGCCCCTCATCGCTCGCGAGTGTGGGTGGGTCACGCTTGTCGGCATACGGGAGATGCCATTCGAACGACCCGCCGCGTGTGTGGCGTGGCGCACCGGAGGGGGCGGCGGGCGGACAGGTCGTGGTTGCCGCGGTCACCGCGCAACCCTGGGCTGCAACGGCAGCGGGTGCGGCCCGACTAGGGCCCGACTGCCAGTGGTTCGGCATTCCCTAGGGCCGCGGGAGCGAAAATGGCCCGTTTGGGGCGCTCTGTTTACGCCGCGTACAAGGTGCGAGACTTGAGGAGGTGCAAGAGGAGGAGCAAGAGGAGGAGGGGGAGAGGGAGGGAACACATAATGTAGTATACCTAAATCGGATGCGGGGACGTGGATGGGTTTGGGACCACTGACCCGCGGGGGGGCGCGTGTTGCAGCCACGCAGCGCAGCGGGGACGCGCCTGTGCGCCTTGTGGTTGGGTTGATACTTTTCGGACCCGGACGAGCTTCGGACCACGCATGGACGGGAGTACTGGCATTTTGACCGACGTGATTAGTGCGCGCAGCGCCATCGTCGACTGTTTGGGTTTCGGGTGTCGGATGCTGGTTGGAATGAATGCTGGAGCGGACCCCGTCGGGATCATGTTGTTTGTTGCCGGGCGCTATGCCGCTCGGAGGAGCAGCTCGCCATGACCACGGGATTATCGTGGTCTTGACATGGGCCACGATTCCCTTACTTGTACCACTAGTAGGGACGGGACTTCATGTTGGTGTTTTACCACGACGACTGCGCTGTGTGGTGACCGGCCGTCATCTCGGTCGTTGGAGGGAGGCCAGACGGATGGGCTCGGGCGATGCGGTGGGCGGTGCTTCCCCTTCTGTGTACCTGTAGCATACCCTGACACCACAGAACGAGGCCGCCGGTCATATGGTTTTTCAAGGTACATAACACGGCAAGCTTTTGGTTGGTTCAGAAGCACGGAACTCGAGGAAAGCTCATCGGCCGTCCGTCGTGTGGGACATGTTATATAGCGACTTGCCGGGGCAGCGGCCTTTCTCGTCGCGTTGCAGTTTGATGCGGGGCGGCTTTGCGACCGGCCTGCTCTTCTGCCCCCCTTCCTGATCTACAACACTTGTTACTTTTGACGTACACGGCTGCGGGTAGGACCTAACTACGATCCACCTGACGTTCTGATGGCGGTAGGAGGAACCTGCCAAGGTGCAAGGGTGCATGCCTTTTGAGCGAATAATAGTTTTTTGGCTTATTACGGCCCGTTCGAGCCGATGTGTTCTCGTAATGCTGATTTTGTGAGATGATGGGCGGGTTCCTGCTGGAGTGCTAGTAGCATGCGGTACGATGGTGGCGCAGTGCTGTGTTTGTACAAGACCGGGAGTGTGGTCCAGCAACGGGGAGAGCATCAGCTTCTTGATAGCTGACTGTCCATGAGGAGGATGTATGAGAAGAACACCAGAGAACGTTGGCGGACGGCAGTGCGACCGGAGAGCAGTGCCGGTGCTCGCGGGGACAGTTCCGCGCTGTTGGGTTTTTTTCCAATTCGTTGGGCGTTGCTGGGCACGGTCTGTTGTGTTGCGTGCAGTGAAAATATGAGATGTTGAAACCAGTGTTGAATGCAGCGGTGTCCGGACGTGTAGTGCAGGGGCTCCAGCGCCTCGACTCATGGACCGGGCGCTTGGCCGTGCGGCACCCGGAGTAGCAGTACGCATGTATTTATGCATGTACGCACAGTTTACAGGGAATGTACGCACAATTTATAGGAGGAAAGGGGGTTCGAATGTGAACAGAGTGTGTAAGGGGTGCTCGGGCGGTTGCCAGCATAAGACCCCACCACCACATCCTGGCGGTTTCGCAACGAGCAGCAGGGGTGCAGTGTTGGGAGTCCTCGTCTGCTCTCACCTGTCTCCCAACATCCAGCACCCGGAACGCACGCATTTCTGCGGGGATGGGATAAGCCGCGCGAACTCTGCCATCATGCAAGCGTGGATGCTCGGCCCTGTCAACCGGTTGTTCACGCAACAGTGGTACCTCCAGATGTCGGGTCAGGTGTCGTGGTCCATTCCCCACAGACAGTACAGTGTGCAGAACGGAGACGCGCCATCAGTGCCCGATACGGGTTTAGGGTCCAGGCGTCGTATGAGCTGACATCAGACAGCAATTTCGCCTTGGAACAATTCTCCAGAATGGAATCCGCCCAATCGACGTCCTTTAAGGCGTCATAAAGCGCGTCAACAAACCTACAGGGATCTTTTTCATTGGGCTGTCTCGCACCGAGTGGGACGACGGTATCAGATGCTTTACAACAGGGGCGAGGGCCCCTGTTCCCATCCACCAGATTCGCGCTCGCGCCACCTAGCGACCATCTCCGCTTCCCGCTACCGTAGCTTGGGTCACGAGACCGCACGGCAGTGCTATTCGACGCTCGACGCGCGCCCTTGCAAGGCGTGCCCTCCATAACGAGCGATTCAAACGTCATCATTGGATCAAAAAGCAAATTGCTTGAACGCCGTCCCTTTTGCCTCAAGTTCTAGACCCAATTCGAACCGCCCCTCCCTCAGGCACTCCCGCTGGTAGCCCCTGTCGGTGTCAGCCCACACAACCGTACGGCATGGCTCTCCGCCTGCTCCCCCTGCGCCCCCGACACACGCCCAATAGCGACCCCACACATGAAATGTTTCAATGCCCGCTGCGTGTCACACATCTATACCTGGTCATCGTAACTGCACCCGCGCAGCCACACCGGTATTCCACCAACAGCATATGTGCCCTCCGGGAGCCCGCGGCATCCCCACCAACCCACTGACGTACCACGCGCACCTACCTCGGGGCTCGGGCCCGTACACACCACCGCTTCCTCGAGGCCACCGGGCGCCCGGCCCCTCCCCACCCACCTGCGCCAACATCCCCCCGTCGGTCACCGCTTCATTCCCTGGTCAGTGGCAGGGTGGGGGACGCGGCGTCCCACCCTCGCCATGCCACGTCACTAACGCACCATGGCTCGCAATCCTTCCAGCCCGCGCTTCCTCCCACCGCAGCCCGGACCCGACCCCAACCCCCATGTTTCTGGGGGCCCTCACGCGTCCTCCGCCGCCGGGGCCGCCCCGTCCGCCGCCTCCGCCGGCTTCTGCCCCTTGCCGCTGAGCGTGCTCTCTTTGGACCTGCTGTCCCGCTCCGCCACCATCAGCGCCGCCACGTCCTCAAGCTTGAACATGCCGTGGACCACGTTGTCGCGCGTGCGCACGTTGACGGTCTGCGCCGTCTTCTCCGCCTCGCCCACCACCAGGATGTAGTTGTACTGCGCCAGCTGCGCCTCCCGGACCTGTCCCGCGGCAGTGCGGCACCCACACGCACGGGAAGGTCACGGAGACGTCACGCGCTAGGGGGGGCCTCAATGGAGCGATACTGTTCGAACTTACTGAGCGACGCTCAGACCCGTACCCGGCTGCATTCCCCCGGCGGCTCTGAGCTCGCACTCCGCCTCGACCCCCTGTGGTTACCTTACACCAGCCATGCCTGGCGCCAGCGCCACCCGCTGTCGTGTACCCACCCCACCGTCCTCCCTACCCTCACCACGGCAAAGGCAGACCGACGGCCAAGCAGGATGGAACCCCCTTCGCTCGCACAGCCCGGCCTGCGCAACCCGGCCTGCTGCAACCGGCAAGGTCTGCGAAAACCCCCAGTCCCCCCGGCCCCTCAACAAACCTTTCGATGGAGCCCAATCCTGACCTCGTTCCCATTCCTGGCCCACGCTGCCCTTCCCTCTTTACCCTCAACTGTGTCCCCAGAGCCGACGCATGCAGCACATGCCGCACCTTCTTCTGCATCTTGCGGTCGCTGGCGTCCACGTCACAGAACAGCCCGGCAGCCCGCAGCGCCCGCCGCACATCGAAGGCGTACTGGACGCTGTTCTCACTGATGGGCACCACCATCACCTGGCGTTGGGGGCGGGGTAGGGGAGGCGGAGGGGCGTTGATACGGGAATCCGCCCCAGGGTGCCACGGCAAGTCAAGGAGGCAGCGTACCGTAACGACTATTTACAGCCGTGTACTTGTGTCCCGGCCCAGCACCGCAATCCCTTCAGCGCCATCGACAACACCTACACGCGGCCTGGCCCGCGCAAAGGCAGGGTGGGTCGCGACACGCACCCCGCAGCTGATCACGTCACCGTGCCACTCCGAAGAGCCCCCCTCCCACCCTCACCTGGCGCGGGTTGAGCCAGAAGGGCCACTTGCCCGCGAAGTGCTCCGTGAGGATGGCGAACATGCGCTCCACGCTGCCCAGCACGGCGCGGTGCACGATGACCGGCCGCTCCAGGGTGCCGCTCTCCGAGGCGTACTCCAGACCGAACCTGCCGGAACCGCACAAGACCGGTGCGGGATGAAAGTCGCAAGCAAGGGACCCGGGTACGCGGTAGCCAATATAACCCCTGGTATTTGGCCCCCCTCCCATTACACGCATATGCTACACACGGCCTGACCCAAGGGTGCACCAGACAAACAGCCTGGCCAGCTCCAGATGCCAGAACGGAGGCCGGAGGCCGGGGACGGCACTGGGACGCGATTGCCAAAAGCACAGGTGCACATAGGTTCCGTCACCTATCGTCCCAAGCCGTCCCACACGCGCCCGCGGAGGCGGACCTCCTCACCGGATGGGCAGCTGGAAGTCCAGCTGGACGGTGGCGCACTGGAACTTGCGGCGGAGGGCGTCGTACACCGTGATGTCGATCTTTGGGCCGTAGAAGGCGCCGTCACCCGGGTTGAGCACCCACTCCCTGACCAGCACCGGGACCAGTACCAGGACCAGGACGCGGACGAGGAGAGGTTGTGGATGTGTGCGGCGAGAGTGCCGACGGACAGGGTTGCGGTGGAGCCGAGACTGTCCGGTGACGAAGCGCGCAGCTCGACCGTTCCGAGCAGCACAAGACGACAGGACCGCGAAGGACAGCTGCCACGCGATCCCGCGGTCCGATCCCCGTATCCGTGCTGCCCCGGGTCAGCCCACCCACATACCCATATCGCAATCACCGCGACACGTGCCGCCCACCTGGCCCACCCACCCACCCACCCACCTGCCCGTGGAATTGAGCGCCTCCGTGAGGGCCGCCTCCGCCTTGTTCCACAGCTCGACGTCGCCCAGGTAGCCCTCGGGCCGCGTGGAGAGCGCCATCGTGTAGTCCAGACCGAACACGTCGTACACCTCACCCAGCAGCTTCAGGAAGCCCTGCACCTCGCTCATCACCTGAGCCAGGGGCCAAGGCGGGGGGAGGCGGAGGAGGCGAGGGGTTGGATTCTAGGTCAGGCGGCGGCGGAAGTGGTGGCGTGGGAACGAGGTTACTGGCGGTCAACTTGACTGCCCGAACCAACACAACCGTTTAGGTTGCCAGGGTACCCTATCCTCTTCCTCCTCATGCGCCGCTTCCATCGCCCCGCCAAGGGAGGCACCAACACTGCTATTCTTGACAGCAAGGGTGGGTAATACAAGGCGGATGGCGCGGCCCCCCCCCACATCCTCCTTATGCGGGCCAGTCGAACGCAACCTTCCCGGCGGGCGCCCGCACCCCAGCCGGCCCTCCTTTCCCCCGCTGTCGTTATCACGGCTAGCTTTCGACACGGCCCGACAACAACCGCCCCGACGGCCGCAGCAGCCCCACAGGAGGCCCCATGAGGCCGCACCTGGTCCGGCCTGCAGAAGATGTGCGCATCGTCCTGCTGGAAGCGGCGCACCCGGGTCAGCCCCTGGAGCGCGCCGCTGAACTCGTTGCGGTGCAGCACGCCGAAGTCCGCCAGGCGCAGGGGCAGTTCGCGGTAGGAGCGGGTGCGGTTGGCGAACATCAGGCAGTGGCCTGCAGACGGGGCAGGGGGTCGGGGGTTGGTGTCGGTAGAGCTTTGGTAGGCACGACAGAGGAACGCCGCTGGCTGCCAGGGCAGGGTTCCGATGAAAGGTTGGCAGTGCCAAGACCGCGCCCGACGCGATAGCAATGCGTCCACTTTGTGTGTCATCAACTGTGTTTCGACGGGAACCCCCTGGAACCGGTACAACCCACTGGTTGGGGTTGGGCTGAAGAGGTCAGATCAGGCGGGCCGCAGGGGCCGCATCAACAGCGGTACGTACCCGGGCAGTTCATGGGCTTGAGGCCGAACTCCTGCTTCTCAATCTCAAAGGCAAACATGTTTTCCCGGTAGTGGTCCGCGTGGCCCGACGTCTTCCACAGGTCGAAGTTGTAGATGTTGGGCGTGATGACCTCCTCGTACTCATACTGCCAGTACTTCTCCCTGACAGGTGCGGGGCGACAGCGGCACACGAGCACAGGTTGACCACCCGCTTTGCGAGCCACCAGCGCTGTTGAGCCCTGCGGGCCCGTCTGGCCCCATGCGGCTATCGGGGTCCATCGAAACAATCCGCGAGCCACCCGTGGCCACGCCACCTCTAGGCCCTGGGACACACTCGCCCTGTTTGGGTCGGGCGGGTCTCTTCTGTCTTCTATGCACACTCGCCCCGGGGAACGGCGATGCGCCAACCGGGCAGAGAGTCGACCGTTTTGGAAGTGCATGGTCATGTCGGTCCCGCTCACATCCGGGGCGTCCCCACCCCTCCCAAGTGTCGAGGGCCCTGGGCGACGTGTGCAGTCGTGACGGCGCACCCCCTTCCTCGAGAAGAAAACCTGCTCACCAAAATACGGTCACGTCCGCATTGACCGCACCCACTGCATGCCTCGCTCCCTCCGTCCCTGCGCGTTCCAGGGTCCCCCTGTCGCCGCACCCCAAACCCTTATCGAGCGACGCGCTCGGCGCAGCCGGCTGCAGCCCCTGGAGCAGAGCTCACCTGATGAAGCCGACCAGGGTGTTGTAGATCCGGGCGCCGTGCGGCAGGAAGAAGCAGCTGCCCGGGGACAGCGGGTGGAAGAAGAACAGCTCCTGTTGCACGCCCAGCACGCGGTGATCGCGCTTCTTGGCCTGTGGTGGGAAAGTGGGCGGGGATTAAAGCCCAGACACACCCAGTCCGGAGACAAATCGGCGGGGAGAGGATGGCTGGGTGGTGCGGTGAGTGAGTGTGACAACGCGGGTCGTACTGACATGACATGAACGTTACAGCGGACCCCAAAGGGACTTGCATGAGGGGCTGCCAAGCTGACGGGCAGAGCGGCGCAGCGATTCCCGCTGTGGTGGATGGGAGGCATCGGCCCTCGCCATACGCTGTTCGCCGGACGCACCCGGAACACGGCTTCTGGTCTTGCCGGTGCGCCCCGGCACCAACGTATCCCAGTGCAGTGCTTGGCTCCCTCAGCACCTGCCCGTTGGCCAACCAGTTTGTACGGCCCGTATGCGCCTGCCTGAGTGCAGTTTCTCACCCGTTCGACCTTCTAAACCCTCTTACTCAGGCAGCGGTTTTTTCACGAGTCGCCAACCAAACTGTGCTTTCTTTGTCCGTGTCATGCTGTCATCGCATTTCGTCCGTGTAGTCGCACCTTCCAAGGCAACCGCAGCCCGTGTCCGCTCCCTCAGACCCCCAAACCCAAAACCCACTTTGGCATGATGCTCATCCAGCCACGCCCCCTATTCATCACCATCACCCAAACCGCATTGGTCGGCCCGTCCTGGACCCGGCCCGGTCCCCCCCCACACACACGGCCCCCACCCACCTCCTCCATGCGGTGCTGGTACTCCTTTAGCAGCTTGGGCTCCGGGAACGTAATGCCGTACACACGCTGCAGCGGCTCCCGCTTGACGTCACCTCGCCAGAAGGCCCGCGACATGGACGTCACCGCCGCGGCCTTCAAATATGACGTGGACGGCAGGTGTGGGCCCGAGCACAGATCGACCATAGGGCCCACCCGGTAGATGGTGATGGTGGCGTCCGCCGGGAGGCCCTGAATGATCTCGATCTGAGGGAGGCGTCCGTTTCCAGGAGAGTGGCGGGGTCAGGGCGGGGAAGAGCGCATTGGCCGACACACATTGCTACTTCTGACTGCCGGTGCGAAGATCCGATGGCGGGGGCAAGGCGCGTGCCGTGTGTCATGTCCGGGTGTTGACGTTGCAAAGCCGCGGGGCGCGAGGCACACAAAACCACGCATGGTACATGGGTTGGGTAGGCCGGAGCATGCGCGTTGCGGTAAGCGGAAACAGGCGCGCGGGCCGTTCCGGAAACGTCCGGCCGGGAATTCACCTTGCAGCAAGGACCCCCTCTTTGCTTCCCGCACGGCACTGGACCTCTACAGAAAGTTGGTGGCGTTTGTTTGCAGAAGTACGCGTTACCGTTGGGGGGCTGACCCCCACCGACCCGCTCCTCATCAGCATCCCCCCCCCCACTTGTTGTCCCCGCCACTCCGCCACCCCCCGGGCTGCAGGCGCACCTTGAACTTGTTCTCCTGGAACATGGACAGCGCCTCATCCCTGGACACCACCACGCGCTGGAACTTCTGGCCCTCCTTAACCGCCTGCGGGCAGGTGGACGCGGGAGACCCGGGCAGGACGCAGGTGCGAGGTGCGCGGGAAGACACGAGTCAGGCGGAGCGCGAAAGGGGGGACGGGACAGGATTGTCTCGGACGCAACCGCCCCTCCCGCCAGGTGGCGTCGCCCCACGTAATCGCAGTGCCGGAAATCGATCGCTTTCGCATGTTCATGTTCATGTTCATGGTATTGCCTAATTTTGGCAGGTGTCGTGCAGATCCGTTTCCATGTGTGTTGGACGCGCCCATCCAAGGTATGGTGTGCCCGTAACAACCATGCGAATCGGAATCAACACCACCTGCCGTCGCCCCATTCCCGGACCGGGCCCAAGAACCGTTATCCAGCAGCTCCCTCCCACGCACCGACTCGTAGCGCTTCTCGATGCGCGACTTGTCGGCATCCGTCAGCGTACGATCGCCCATGTGGCAATCGTAGTAAAAGCCCTCCTCCAA
Organism: Eudorina sp. 2006-703-Eu-15; assembly: GCA_003117195.1. Classification (NCBI taxonomy): domain Eukaryota; kingdom Viridiplantae; phylum Chlorophyta; class Chlorophyceae; order Chlamydomonadales; family Volvocaceae; genus Eudorina; species Eudorina sp. 2006-703-Eu-15. Next base: position 1,276,531 of record BDSI01000013.1, read on the forward strand.
CGCCGGGCCGATGGTCAGATCTACGCCGTACTCGAGCTCCAGAACCTGACCCAGCACGTGGGCAGAGCTATGCCAGAAGGCCTGTGGGAAGGGTGTGGGGCGTGGCGTGAAGAAGCGAATGGTCGTGGGGTTAGGAAGTGGCAAGGGCGACGTGTAGCAGACGTGCCCACGCATCGACCCAGATCGGGTAGGGTAAAGAGAACTAAGCACATCGGTAACCCCACGGATGTTCGTGCTTTCCATGGGGCGCGCATGACACGTAGGATGGGCATTTGGGAGACGTCCGTGGGGACTGGCCGCTGCACGACACGATTCGGGAAGTACTACCCGGACAACTAGCCTTCCGCGTGCCATACCATAGACACCTGAAGAAAGCAATTTCTCCCCCCCCCCAAATGGCACAGAAAACCGTTGTGTACAGGAAATCCGCAACCTCAGTTTTCGAGCGGGAGCCGTCAGGGCTGTTCGGAACCTGGTTTGGCGACAACTGCAGTAGATTCATATCATATTCCAATTTTCCATAAACTCCAAAACACTCCATACTCCAATTTTCCATAAACTCCAAAACACTTACATCGCGCCCCTCAGCGTCGTCGAAGCTAAAGAGTTTGAGTGCGCAGTCGCCCTCGAGCGGACGAAGCAAGTCCCACGGCTGGCCGTCCACATCCGCGACTACAATCTTCTTCGCCAGGCTAGCGGAAATCTCCTTGGCAATATCCATTGGCGTGGTGACTCCCTTAATGGCCGCCCGTTCCTTGCCATCGGGCATGATCACTTTAATAGGCTCGTTGGCGGCCTTTGCCGCATCTAAATTTGCTAATTGACGAGCATATAGCTGTTCAAAGACTTCTATACGCTTCTTGTAGTAAGGACTCTTCTCTGCCACGCTGAGCGCAGCAATGTCGGCAGCGACCCCGTCCGCCATTGTAATTGAGTATTACAGGCAGCAGGTTCAGTGTACTAGTGAAGGAACGAATCACATTCGTTTTGCATGTTTTGCAAGCTCCAGGCCTGTCACGACATGGTTCCGAAACTGGGACGAAAGTCAGCAGGACGGCCTGGCCCAGCCAATTTCCAAGCAGGAAGTAACAGAGCGCAAAATGCATGTGTCCGTATGATGCATAATAGAATGAAGCATTTGGGTAAAATAACCACCCGGACACGCTTGGTGTTTGGGCCCCCACAAACAAGGCTAGGCCTGCGATCAACCGTCGCCGCATCGCATTGTTGCCAACGAACAGATATGGAGGTCGCACGTATGGGCTCTTGCGGTAGCTCTGACGTGGTGGATAGGTGCCTGGACGTTATTGGACACGCGTTCCTCACTCAGCCCAGCACAACCATGTACCTGTCTGACCCGCTGAGCGATGGGTTTCGCTTCTGGCGGACTATGGCATCGGAGATCCTTGCCTTACATCCCAATGAGAGTCAGTCCTTGTACTACTTGACTGACGAGGAGGGTCAGCCGCACGCCGCGGCCCTTGCCTGCACCTGGCGCCCGGGGAATGCCTTCAGCATGCCCCAAACGGATGCCATGATGCGTCCAGAAATGCAAGCGGAGTGGGACGCGTGTGGCACTCTCTGGTACGTCAATAGTGCGGGCGCAGAGTTGCCCAGCGGGTCACGAACATGGGGCTCGAAGGCTGCCTCAACAGATGAGCGCCCGCGGACAATACCATTGGATGTTGAATGTCATACGCGTCTCGCGGCCCTCGGCACCAGGGAGACTGTCCTCACCGAGCGCCCACGCAGGCACTGAATTGACCGTGTGCCTGTACGGCGGTTGGATCACCGTGGATGCTCACGGGCTCACCATGCATACGCGTACTCATGCACATCGTGAGGCATGCTGCCTCCTGCATCATCTGTTCGAACCCCGCTAGACCCGATTTCTCACGACGAAGTCCACATAAGCCGCGCTCCCCCTTGGACTCGGAACCTCGCGCTTCGGATCCCGCAGGCGCGTTTTCAAACCCACCTTGCCCTCGCCTCACTCCCGACGTGCTGCGCCACACACTTGCCTGAGGGCCGTGTTCACGATCTTGCTGTGCTTTGACCCCGTGCTCCGCCCTCCGTCCCCCGCCCCTCGTCTTCCGGTTCCGCATGTACCCAGGGGCGAGCTGTTGCACGACACGTTCACAAAGCACGGCAACTTCGTCAACGTTGACTTCATCGCAGTACTCCCGGAGCGCTTCGGAGCCGGGCTGGGCCGCCGCCTGCTGACTGCCATCCTGTCGGACGCAGACGCGGCGGGGCAGGCCGTGTTTCTGGCCGCGTGCGGTCGGCGCAACGCGCACTGGTACGCGCGTTACGGCTTCGAGCTGCTGCACTACTACCACTACGCCGTCCCGGAACTACCCGGGCGCTGCGAGCTGATCTTCATGGTTCGACCGCCGCGGGCGGCCCCAGCGGCTGCGGGGACCGACCCGTCAGCGCCGTAGCTCCCTCCTGCCGGCGGCGCACCGCCAACGATGGGGCGCCCGAGGGCGGCTCCTGCATGCCCCGCCTACAGCGTCAACAGACGGCTTCGAGGGGTCTTGGCACTGGCATTGGCATTGGGCGTCGGGCAGGGCTGCCTTGGACGACGGCCCGATCTGACAGGATCGGACCGACCGGTGCCACTTCCTGCCATTGTGGGCCCTGGAACTTTCGCTCCTGCACGTTCGCGTGGGCTCTTGGATCTGGTATTGGGACCTAAGCGAGAGGCAGCTGGCAGGCGGCACGGCTGCGTGGTGGCGGGCGGCAGCGGAGATCGCTCCCCCATGGATGGACTGGGCGGCCTCGTATCTGTGGGACTGACCGGGTCGGCAGGTCGCGGTGCCGCCCCGTCCGGGTAGCGTGGCTGTGATGCCCGGCAGATGCGTCTGTGGCCGCGTTGGCATGACTGCCAAACGGCCCAGTCGATTGGGGCCGGTGCCCCTCGATCGGGGCCGGGGCCAAGTTCGGTCAAAGACGCAATGGGGGCTCAGTGCTCAGTACCATGTGAGGGCGGAGTGGGAAATGTGGAGTGCGGGGTACGTGCCTGGCAGGCAAACGCGTTTCCCCATGTCGAAAACGTGTGTCTGTGGGGGCCTGGGTGGAAACACGAGGCGGAATAAACCGTTGCGTTTCGGGTGTTACGGAATCCAAAGTTGGGAATGTATGCACGCATGTCGTCGCATGATTCATAAATGGTTAAGTACCGTATTCATATCTTCATCCTAAGTATACATCAGGCGGTGAATTACCATTGTGGTGCTGTGGAGATTTCATTCTCGTTGCGCGCAGTTGCGCACCTTGTACTGTGTCGAAGGGATTGAACGTTGCGGCGGCTGACGGCTCCGAAGCTAGCGTGCAGGGCCAGCTAGCTGGGTCGCCTTCTCCCGCCCTGGCGGTCGTGCTGAGTCAGCACGAGCGGACGCAGGCTCTCGCCCTTGCAGCACACCAGGAGCCTAACACCGAACGGTTCATCTGCGTACAATCGTTTCGGTTGCATGTCATTGCGGTTGCATTCGTTGTTTTTCGGTTTTTTCTGGGCGTTCGCGGCCAGGGCAAGGCTTGTGTAGGGGTGGGAGCAGAAGTCGCTGTAGAACCCTAGCACTGGATCACCGTTCATGGAGGGTATGTAGAAGCGATGTGCAGGGTCTGGACGTGGGCCGAGGAGATCCATTCGGCAGTTGAGCAATTTCTCGCCCTGTGGTACGTGTCTGCGGCTGCCGCACCGTACGACACGCGCATGCCATCCATGCAAGCAGTTTCTGTGCCCCTACGCGTCACCAGTGATCACGGCCGATCTCAACGACCACCTGACACACAAATGGGATTCCTCGATCGACGAGCTTAAGAAGAATCCCTTAGCCCACACGTCAGCTAGCTTGCCGTACAGGATTGTGCAACGGGGATTTCGGGGACGCATGACAGGCTCAGACGGAGAATAAGCCTGCCAAGGAAGCTGTCGCTGAGAAGTAATGGACCTGAACCGATATTATGCGGCAACGAGTATGCAAGTCTATTTCTTGCACTGTTCAGCGCGGAGTACTGCACCTGGTACTATGTACAAGACCACTGGCTGTCGCCGGTAATGGGCAGGCCCGTGGGCGATGCATCAGGCCCTTGAGTTCACGGTCAGCTAGCTCGGGGCCTTTCCGTACACCCAGGGCAACCCCGCACGGCCCATCGCGCCACGCGCCACCGTCACCCACCACAGCAAGCTGCTCGCTCTTTTGCCTCATCGGTTCTCACAACGCTGGTTAACAGACGAAGGGCATCTCTTCAGAGCCTACCGTATCTGGCCAGTCAGCACAAACCTAAACCCGGATACCTATCAGCCGCCGAAATCTACCCCATCCATTGGACATCACACACTGGCAACCCACCACCGCAAACTGCCCTGTGTTACCTACGCCATCGCATGAGGGGGTACGTCTCACCATACCTGCAAGCAGCATGTGTTCTACGCTGCTGCCCCGCTCAACCACGAACTCACCATGGCACCACATCACCTACCTCGACACCGCATCCGTAGTTCCGTGCCACGCCCTCCCACCCCCCTGCCGCCAGTGCCCGCGACGAGGAAGCACGGCGGGGGGCTGTTCCGCAACCCCTCGGCGCCCGGGACGGGGCTTGGGCTTCCTCAGCCAATGAAGCAGTACCAAGTCTTACACTTGAGCAGCGGTTCTACGGACATGGACGGCGGGGAACCGCGCACGTAGGCAGCCTACGCTCGCGAGAACGCCATCATCAGCGGCGGCCGGCGAGTGCGATCACAGCTGGACCCCGTCCACTGCTCGTCAAGGTACCCTCGTCAGGCGCCTTGGCGGCCTGTATCGTGCCGTACATACATCGAAGACAGCGCGAGCGCGGTTGTGCAGGTGGGCCCGGACCCCTGACGCCAATAGATATGTACGGCATGACATACAGCTGTGTATGTGGTACGGAATTTCCAGTACAAATATATATTTTCGAATGTCTAAGATAACCAGGTGGAGGCTCTTAGGGGGCGTGAAGGCGCCTGCCCAAGCCGCAGGCAGCCGCATAGCTGGCGGTGTAGCAGCCCCATGCGTCAGCGCCGCTGCGCAGGCAGCCCGCGCATTGCTCCACCTCGCACAGGCTGCCGTACCGTGACGTACACTCGCCGCAGGCCCAAGCGCCGGCCTTGTCGGCCACGCAGCGCAGGCAGGCATCACGTTTGGCGGCGCTGCCGCCCGATCTCTGCGGGGGGGTGGCCACGAACACCGGCGGCTGCAGATCAGTCCTGACAGCACTAAACACGGGGCTGCATTGACCATGCCACACCGCATTCATCAACATCATGTTGTTAGCCTTGTATCCTTTGTAATATTGGATAATCTTCCAACTCGCGTCCCTTCCGCAAGTCGCCCCTCACTGGTTGGTGGGGTTGTGTCTCTTTCCAAATACCGTAACCCCTCGGTACCGCCCTCACATCGAAGCAAGCTCCGCAGTCCCAGGCGTTGCCGCCCAGCCGGGTGCAGTTGGCGCACAAGGTCATGGCGGCGGCATCCGGGGACTTGGCCGCGCACACAGAGGAGCAGCCGCTGCCCAGGCCGGCGGCCGCGCAGCTCAGACAGCCCAGGAGCACGTCCTGCACGTGTACGGATGTACGGCATATAGTGAAACCACGAGTGCGGCGTGGCGCCTGAGGTCTGTAATGTGAATGAAGCTCTAGAGAGACGGGGGGGATTGCAAGCGGTCTGCAGTGGCACCGCCAAGTGTCTAAAAGATAGCTGGAAGCGTCTGGAAGGAATGTGGCAGCAGAGGACGTGATGGTTGTTTGAGTCGGAAAGCAAAACCCCGCTGATGCCTTAATTCCACCTGCCGAAGACTGTCAACCGTTCGCGACCCCACTCCATCCCCCAAGGTTTACGGCGCCCTGCACGAATGCGGAACGGTCACTTCATCCATTCGTACATGCCTCCACTGCGTTCTGGAGAAGTTAAGGGTGCGAGATACCTATCCATACCCCCGAGCCTCTGGCGAACGTACGCCCGCCACTGACCCACCACTGACCCACCACTGACCCACCACTGACCCACCACTGACCCACCACTGACCCACCACTGACCCACCACTGACCCACCACTGACCCACCACTGACCCACCACTGACCCACCACTGACCCACCACTGACCCGCCACTGACCCGCCACTGACCCACCACTGACCCACCACTGACCCACCACTGACCCACCACTGACCCACCACTGACCCACCACTGACCCACCACTGACCCACCACTGACCCACCACTGACCCACCCTGGTTGTGGCGGTCGCGAAGCAGTTGTGGCAGGTCCATGGGTCGGTGGCCCCCGCGGCGCACTGCTGGCAGGGCAGCTCCAGGCCGGTGCCCAGTCGGCCGGAGACGGAGGCAGCGAGGCGGCTGCACTCGGAGCACTTCCACTCAGTGGGGGGACACAAAGGCGCGGGGGGGGAGGGAGGGCGCGGGGGAGACGGCGCGGGGCTGGGTGGCGATGGCCGCGGAGACGGCGGCGGCGCAGGGCTGGGAGGCTGAGGGGAGCTGGCCCGAGGTGGGGAAGGAGACGGCGGCCGGGGCGGCGCCAACGAGCTGGGTGGCGGTGGTGGTCGTGGTGAGGGTGATGGTGGCGGTGGTGGTCGTGGTGAGGGTGATGGTGGCGGTGGTGGTCGTGGTGAGGGTGATGGTGGTGGTGGTGGTCGTGGTGAGGGTGATGGTGGTGGTGGTGGCTGGGAGGCTCCAGTGGGTGGCCCGATGTACACATCTGCGGCGAGTGGGACCGGGACATTGGGGTAGAGGCCGAGCCAAGAGTCGCCGGCGCCAGGGAACTGCCCCCTTGGGGCGCACGGCGTCCTGGCGCCAGGGGGACTTCCATCTTTCCCCGGTGGGTAGGGCACAGGTTTCGGGCACCACCTGTGCAGCGTGTGCAGGGTGTGCTTGTCGCGGCTGCCCGCTGCACATCACGTGCGCGGGACCTACTGGGGCTCTTGACCGCCCGATAGCACATGCCGAGTTCCTGAATGCATATCATTTGGATCCAGGATCCATGTAAATCCTATGCGTTCCAAGGCAGGGCCCTCCGTCTGCAGCTGTGGAACACGGAAGCTCAGGGAAGCCTATCCTCCTCGCCCTGACACAGTCGACGCATGACCGCCTCCCGGGGGTTGACGATGTTAACTCTTCGATCTTCCGTCTCAATCATTGCCATGCCTCTTTATCCTCCTGACGCCTGAACACCCTCTCACGTTCTGGGATTAACCCGGAAGCAGGCTTACTCGGATACTCTGGCATCCGCCCATTCCCGCTCCGCAAGTGTCGACCCCTCCCCTCAGCGTACCGCGCTCCGCTTCCGTGCTGCCTGTGCTGCGGCCGTACCCCCCCACCCCGCCGCCTCCCCGCAGCCCCCACGCAGCCCCCACCCACCCGCGCAGTTGTTGAACTGCTCCGTCTGTGTGATGCTGGCGCACTGCCCCGCCCCGTTGACGCTCTTGCCGCACTCGCCGTCCACATCCTCCGCCAGGGACTCGCAGGGCAGGTAGCAGTTCTGGTAGCCCACCCACCACCTGAATCCGGGTTCAGAACGGAAGGGAAGGGGGGTTCAAGTGCGAGGTTGCTACAAAGGGTGCGAACCGTGGACCGGCAGGTAGACAGCATATTGTTGAACATGATGAGTCACCGAATATATCGTCACCCAGTACGGCATCCAGTACGGCACGGCATCCAATCCGACACCCAGGACGGTGTGAGCGTACTGGACAGCAATCTGAGATGAATGAATGAGCTCATGGAGGTCACAGCGGGTGCCCCAACCAGAGCCATCTCTAGCTGCCCAGATGCCCAGGTGATGGACAGGATACATTCACCACCCACCCACCCACCCACCCACCCACCCACCCACCCCCACCCCCCCCCCCCACCCACCCACCCACCCACCCACCCACCCACCCACCCACCCCACCCACCCACCCACCCACCCACCCACCCACCCACCCCACCCACCCACCCCACCCCCCCCCCCCCCCCCCCCCACCCCACCCCACCCCACCCCCCCACCCCACCCCACCCCACCCCACCCACCCCACCCCACCCCACCCCACCCCACCCCACCCCACCCCACCCCACCCCACCCCACCCCACCCCACCCCACCCCACCCCACCCCACCCCACCCCACCCCACCCACCCCACCCCACCCCACCCCCCCCACCCCCCCCACCCACCCACCCACCCCCCCACCCCCCCACCCACCCACCCACCACTGCAGCACGCAGCCGTTGGTGCAAGTGACCCCCGCGGGCAGTCTGAAGCGCTGCGTGATCTCCGTGTCAGAGGGCTTCAGGTACCAGTAGACCTGCGGACCGGCTCGTGCGGAGGGGCCAAAGGGGGGCGGGGGCAGGTAGGTTCCTGGAGGTGCGTAAGCGGTTTCTGACACATGACGTGACGTGGCAGTGGCATGATATGGAAACGACACATGACGGATGCAGCCATTAGAGGGCCTTCACCTGCGCTCTGTCTCCTCAGCCACCGTGCCGCCCACCTTTCCGTTGTACTTGGGGTCCGCGGACACCCGGCGCAGCTGGTTGGCGGGCTCGCTGAAGCAGGAGGGGTAGAGGCTGAAGCGGTCGCGCGGGCAGAGGCGCATGGACATCCGGCCGCCGTGGTTGGTGGAGAGGTAGATGGTGATGTCCACATCCTGGCCGGACACCCAGCTTGCCTTGTAGCCGTCGAACCACAGGGTGGGGTCCGTGAAGTTGAACCCCGGGGAGCCCTGCGCGGGGACGACGGGGTCGGCGTTGTCCCAGGTTCCATCGAGGCCGAGTACCGCGGAGCCCTCTGCGGCTGATGGACCGTGGGCGTGGACGCGTGGAAGGGTTTTTGGTCAGCGGTGGAGGCTGGCCGAGTGGAGACGGGGACACAGACTGTGTAGCGGGGACTGCGCAGCTTAGGGCCCCGGCTTCGTCGTCGTCAGCCGCCGTACAGCATACGTACACCGCAACAGCACACGAACAGCGTATTGAGGAGCATTTGAATTTTGAAAGACGTAGACGCACTGCAGGCATGCCACCTGGTCGGCGTGAAGAGGTGCCAGGCAAGCAGGGTACTGTTCTGCTGTACTAGATCCCCGTGGATAGACCACTCCCGGAGCCCCTTTCGCCGCGGCCCCCCTGCGCGCATCCGCATCCGCATCCGCAACTCTGCCGTTGTTATTACCTGGAATGGGTTGCCGCACACGTCCGGCTGAGGGGGAGCGAGGGCAGGCAGTGAGGGCGGCGGTGCGCAGTCGGTCAGTTGAGTGTCAGGCAGGCTTCTCACCTTGTCTCACAGCAACGGTTCAAGCCGACACGGGGATCACCGCGCGAGCCGTCCAGCTGGACTGCGCGTCTGTTTCCCGGGGTGCAAGTGTGTGGTTGTGTGACCTTGTGTGCGTATGGCTCACCGCTAGTGGTGGGATCCGTTGCAGCGCAGGCTCGCCCCTAGGCGAATCCGCAAGCGAGGGGGCATGAAACGCAGTGCGGGCGGTACAACGGGGTGCGACTACGTCCGTCGCACAGTCAGGACAAGTCCGTCTAGCAGGCGATATCAACCCATACACAATACCCGGGGGCCTGAAGCTGCTGCCAAGGGCGGTCACTCAGGCCGCTCAGACAGGCAGGCAGGGTCACTCACCGGTGCGCCGTTGCCCTGGCCGCAGTGCGGACAGTAAAACTTGTTGTTGAGGTTAGCTGCATGCCGTATAGAGGGCGGTCCAGGTCACCGGGAACGACAGTCAGTGGTAAGTCATGGTAAGAAGCAGTTCACTTGATGACGCAAAAGCCTGTTGGCACTGCATGGGCCGAACACCTCGCTCCAGGACCTCGTGACAAACTGTCGCAGTAATCACAGATATAATAATGTTGGTAACATTTCTCTGGGTCTTGCCTGCATAGTTCCTTGAAACAGGCGTCTTCAGATAGCCATGCGCTTGGGCAAACTGAACGCCAGGATCCAACCAAAGTAGTGCTGCAAGCACGATCTGCAATATCATCTTGTGATACTGTGCGTGGGGAGGGAAATCGGTGTTTGGTGTGAGATTGGCTGATTCGACAAGCTGAGTAACGATATATACCATAAGCACGCACTTAAGGCAGAAATTCACCCAATGGATTGGGGCAATATGCAAGACAAGATGATATATTTGTGTTATACTTGGCTGTGTTGTTGATGTCCGCCTGGAATTTTCGGCTCACCCCTGGGGCCTCGTTTCCTGTCGAACAGACCTCCAATACTTACCCGATCTCAATTACTGCGCGAAGTGCCCATTCATTTGTCATGATGCTTAACAAAGAGTTGGGCCCGATGGTGAATGTCATACGCGCGGAGAAGCCGGAAGCACCTTTGAAGCTGCCCGCTTTGCCTCTCCTGCCGCCCACCGCCCAGCCGGATTGCTGACAAATATTTATTGTAAAAGCTGTACACGGCGAGAATTCTACCCAGACGACTGCTGTAGTCAATGTGCCTGAACTTTCGACAACACTCACAGATAGAAATCGTGGAACGACCTGAACCCAACCCAACCCCCCCAACTAACCTACTCAGTTACGTTTGGTTACTTCTCGTGTTATTTTTTTGTAGATGTGTACAACCTACACCGTTTGGACCGACCGACGTGAATGGGAACCGTTCACATCTTCACCGCGACGAGCGCGTGACGGCGCGAGCGAGTCCGTGGGGGAAGGTTGCGCAGCCGAGGTTGCCGGATCTAGGTTATCCTGCCGGCCCCTGAGAATCTATCAAAACCGTGCATTTTGACGCACTGTGCGCTATCATCAAGAACAGCGAGAGGAATTTCCACGACCAAGGGAAGGCGCGCAGCTCTCCGGCAGGGAGAAGGGATTCGGGCGCCTTCTCTCCGGAGCGCCCGTACCCATACAAGGGCGGGTCAGGGTGAGGCTCGCGGTCTCTAGACGTCATGCATGAGCAAAGGCTGGCTCCTGCTTGCCGAAACGAGAATCAGACTCACACGGAAACACGTGCCCGCACTTTGTCGGTGCAGGTCGGTGACAAATGACAACTGACGAGCAACCAATCACACTGTATGGCGCGCGCGCTGCCGCGACCGCAGCCCACCACAGCGCGCGGGTCCCCGGCCAAGTGAGCAGTGCTTGGGTTGTGGGACTGTCCAACGAGTGTCCGATCACAGCGGGTGTCCGTTCCCTGCCAGCAGGCCCGAGTGAGGGTGCCGCGGGGTCAGGCGGGCAGGGGCCGGCACCGTGGCACCTCCCCCCCTCCCGCGGATACTCCAGCGGCCCGCTCCAACCGGTATCTGACACCTCGACCATCAATCATCAACCTGAGCCACCCCAGCACCCGCCGACCCCCCGTCCCTGTTTTTCTTTTTAACACACACACCCACGTCCCTAGAGGATGGGCCCAGCGTTGGTTGGTCAAGACACACCCATCAGCGACCCCACGCACGCGTCATACGGACACATGCCCTAGTGGCCTCTGTGTGCCTTCGCATTCCCCTCCTCAAAATGGCGATCCGATGAGGACATGACGTCTCTGAACGAACTCTTGGCAAACTCCAGTACACCAAGCTACATCCGCCGCAGTCCGCAGCAGTGCCAGGCGATTGCCCCAACGCGGGTAGGACGCTCGTTGAGTCACAGACCCCCTCCTGCAACCGTTTCCGCTGGTCATGCCGGCCCCCGCATCGCCTCCCGGGGGCCTTTATTCGTGCCGACCTTAGTCGTCGTCCCCATCCGCATCCTCACTCCTCAATCTCGACCCCAACCCCAAACATGCCGCCCGCCCCCCTGCACGCACGCACGCCTCCCACCTCCCGGGATGAGGTGGGATCCCGTACCGCTCCGACAGTCCGGGCAGAGTCGTTTGCCGAACTTAGCCCGAGCCAGGGCGAGCCTGATAGACCTCCCACAAACAAACAATACAACACACACACACACTCTCTCTGGGCGGGTTGCTTGCTACACGCACAGAATGTAGACATCACACGCGCGGAAGCGGTTTCGGGGCTCAGCCGGTACAACCAGTACGGGAACGCAGGGCCCCACAAGTCACCACCAGGTACTTCTCTAGGGTAGGGAAGCAACATCCCCCCTCTCCCCCCAAGGGTGATCTGAGCCGCCTTATGCGGCGGCTGTGGGCGCCGTGCCCTCAGCCTTGGGCGCCCGCCGCCGGTACTGCACGGGCACCCCCTCGAAGGTGGCGCCACCCTCCGCACTTAGCGCCAGGCCGATACCCTGCCAGGGACCTGGGGGCAGGAACACCAAGGGTTGGACAGGGTGGGGTATATGTGGGGTGCGGCAGGGTTGGGGTTGGGTGGGGGGAATAGGGTGGGCTAGTGTAGGACCAGGTTGGGTTGGGGAGAGGGGATGCCGGGGGCGAGGTCGCGGGACGCGGACAGGGTCGGGGCCACGAGAGGGTTGCACTTGAGGACGCGCCCCTGTCCAGGTCGACCGAGGAGCCGCAAGAGGGACCCTCAGCCAGCCGGGTGTGAGCTGGGTGGAGCTCCGAGACCCGCACCTCCTTCCTCACGCGGTGGGCGGTGGGCGGTGGGCGGTGGGCGGTGGGCGGTGGGCGGTGGGCGGTGGGCGGTGGGCGGTGGGCGGTGGGCGGTGGGCGGTGGGCGGTGGGCGGTGGGCGGTGCAGACACCCACGGCACCCATCACGCGGTGCAGTGCGGTGCGGTGCGCATTCAATGGGGCCCCTCACTCATCGGTGATGGCTTGGTCACGGGCTGTATTGCTGTGTGCCGCCGCCCCTCCCGCCCGCCAACGTGTCGCACCTTGGCAGCCCCGTCCCCGCATGGTCTCACTTTCCACTGCCATCCAGGTACCTCGTCACGTCAGAACTCTACAGTAATTTGGATGCCCCCGGACTCGTTTCTGGGTCTAGTCTTTTCTTCTAAACCCCCGCCCCCGCCCCCGCCCTCCCCCGTGTCAGCACTCACCCGTGCCACTCCGCGCCCGCCCGCAGTAGTACAGCCGCCAGCGCCCCGCGGACATGGACACGGCGCAGGGGCTGCCCACGTCTCCACCGTCCCACGGGTCGCTGCTGCCCCCTTGCCCCGCTCCCGCCGCCTCCGCCGCCTCCAGCACCGGTGCCGGGTAGCGCCGCCACGAGGTGCCGTCCTTGCTAACCGCCAGGCCGATGGAGCGTCGGTTGTCTGTTGCAACCGCTTCGTAGAACATGAGGAACTGGCGGTTGTCGACGTCACGCACGACGCTCACTGCGGCGACGCCCAGCGCGTCGAAGGCGGCGGCGCCGTCGTCCTCGTCGTCCGACGCGGCGGCGCCCGCCATGGCGGCTGGGTCGAAGGCGACGCCCTTCTGGGTCCATTTGAAGCCGTCCGGGGAGGTGGCGAGCGCGACCACGAAGCGGCGGCGGGAGGTGTCCCAGGCGGTGAAGTACATGCGCATGTCCCGGGGGCCCACCGCCAGCACCTGAGGTGGCCCCGAGGAGGAGAGAGGGGAGGACGGAGGGAGGGACGGAGAGGGAGTTCGGGGATCGCCACGGACACCAAGCAGGTTTGGGGGTGTGAGGTGTGATTCTGCCCTGCCTCAGCCTCAGCCTCAGCCTCAGCCTCAGCCTCAGCCTCAGCCTCAGCCTCAGCCTCAGCCTCAGCCTCAGCCTCAGCCTCAGCCTCAGCCTCAGCCTCAGCCTCAGCCTCAGCCTCTGCCTCTGCCTCTGCCTCGGCCCCACCTGCATACTGCCGTTGAACAGCAGTGCCTTATCCGCCACTTCGAACAGCGCCCCGGTGTGGTGGTCCGCCTCGATACGCGCCCAGTTGCGGCCGTCCTAGCAACGGAAGGGGGGAGGGGGGCGGAAGGGCGGCGGCGGTGCAGGAAATTGGTAGACAACGCGTGGGAGGACCCCCGGCTGAGGTCCGTGTGGGTTTCGGGTTCCGGGCTCCGGAACCGCAGGAAGTGGGTGTAAGCAGCCCTCCTTCCGGACGAGTGCCTGGCCAGGCGCCAGGGGGCACCCGTGCCGCCTCACCGCCGCCGCCTCGTTGGATGCATCCGAAGAGGACGCCGACTGGCCGCAGTACATCATTCAACCGTGGGCTCTGGGCTGTGTGGAGCATGTCACCAAATTCGTGTACCCCATCCTTCCCTACCCCATCCCACCCTACCCTAACCCACCCCACCCTGCCCCGCCCCGCCCCACCTGGCTCATCGCCAGTCCCGGCCGAAGCCTGAGGCCCTCGATCTTATTCGGATCGACACCGCCGCTGCTGCTGGTGCCGGTGGTGCTCCCCGGGAAGCCCTCCGGCAGTGTCATGGGCTCGTAGTCGGCCCCCGCGTAGAACATCCAGTACACCCCCACACCGCTGCTCACGGAGCTGTTGGACAGCACCTGCGGGACAGCACCGCAGCGAGAGACCGGGGCGGGACCGGTGGGGTTGAGGGGGCTGGTGGGGTTCAGGGGCTCTCTCAAGGGGCTGAGGGGGCTCAGGGGAACAGGAAGTTGGCAGACGGTGGGACATCGACAGACGGTGGGACATCGACAGACGGTGGGACATCGACAGACGGTGGGACATCGACAGACGGTGGGACATCGACAGACGGTGGGACATCGACAGACGGTGGGACATCCATCACCGGTTCACCGCATTACGCCACCCGTACTGAGTGTGCTCGAGCGGGGGGCGGGGACATGGACCAGCCCAGCCCAGCCCAGCGCCGCCCGGAGGCGATTCACTTCGCGACACCGCGGCGGCCTCCCCGGGCCCCGCGGGGTCTTGCGGACCCTCTGGGATAACGACCCACCGGTCCCCGGGCTGGCCTCTCGTCAACCCCTGCCCTCTCCCCCGCCCCGCGCCCTACACCGGGCGCACCATACGACCCTCGCACGACACGCACCCCTATCGTGCAACGGACATCCACCCCTTCCCCCCACGCCCACCTGCACATCCCCCGGGGTCAGGTGGCAGGTATCGAAGGTCCACCAGTCCGAGTTGGGGTCCAGGGTGGCGCCCACATCCGCCGCCGCATCCGGGCCGCGGGCGCCCTCGATGGCCCCCTCCCCTCGGTGCCAGCTGATCCCGTCGCGGGAGATGGCCACACCTGGAGCCACGAGGAGGGGGAGGGGCCGAGGACATGGACCCGCGCGGCGCAGGGTTGCGGACAGGGGTGGGACGAGGAGAGGCGGGGAATGCGGGTGTGCAAGGCGATGTGAGTTGGAGCCACTCCAGGTCCGCATCCCCCCCCCCGACTTAGACCGCCCCGTACCACCCCGCAACTGCGACAGCCCCTGGGGTCCAACCCTGTCGCCCAGTCCCCTACCGCCACCACTCCCACGCGCTGGCGCTACTTGTTCATTTGCGTGTGTGCAGCTGGTGGCGATTCGCGCGCTCCGCGACCGGGTGGCGTCGCTCGGCGGACAGCCGCGCAGCTCCACCTCGAAACACACCCACCCAGCCCAGCACCCACCGATTTTGCCCGAGGACGGCGCCAGTGCGTCCACCCCGGCGGCCGCCGGAGAATCCCCCTTCCGTCCGCTGTACCACATCAGCCAGCGCTGCTCGTCATCACCCACATAGCAGCGGACCTGACGGAGGGGCGGCCGGGCACGCCAGGCGATCGGCGGCGGCGCCCGCGGCGGCAGCCAGGGTGGCGGCATACGCAAAGACAGGAGGGCATGCACGTGTGGAACTGTGAGACAGCGCCCACAGTGACCTAGGATACGGATACGATGTCAGGCCCTGGGCCTCATACCACCTTTGTCCCCTTGTCCCCGATGAGAATGTGGCCTCGTACAAAGTACGGGATAGCGGGGGGGGGAAGCCATCACGAGCCAGCTCGCCCCGGGAGCTACTCCCGACAGGGGCCGTACTGCGCCGTACAGTGAGTCAGCAATATTGGGTTGGAGTTGGACCGACGGGAGGACAAGAAGAGCAATGTGCCTGGAGTTGTGAAGCACACCCGCACTTACGACGGGGGAGCCGACAGCCGCCTCGTCCCAGCTGCCAAGCGCCCCCAGCCCGAAGACCAAACCCGCGGGTTGCGCCGGCTGGGCGGTCTGCGACGCCTCCACTGCAGCGGAGCTTCCAAGGCAGGAGATTCGCCCCATGCGGCCACGGCAGCGGGTGGGCCCCTCGGTGGGTGTGCGGAGCAGGGGCAGGTGGTTGCGGGCTGATTGCGCGGCACCCAGTCGACGGGGGGACACAGGCAGAGGCCACGCCCGCAAGCCGGCTGGCGCGAACGCCCGCTGATGGCTTGAAGCGAGGGATGGGGGAGGCTGCTTTAGTCCCTGCATTCCCGCTGGCGGGGCGCGCGACTGGGTCTGGAAAGCACCACGGTTGGTCGCCCGCGTAGGTATGATCGTCAGATGCAGTTGAGGAACTGGATATTAATATGATCAATACGAATATTTTTAGAAAATATCGAGAAGTATGGTGTTGGATTACAGGTTGTCACAAATGGCGATTGGCGATCTTGCTGGTACGGCAAGCACTACTCGGTTGACAAAGCGAATTCCTCATTCTGTTGCCACAGTATCCACAATTGGATGGCCCTAAAGCTAATTGGCCGTAGTACACCTGGATTGCGTCTTTCCTTTCGTCGCCCTGCCGTTGCCATCCCCGGAAGGGCGGTGCGCGCAATGGCGAGCGCAGAGGAGGCCGCGGCGAAAGCTGCTGCCCAGTACGTATATTATGAACGGCATGCCTCAGCCTGTGTTAGACTACAAACATTATGGCTGACCGTTCCGTGCATGCCAAACCTCGCAGCCTCGCCGACACTGAGCCACCAACTATTTTTGACAAAATAGTTTCGAAGGAGATCCCAGCCAATGTGATCTACGAAGATGATGAGGCGTTGGCCTTCCGGGATATCAGGTGAGATGGACGGACATGTCAGGGAGGGTGTGAGCGTGTCGGGGGGCTAACTCCAGCGTTGTTCCTTCGCGCAGCCCTCAGGCACCTGTTCACTTCCTGGTGATTCCAAAGAAGCGTTCGGGGCTGACGCGCCTAAGCAAGGCGACGGAAGAGCACAAGGCGCTCCTCGGTCACCTGCTGTACGTGGCGCAGAAGGTCGCCATGCAGGGTACGTGACGTTCGGGATGTGGGGAAAGTAGTCCCTATCTCCCCTTGGACGGAAGCCCGGACGATAGCGTGCGGAAAGACCCGGCGCAGAGGCTTCTTGTGTGACGAGCGGCGGGGAGTTGTCCGTGCAGCTTGGTAACTGGTGTTCCCTACCCTAACCCCTGATATCTTGCAGAAAACCTTGGTGAAGGATTCCGCGTGGTGGTCAACGATGGCCCCAATGGATGTAAGTGTGTGCTTGCTGGGCAACCTATGTCGCTATCATGTCATCGGGCTGCCTTTTGCCCAGTTGTGCTGGTGGTTGTACTGTCACGCAGCCTTTCGCCATCCGCCTTAGTCACTAAGTCACTGATCGCTGCACTTCTTTGATTGCGCCATTCCACAGGCCAGTCGGTCTACCACCTGCATCTGCACATTCTTGGCGGCCGCCAGCTCACGTGGCCACCGGGCTAAGGAACCCAGCCTGTCGCTACGGAGGACGTCTGGCTGCTGAATGCGACAATGTATTCCTTGTAACATTACGTGGTCCCTAGAAAGTCGCTGCATCAAACCGACCAGCGTCATCTCCGCCACATAGCTGAAGATCGGAACGTAGCTGTTATACGGACTCGTACAGTCCAACAAATAAGTTCAGAGAAGATGCCCTTCCCAAAGGAACACGTGACGGTTCGTTACACCATCTCCGCTTCGCGACCGCAATGGTGCGCCGTAGCGCTCCCCAACACGCCAACCTGCTACTACCACCAGCTGCGGACGTCGCTTACTTCTTCTTGGCAACGCCCACCGTCTTGCCCGCGCGGCCGGTGGTCTTCGTGTGCTGGCCACGCACACGCAGGCCCCAGTAGTGGCGCAGACCGCGGTGGTTGCGGATCTTCTTCAGGCGCTCCAGGTCATCACGGAGGGCCGTGTCCAGGCCGGACGAGGTCAGCTGCAACATCAAACGCAGGATATGCAGTGTCAGCAGGAACATGGGTCGCTCTGTTGGGAGTGATGATACATGGGTCGCACCCGTGCCCAGGCAGGTCACACCGGGAAGGAGCAGCGCCCTCGCCCAGGACCTAGCACTACCGACGTGCAGCATGCCCAAGGCCTTTCACAGCTGCTTCCTAACGTTGCGTGATTGCAATCAACTGGCTCGTTATTGCGCGGGCCAAAAATGCGGAGGTGTCCTTCAAGTATCCCCGCTACTTGGGTAGGCAAATTGAGTCCCAGCCACAGAAGTGCCCCAGCACAAAGCGCGCCTGCTGCCCGCCCGATCGTGAAAGATGCTGCAAGCGTCTGCCCATATAAGCTCGGCAACAACGTTTCCTTGCCATGTACGACTACACCCCTTGCCGGCCAACCCCTGCCTCGTGGACCAGTTACATCAGCTGCCAGCCCATAGGCAAAACCCGGTATTATTAGATATCGCAACCCTTCAATCCCGCGCGTTCCGTTCGAGAGAATGGCAATGCCGCTGACCTGGCTGAAGCGGCCAGTCTTGTGGTCGCGCTGCCTGTTCAGGAACCAGTCCGGAATCTTATAGGCGCGCGGGTTGGCGACGATGCCCATCATGCGCTCCAGCTCGTCGGCAGAGCACTCGCCTGGCAGGGTTTTTTTCCAAGCGTGAACGTAACCATCTCAGTGCAAGTCCTCACGCAGGTGGCGCACACAGTGGCGTAGAAAGCAGGACTTCAACCAGCTCACGTGTTCACTTTCGGCTTTACAAACCCTGAACCATTTGGCCAGCTCCCAAATCCCAGATGTGGGCCCTGGTCAAGTGCGTCGATGCATCAACTGCATGCCAAGTACCAGGCGGCCCTGGCACCCTGGGGGCTGCCCAACTCCCCGACCCCTGAGCTGCCTCCCCATAACCCTACCACCTTACCGGCGCGCTTCTTCAGGTCAACCTCAGCCTTCTTGCAGACCAGGTTGGAGAAACGGCGGCCAATACCCTTGATGGCCGTCATGGCGTACATAATTTTGTTCTTGCCATCCACGTTCGTGTTCAGCAGACGCAGAATGTGCTGGAAGTCGTCTCCCTGGATCAAGGAGCCCATTTTGCTGCAACCATGAAACAGGCACAACCACGAAGGGCGCGCAGTTCAGCCGTGAGTAGCCGCCGAAGCTCTGAACGCCATGCAGAACCCCGAGCAAACATAACATGCAGCTGTATTAACATCCAGCGCTGCCATCTGCCGTGCATTGGAAGAAAGGCAGGAATCTGAGCTGCCGCCAGTCCGGAAAGATGACGAGTGCCAAACACCACCACTGGACGCCATATGGAGAGCGGCTGGAACCTAACGAGGACCTACTTTGTTAATAAGTGAACTATCCCCCTTTAATTTGTAAAAAATGGTACCCAGTCGCCGCCGTCCGCTCTCACCCCGCTCTACTGCAAGCCGACGCAACGCGACGGCTTTCACGACGTGACAGGAAGTGCTCGCAGCCGAAAGAGGGAGCTAAGACAGGGGTGTTTGCATGTTAAGCAGCGTCCGACTGGTAGCTCCAGGGGAGCCCGACGACTTGGTTAATAATGCCAACCAATGCACACCCGAAGGGTAGTTTCAAATATTAACGGTAGGCCGTAAACAGTCTATTGCAGTTATTCGATTGTATTTCCTTGTGCTGTTACTGCACGGGCACTCATGCAACTTGTCTTTGGTTGACCCTAACGCACGAACACGGTCATTGACATAATCACGATTTTGGCAACAAGGGAGTTGACGGGTTGCAAAGCAAGTGGCCTGACGACCGGGCCACGCATGTCACAAGGAGCCGTCGACCGGTACAGGTTACCCGTGCATAGACCACAGCGTTCAGGAAGAGGGTGGTGGCAAGGAGACGGAGGATGACCCACTTGATAAGCAGGGGCGGGAGGCAGGCTCAGACTGCCGGCCAACACAAGGCAGGCGGACAACGGCAGCCGAAAGCAGAAGCTAGCCGCCACTTTCGCTGATATTCGCCCCATGAGAGGAGGCGGCACCCCCCCCTTTACCGGACCGGCTCCCCTAATTGCCCCGCGTAAGGGCAGGCACGACAGCGCGGCACCCCTCACCCCATGCACGTCCATGCGCGGGTGGGACCGAAAATCTGCAACCCATAATGCGGGGCACCACAGGACACAACCGCGCCCCCCCCTCCGCGTCATGTAACCGGCGGGCACCGTGGAGCACGGTGTTAGCATGCGAACGAATACAGCATATGATATTGAGAAGCCATTGAGGGGCACCATCTCGACGGACAGGCTGGCAAGCTTTCAGGCAACGTACCGAACATCATGAGCAGCCGTACACACGCATATTGACGGTGACTAATCAGGGGTCCCCTCCTCCTCAAGGCATCCACAAGGCCCACCTGCGTTGCGCTTGTGGGAGTCTGTGCGGGGCGCCATGGTGGCGCGGATCCGTTCTTGCAGTGCGTGGTGAGCAGGCTGAGGCTGTCACCGGTGACCCTGGTTCCACGGTAACATAGTGGAATAGAAGCAAGGTCCATCTGTGGCTTGACTGTCGCTGTAGGGCCGGCATGCGGCGGGGCATTGCCCTAAACCACCGCGACCAGATGACCCAACAAGCGCCCAGACAGCAGTTTATTGGTAATACGGACAACCCCCCAAACGGTCACTCGCGGTACAGGCGCAGGTAACGGACGCAGTGCACGGGAGGCCTAACGAGCCTTGGTGACAGCCCGCAGCCATGTCCGCCTACCTCGCAGGCTCCCGCCGGTGTTCAGGGTTCTCAACTCCAGCCGGGAGGAACACCACCTTTCCAACGATTGCGTGGCTGCAGATTGTGAATTGCCCTGGTCAGCTTGTCCTCAATAAGTGATTTGAATGCGCCCCCGGAGCTGCGGAGCTGCAACCAGCATGGAAGTGTTTCGGGATACAAAAGGAGGGCGAGGAGGTGTCCGGGGCGCACCCCCGTGCGCTTAGGAACCCGCCCCGACTGGCAGTCTGGCACCTATTGCCGACATCCGGTGTTCACGTGTTGCCTAGGTGGATGAAGATCAGCACCCACGCTACGAGTCCCTCGCCGGGCCCCATCACTGCCACCGAAAGCGATCAGGCCAGATCCTGTGCAGGGTCGTAATCACTCAGTTAACGAACTCACCGGTGCATACTAGTTCTGAAGGCCTTGTATAGGTCCCCTGTCCCCTGGTATGCTCTCCAGGACTCGCCGGGATCTCCCCTGGCGAGCCTGCAGGGCCACGGGCCGTAGCTGCATCCTCAACAGGCATGTGTGAGCCGTTCTGCCCTGATGCACCATGTCCCGCGCCGCCTGACTTGGAATGAAAATGTGTTTCCCACACCTTGCCACGATGATCAACTACCACTTAAGCGGTACTGATTACTGGGTTTATGTGCCGCCTGGATAGAGAGGTGGCCTGAGCAGGCCGGTTGGGGCTTATTAGGGCCCGGTTAGGGCGCAACCCCAGACGCTCTACATGCTTCGTGCAAGGGCCCCCTCCACGAACAGCACTACTACCTGTGTCGATGGAGCTACCTACCGCTACCTGTGCCGCAACTGGAGCTGCTTTCGATTAATCGGCATGTCTGCGCAGGCCTGAGTGAGCTGGTCTTCTCAGAGACCTGTTTGCCTCTGACCTGCTTCCGGAGCCGAGAATGTAAAATAAAAATTCATGTTGGGTGAGAGTCTTGGAAGCTGGTCATCAATGTCCTGCCTCAGGCAGGTAAGGGTTCCAGCCCCGGCTACGCAGCGCCCCAGCGGTCCCATGCGTGTCTTAATGCACCACTCTTACCACAGGATCTGAGTGCGTCAACTGCCGTTCTCGTTATGGTAGGGCGATTCTGTCGATGCCTAACACCAGGCCCGAATCGATGTGTAACCAAACACACATCCACACCAAACGGGATGGTGACTGTCTAACATCCACTGTCAACATTAACCAAATCCTGCCTTATGGCTTGGGTGTTAATAACACACACACACACACACACACACAGATGGGGCGGGTGCTTCGTGTGGCCATCAGTCCGAGACTCGGGGACTACACCTACAACCAAGGTCCGACAGCGCCAGTCGATACATCACCACCCCATCATTTACATAGACCAGAGCCGCTTTCAGGCACTGGTCAATCCGATTCGACATCCGCTGCATGTATGCCGCGCTAACGGCTACCTGGTCCCGTCTGATCACACGCAGAAACGTCAGGTTCTCGACGAAAAGGGTAAGGAGTAAAAGGCATGGAACTGCACAGCATCACGACACCACGTGACAGGAGCGCTCGTACCTCGCGCCTGTTCTGAGATGAGACAGGCATCCAGCGGTATGGGCCATACCAACAATCACATAAATATGCTCCACTCGAGATGCGTACACCCTCTTGCAATCATAAAGCCGGTATTAGACGCCAGCCATAGTGCAAGTCAACACCGGGTCGCCAGATCAAGTGCTAAATCACCAAGCTACGGCCATAGATCACGACGGGCCAGTATACTTGGTAGTGATCACTGCCGTTAATTGTTGCCCCCTGGTCACAGATTTACTTCTTCAGGTACAGCAGCTCCGTGTTTTTCTTTGCGTTCACAATGTCCGGGTAGGCAAGCGTGAGCTCCTTGGTGCCGTACAGAATGTTGTCCACGCACTCCACACCCAGCATCAGGCTGTGGTCCTGGTTGGCCACCTCGTACTGCGACACGGAGCAAAGAGGACAGGGGTTTGAAGAAAAAGCCCCAACGAAAATCACAAGCGAATCAGCATCTGCAAATGGAATAGAGGTGCCTACCCACACTGCAACCATTCACACCTAGCCTCATTCTGAACATGCAGTCCAAGTCCGGTTTCCGACGCGGGACAGTCTGCGTATGGGCTGCATGGATATCGCAGGTTGGGTGTTGCACACAAGGAGTGCTGCCCTCACCTTGTAGCTGCCGAAGCGGCCCCGGCTCCAGATGCCGTACTGCTGCAGCCACGGGATCGCCTTGTCCAGCACCTCGTCGCGGCCCAGCGACGGAGTCGGGTAGCCATGCTCAATGCGGCGGTGGTACAGCGACACCACCTCGTCACCAGCCTTCATGAGCTGGGTGTTGATGGCGCCGATGAGAGTGTCCCGGACCACGTCCGACCTACATGGCGATAACCCAAATTTCAGGTAATCATACCTCTAACAGTCGGGACCATGCCTGCGCCATTGCGAAGTTTGAAGTTTATGTTTCCGTGTTATCTACGTTTCCGCATCACATGCACAGCGGTAGCCAAATCATCACACACACCAAAAGTTACGGCCGCGTACTGACCAGGTGCCGGCGGTGCCGCCCAGCGTGACCTGCTCCTGGTTGACTGGCTTGTAGTTCGACTCGCTGACCTCGAACATCAGCGACCAGTACGGGCCCTCCTTCGGCTCGCTGCTGGCCGGTGCGCTGCCATCGCCCAAGCACAGCGTAGGCAACTTGGCATCGTCCGCTGGGCAGTTCGACTTGGCGTAGTTGGAGAAGACAGTGCACCTGACATATGCGCACAAAGCAAATCGACAATCTTGGCGAACGTCGGGTGGACAAACTCAAGCCCAGTCCTACTCCGTATCCGCAACCATATTGAGTTTCCTCCCTCCCCCGACCATCCAGATCCAAGCCAGTGCAACACCATGCAACTGACGACCCACCGGTAGAACGGGCAGTTGCTCTCCGGGAAGTACAGCCAGCACTTGGTGCCGTGGGGGCATTCCCCGCGGATGCCCACGCCAATGATGTGCGAGGAGCTGTGCTGCAGCCCCTTAGCCCACTCGTCCTTGCCCAGCCAGGTAAGCGTGATATCCAGCGGGATGGTGGACACAAGTGCACCGTACTCGATCTGGTGCCCGCCCTCGAGAGTCACCACCTTCGCCTCCTTGTCAATCGACACGACCTTCTGGCCGTAGCGCTGTACGTCAGGGTATTGGGGTGAAATTAGGTGGTTGGGTGAGTGTCGCGTTGTGAGTATGTTACGCACGGGCATCACATCTAGGGGTCGCTGCGCACAATGCAGCCAGTGCTTACCTGGCGCTCTTCCGGCAGCAGCTTGGCCACACCCTTCCAGATAGCACCCGTGCCGCCCGAGGTCGGGAAGCGAAACACGGCGTTCGGGCCCCAGCCGGCGTCCTCCTTGTTGTTGATCACGTTTGTAATAGCGCGGTCGACGTCCACGGTGGCCACACGCTCACCCAACC
Organism: Eudorina sp. 2006-703-Eu-15; assembly: GCA_003117195.1. NCBI lineage: Eukaryota > Viridiplantae > Chlorophyta > Chlorophyceae > Chlamydomonadales > Volvocaceae > Eudorina > Eudorina sp. 2006-703-Eu-15. The sequence continues at coordinate 1,300,693 of BDSI01000013.1, forward strand.
AGTTGCATTGCATCAGGTTGGTCGGGATGGCCCACACCTGAGATGGATACACGAATGTGTACATGGATATGTTGCCCCGCGGTAACACGGAAGGAACGGAACAGAGGACCTGGTACAAGTCCAAAAAGGGACTCGCGCACCTTGAAGTTGTACGGCCGCATGAACAGGTCCGCGATGCCCGGGCCCATTACCCGCAGAATCCACTCATCAAAGTTCTTGGGCCGGCCCTGAGCGATGGCGTTAGCGACCTTCGCTTCCACGAGGCCCGTGAGGCACTTGATCTGAAATTGGCACACGATGAGGTTAGTTACCGGATGACGTGACTTCACGGCTGCTACTGCCCACGGGATGTAGTGCCGCACGACCGCACCTGGTCCTCCTTTGGCAGAGCACTGACGTTGTTCTGAAACGGATAAGCGACCCAGCGATCACGGATCCATACATAGGAAACGCGCTGTAGCGTGTTCCAAACGTCCGGTCCGGAGCCGAGCGCCGAGTCCAGCAACTCGTCGAAGTAATTCCAGTGGCTGAAAATGACATGGCCGCCCATATCAAACAAAAATCCTTCCGGTGTTACGTCGGTGCACGCAAGGCCACCAGCCTCGGGTGCCTGCAACAGGCGATCGAGCTTTGTCACAACCTCCGAATATGCGACATCGCATGCAGCCTTTACATCAGCTTGAACTCAGCAACCCATAGATCATACGGTCGTTTGCTCACCGCATCGATAAGGAGCCAGTCCTTGTGACCATGCTGGTTCAAACGAGTCGCGGCTCCCAGCCCCGTCGGGCCCGCACCCACAATCAGAACGCCAACCTGAACCACACAATGACATGATGTAAGTAGATGTTTCTTGGGTTGCTGTTTTCCGTGTTGAGATTGCTTACTTTCTCAACCATGGCGTAGACTGCAACAGAAACACAGGATGGGGCAGCGACTTCGAGGCTGTTTCAATGTAGCTAGAATGATCAATGTGTATGGCCCGCTGTGTAAAGCCCCGCAGGAGCGGCTTTATTGTGTTGTGAGTCAACATGTTAGTCCCGTACAATTGCCTGCAACTGTCGATGCAAAATTTAGTCTTCCCGCAGTTGCAGCATCTGACGAGTGATCCAATCAGGTGTCCTCTTCACGACAAAAGGGAGACCAGTATGGATCATGCCAACTCACAACTCGCGACAACTGCATCAGGCGCCTGACTCTGACGTGAAACGTGAACTGTGGCAACTTGCCAGCCTGGGTACAGAAACAATAAGGAACATCAAAATGGCTTAGTAGAGAAGCGCGCGAACGGTCAAAACCATACGATTTGTGAGTGCTCTGTGGGGGTCACGGTGGGACCAGCCCTGACCAGTCGTCCCGACCCCAGTGGAACTTGGAATCCTGGGTCGCAACCATAATGCTGCTAGGCCCCTGTGATCCTGCCTCAGCACAACGCCTCATGACCCTAGGGGCCGTTCGCCACGAATTTCGGCGCCCCAGCCTCCGCCTCAGCTATCGTCCTCCGTTACAATGCATCGTTTCAACTATTGTAGGCTGTCCGATCCCCAGGGACTCTTGTGGGCCCCTGTGGGCCAGCGGCCAAGAATGAATGGCATTAGAATAGGACCAGACCTGACCAGAAGAATAGATGCGGACTGCCCGATTATCCCACATACTGCCGATCAATGTAACCGCAGCAGGAAACCTTGGGTTAGCCATCCACTCATTGAGGGATGAACCAACCACGCGACCCCATCGAAAAAATCTCGCTGCGCCACCGCAGTTAGGCCCAGTTGTGTCGCACTGGTGCCGACAGCATCGGCAGTGTCCCCGTGTTGCACCAGACGTGGACGGCTGCAACACCCCCCCCTCTCGGCCCCTTGCATGTCACGCACTCCTGTTCTGCCTGCCTGAGAAACACACACACGCACAACCACAGGTAGTCGCAGGTGGGTGTACTGCGATCAGCATCGCGCCCGTCGCAAGCACGCATTCACAGCATTGTGTCGCGTCTCTGAGTGACCCGCACCGGCTGGCAGGCGCGACTTCATCAGCTCGGCGAACTCCGACAGCCTGCCGACATGTGCTGACCTACGCGGCTCGTCGTACGTCATCAGCCTTATAACGTATCTTACTAATTGTGTTTATGGGCTAGGGCAGGGGCAGTCGTGTGGCATACGGCCTTTCCGGGCTGAGCTATGCCCCTTGAATGTCACGCACTCCTGTTCTTGCTGCCTACGAACACACACACACACACACACACACACCGCACCAAGCAGGGGCGCGCCTCCGAAACGCGCCCTGGGTGCTGCAAGGACTTGAGGAGGTTGAACAGCGGACTGCGAGGCGCAGACCGCCCTTGATGGGCCTTCGCCCACTCCCTTGAGGGGGCACAGCGGTCACCGATCCTCGGGGATCGGGCACGCGCCCTAGGTTGAGAGCGAGGGGACAGAGGCCCCTTACGCCCCTTTCCCCCGTATCCGGGGGAAAGTGCTTCGGCGGTCTCCCGTATGGGGCGGGTTAGCGCCCCCGGCCAGTGTCGGCCCGGCAGATATGTAACGATTCACACACACACACACACACACACACACACACACACACACACACACACACACACACACACACACACACACACAGGGGGTGCAACAAGGGGTTTGGGATATCATTGCCCTAGCGGCGCTGACGGCCATGGAGCGGGCGAGGGTTGGGCTACGTGCAGCGACCCGCAACGGGGGCGCACAACCCGTGCCGGGGGCGCCGGCTGCCCCGTCGCCGGTAGATGTAGCTAAGGCGCGCGCAGTCATGGAGTTCTGGCAGCGGGTCGCCAGTTTTGCAGAACTGGGCCGACCGCGACGGGGATGGGAGGGGGTGGGACCGGACCACCCAACCCTATCGGTGGTGGACGGCCGGATCCGCTGCGTGCAGCCAGTAGACGTAGACTCTTGATGGATAGATAGCAGCGCGAGGCTCCAGGGTGTAGGGATTGGGACAAGGGAAGCCCACTTCCGGGCACGATGGGGATCGTGGGTGCCCGAGGAGGGTCGGGCCCGACCAGTGGGAGTTGGCAGCGGGACTTGTAGGCGAGGGCCGCTCGCGACGGGAAGGGATGTACGACAGGGAAGCTTACGTGGTGATGTGCTGCCTTGTGCAAACCATAGCCCCATCATGGAGCGCCCGACTGCATACCCGGACCCAGCAAGGCCTGACGTGTGCGACGTCGCTCTGACTCAGCTGGGCGGGCAGGCCTGCCGGATGGTGCAACCTTAGCTAGTACGATTAGGTTGGGACGCGGGACCAGGCTAGTTTTACCGCACCGGGCAGGGGCACGCCTCCGAATTGCTGAGGAACGCGCCCTGGGTGTTGCAAGGACTTGAGGAGGTTGAACAGCGGACTGCGAGGCGCAGACCGCCCGGGATGGGCTTCCGCCCAATCCCTTGAGGGGGCACAGCTGTCACCGATCCTCAGGGATCGGGCGCGCGCCCTTGGTTGAGAGCGAGGGCACAGAGGCCCCTTACGCCCCTCTCCCCCGAATCCGGGGGAGAGTGCTTCGGGTTAGCGCCCCCGGCCAGCGTCGGCCCGGCAGATATGTAACGATTCACACACACACACACACACACACATATACACACACAAAGATAAATTGTAGAGGGATGGATCTCAGGACAAGCGGCGGCCTTGAAGGAGCTGCCGGAGCCAAGACTTGGCTTTAAGGAGGCGACATATACAGCGCTACTGGCAGCGTGTGTACAGTGGAATGAGGAGTGGCTGGCCCCTGGGCCCTCTGATGAATAATCAGTTGGCTGAAGGACAACAGGATCGCAGCGCTCCTGCGATGATAAGGGTGTACAGGCGCCGGTGTGCGTGCCTGGTGGTAGTCAAATAACGCGGCTGTAGAGCATGCGTCTGGTGGCAAGGGGGCTGTAGGCACCTGGGCTAGTTGAGCTGGCTAATGGACTATCAGGTGGACGCAGTCCTGCGATGATTACGGTAGGCGGTGAGTACCCCCCTCCATGGGCGGTACAGTGTGGACTAAGTGGACTACGCCCCTCCTCATCAGAGGAGTGCTTCGGCGGTCTCCCGAATGGGGCGGGTTTGCGCCCCCGGCCAGCGTCGGCCCGGCAGATATGTAACGATACACACACACACACACACATACACAACCTGTCTGGCTGCTCCTGTCCAGTGTCCAGATGTCAGCGGGCCTTCTGAAAGCCCCCGTTAGGAACCTGACCAGGCGGGTACAGGAACTGTTGCGCCACAACTTGGGCATTGACGGTATAAGTCGTCCTTCTTGGCCTCAGTACTAGCCTGCTCAGCGCCAGGAAGTAAACGAGCATAGAGCCGCGCAGAGCGTGCTCACGTAATCACGCCTGTTCATGACCTCGGCAGCGCTTCATGGTGAGCTTTAGTTGTCAACCACTTGGCATGATGGTGGCCCGTACGGCAGGATGGCTGACGTTTTGGGCACCCTAGGCATGGTGGTTAAGACAGCTGTCGCACTTAATATTTTGGAGCGGGCCTGCTCAGAATTTGAATCGTGCTGTGCATCTGTATGCACGGGGTACTTTCTATACCTCGCCGAGACAAGTCAACACGCGCCATTTAATAAGCGCCACGATTGGCGATGTCTTGTGTTGTCGCCACATGTGAACTATTGTAACCCAAGTGTGACCGGCGAGTCATCGATACCTTTCCAGAACACCATGCAATCTGTCGCTGCCTACGCGCTGCAGGGAGGATAGAGGAAAGCTGCAAAGGAATTCGCTGGGCAGTGTCACGAGCCAGGCGTGGGTCTTCCAAGACCTCGAGAGGGTGCAGCGCTGGGTGCTCGAGTGGTGCGTGGTGGTGGTAGCTGTGTAATGGGGTGCCTGTGTGGGCGACCTTCCCCGTGCCTGGCGTTGTCCATTTCTAAGGATCCCGCCCGTTGCTGTGCCTATCCCTGCCTTTGGTAGTGTTGCCCCTCTGCTTGCCTTTGGTAGTGTTGCGCCTCTGCTTGCTTCGGTGTCTGTCTAGGTGTGGTCATCGCCCGATGTCTTTTTATTCGCGGCCTCGCCGTGCGCAGCTGTCTCGCCGCCTAGTCGGTGGGGCCTGCCGGGGCTTGCCCTGGTATACACCCTCGATCCCTTTGGGGTCCGCTCTAACGTTCATTCATTCAATCAAAAGGAAACAATCATAGGCATATCGTGTCGGCAGTCCTCAACGCCAGACGGTTACAGCGCACATGTGCGTACTCAAAGAACCGATTACCTGCAGACCGCTCTTCCTCAGCATTCAGAAGACCACCACAAACAACATCCACCCGAGCCCTTCCCACGTGCAAATTGCGGTCCTGCGTGTTTTTTGGCAGCTGAGATAGTGGCGCATCTTGCGGTGCGCGCAGGGGACCCAACGGAAATCCGAGCTGCACGCGCAAGTCAGTTGAGACGACACGTCTCTCGCGGCCCCCGGGATTTCATTGAGGTGGTGATAGGCGCCGCCAGAACACAACCTCATTGATCGCCTCATCCAGCATAACTGGAAAATTGCTGGACGCCCGGAACCCCCTCATTACAGGACCAACGGTTGCTGTCAAGGAGCTCCAACTTGACATGCATCGCCCTGAAAATGACCCAACCAAGCCTTCCCATGCTAGGTATTGGCTGTGCGCGGACAGTCACGAAGTTTACGCCTTGACAACCTGAGCAAGAGTCTTGCTCTTGTCGTCATCCAGCTCCGACACCTTCTTCAGAGCAATGGCCAGCTTGGTCGGCACCATTTTGACACCCGTCGCCAGCTTCTGGGCCGGCTGCTTCGCAAGGCGCGCGATCGTTGCATACAGCTGCGCCTTGGTGGGCAGGTTCTCGCACCGTTTGAGCTGCGCGGTAACGGACAGGAAGCAAACAGGGACACATACGGGTTTCAGTCCACAGCCGGCCGCAACATACAGGGTCCTGGGGGTGAGACACACACGCGCAGTACTCCCTTTCATGTGCATCGATGCGCACCGCTGGGTTGATCGAGCCACCTTGGTCCAGGAGACTTCACAGACCTGCAGCCCTGGCTCAAGGTAACCCAAGGTATTCGACCATTTTCCTACGTGGCGACGCATTCACGAAAACTCTCCCACGAACGGCTCATGAAGTGTCGAGGTGGTCAGTCCGTACGTCCGCGGTCCGTGCATCCACAACGCTGCCACATCAAGGGTGGTGTGGCAGCACGCAAACCCAAACCCCAAGGTTCCTTCCACCCCGCGGAAACTCAATGACCCCTCTCCCGAGCATCTCAGCTGGTAGTCCGCACATGCGCACACCCGTGCATCATGAAGCGCGCTGGCGGTCAAGTACCTTTTGGTTTCAACCTCCCCCCCTTTCGCATCTCAACGCACGACGTAGCCCCGAACCACCTGCACACGCAACTCCCACCAGCGGGCTTCCTCCCGTATCGCAATGACTGTGATCTCCGGCAACTTCCCAATTTCCCAATCCGAGCCCCGGACTACAGGCACGTACCTCAGCTGGCGTCAGGTACTTGCCCGACATGACCGCGCACGACACCTCCGTGGGCGCCTTCACCTCCTGGTTCTTGGCGGCCTGCTTCTTGGCCTCCGTCAACAGCTCCTCCTCGAACTTGAAGTAGTGCTTCACGGCATCCGCGATCTCCTCCTCGTTGACGAACACCCACGCGTTCTCGCCCTGCAGGGGGAACGCAGGCGCCGCGCGAAGAGCTGTGCCCAAACAAGCGCCATGCGCCAACAATGAACAGTGCCCCCGCTACTTGGGGCAAGCGTCAGCCCGTCCTTGCAAGTGCAGCGCTTGCCCACTACACGCGATCCATGACCTCGAGCATGCTTGCATCGGGATCATCGCCGAGTAACGAGCCCGGTTGGCAGAACCCAAAGCGCCGTTGATATGGAGGAGCACGCATATCGAGCGCGTGTTCCTCCCGACGCATCCCCATTGTCGTTGCAGCTGCCAATAGAATATGCCGTCTCCTCGCGGCAGGACTACTCCTCTTGGGCAGCGCTACCCTGGCGCTGTGTAAACGGTCCCCACCCCATCCTTTGGGCACTACACCGTGCGCTCAAGCACGGAGCATCTGCAGCCAGGCCGGCGGATGGCTTTTCATGGGGACTTCCGAATCAAATCCCTCGAGTGACCCGCTCTGCCCAACATAAGCGGGAATAGCCCACATGGAATGATGTCCAAACACCCAAAATGCGTCACTACATTTACGCAAAATGTCGCTGTCCACCTTGAATTTGTATCCCACCCCATTGCCCGTGAGCGGTATCCCAGCCGTACCGAGCAGCCCTTCTCCGCGAGCGACTCCCAACCCTGGGTCTGCGAAATGGCCACCTTCATCAGGGTGTTCTTAGTCACATACACCGAGCAGTTCGGCGGCAGGCCCTTGCGGAACTTCTGGATGGTGGGCACCTGCGCGGTGCCGAGCGGGGGAAACGCGCTCAGCCACCACCACAACTTTCAGGACGGACACAACCCCATCTCGGCTTACACTCAGACCCTTGAAGCGCAATCCAAATACAACAACGCTCTTGTCCAGCTTCTCCTTAAGGGTGGAGACCACCTCCTCCTTCTTTTGGCGAGTAATTGCGTTGGTCACCTACGGTTCAACGTCCGAGGCATGTGGTGCTGTGTTGCTGCCGTCAGTCTCAATGAATTCAGATTAACAAACCTGCAGGCTTGCACGCTGCACGCGGACGCTGGTGAACGCCTTGGGGCTGCAAGACGCGCCAGCGAACTGGCTGCGCTGACCCCTGCGCGATTATATAGAGCCGCTGCCTGAGTTTAATTGAAGGGAAACGACTGAGGATACGACCCATAACCACGACGCACCGCAGGGCCATGTTGCAAGTCTGCATTTCTTTGTGGTGACGCTTCCGCGGCTAAGAGCGAGTCGCGACGCGCGATGACGCGTGTGTTAGAGGTGCCTACCTAAGGAAATGTATACCTTCAAGTTTGCACGAGCTGCTAGAGGGGACGGGGCTCGAAAAAACTGGTTGTCCGACAATGGGCCCTCCAGGGGCGCCGCCATGGTCGGTGCGCTCGGACGACATTAGGCCGCAGCGCCCAAACATACTCTCTCTTTCCTGCACCAAATAGGGGTAGGAACGGTGCGGCACCATGGGTAAGTTTCTTAGCTTTCGGGGCAATAGTTTTTAGAGAGACTCATCCTTACTGCACTGCGACACTGGGGAAGTGCAATCCTCCCTTGTACAGACCTGATAATAATAATGGATTAAAGTAGCTATACGTTAATCCGCCATGCAGGTATCTCACGCGACTCGCTGCATAAGCGGCGCGCCACGGGCGGCCGCAAGAAGCACTGGCGCAAGAAGAAGAAGTGAGCTTGGGTCGGACGCGTATGCAGCTTGATAGTTACGAAACGATAGAAGTTTGACAGCAGCAAGCAGCCGGCCTTCAGCCGGGCGGCGCAGCGCTGGCGGCCGCAGCGGAGTCGGACAGCTGGAAGGAGCGTATCATACATAATCGCATTTACAATCTTCTAATGATATGTTGAAGGCCATAAGGGCGGCATGGCCCGTCGTCAGACAAACCCTCGCGATGTCCCTCAACCGGGTCGTGGCAAGCAGCCATGTCTTCAACTTCACTTGAGCACGAATTTTGCTGCCGCGTAGGTATGAGATGGGCCGTGTTCCAGCTAACACGAAGCTGAGCAGCAACGTGGCTATTCGGACAGTGCGCGTCCGCGGTGGCCACACCAAGTTCCGTGCCCTTCGCCTGGACACTGGCAACTACTCCTGGGGCTCGGAGGTGCGTGCTGGAGCGTTTGCGCTGTGCACGGATGGCGTTGGTGGGGCCGGATAATGGGTTTTGGAATCAATTAACGTCGCATATGGCGGGGCGTCTTGAATACAGCGTCAGGGGCTTGCCCTTCTGTCAGCATGGGCCGATCATACTTGGCGGCAGTTTTCTCCCGATGGCCGCTCCCATCCACACCAACAATCGCTTGGGCAGCACTGGTCACCGAAGCTTAATCGTCGCGTCTTGGCTTGCGCCTTGGGACGTCAGTCGCACTCGTCGTCGTGGTAATTAGTGGTTTGATTCCCCCCATTGACGTGCCTAATGCACATGACTACTGCACGGAGCTTACGGCGGGGGAAGTATTTGTACCGTACTAAACTTCGATAGTGTTAGAACGAATGCGTCTTGACCGTACTCTACACCCTTCACGCTCTCCCATGGACCCCTGTGGTTGCGCGTGTGCCCCACCCAGGCTGTGACCCGCAAGGTCCGCATCTTGGACGTCGTCTACAACGCGTCCAACAACGAGCTGGTCCGCACGCAGACCCTGGTGAAGAACGCCATTGTCCAGGTGGATGCCACGCCGTTCAAGCAGTGGTACCAGAAGCACTACAATGTGGAGCTTGGCGCGAAGAAGGACCAACCCGACGTCGCCCCTAAGCCGGAGGAGATCCAGGTGGGGCGTTCGAGTGTGTCTCCTTCCGCGGGACGTCTTGGGACTTGTACTGGGTGACACTACCGATAGCGTCTGCGCCCGCAGCAAGTCTGCAGATTTTGGTATGGTCTGGAGTCGGCCCGGCATCCCATATCCATCCTACGGCTGAAGTTGCATCGACTGCAGCAGCAGGACCAGCTGCGGATGCTGGATGGCGCTTTGGAGTTCAGCTGCCGGAGGGGTTAGCAGCTAATGAACGGAGGTTGCACGTTTGCTTTAGGACTTCACGTCGCTATGATTGCAAGGCATGCCTGTGGACTGGTTGATGGGGGCAGAAGCTAACCTGGCGTGTGTGGGGCCTCTGCACCTTTCATCATAGCTTATGTCGGGGCCTATCGTAAGTCCTGACCCAACGTCATGACATGCGTTTGTGTTCCTTCACAGGGCTCGAACCACGTGAAGCGGAAGATCAAGGAGCGCCTGCAGAAGCGCAAGCTGGACCCGCATATGGCCGAGCAGTTCTCGACGGGTCGCCTGTTCGCCTGCATCGCCTCCCGCCCGGGCCAGTGCGGCCGCGCCGACGGCTACATCCTCGAGGGCAAGGAGCTGGAGTTCTACATCAAGAAGATGCAGAAGAAGAAGTCGAAGGCTGCGTAAAGCATGGCCGGTCACGGATTTCCGGTGGTGTAACAGACCTGTCACGCGTTACTTCCTTGCCCTCGCGAAGATACTTGCACGTGACTTGGGATGGTCAGTTTAAACAAGGAAAAGGGCTTTGCGCGCATCCATTGGTATATCGACAGCTTGGAAGCAAATGTGTGAAACCCGGTTACGCATCTAACCTCTGAAGGTCAATGTAGATCAATGGCGCCGCAAATAGACGCGATGCCTTACAGAGATGGGTACTAAGGGATACACTTCAATCTGCAGTACACGTAGTCATCGGAGGTTCTGAACTGTTCTGCAGTGAAACCATGCCGAGCCATCGCCATGGGTCGCCGACATGCCACAAACATAGCATGTACGTTCGGGAGCAACAAATACAGTGCAGTACACGGTGCGCCCCGGTTCCGCTACTTGTGCCTTGTCCTCAATATCTTCACTATATGGTCCTGGCCGCCTAAACAGTCAGGCATTAGCGATGTCATTACGAATGACTGAGGAAGTACCACATGACGGGATTGTATGTGCACGGCTCTGCGCACACCGATTTTAAAGGGCCTCCTAACTTGTGTCCAAACAGCTATGCCACGGTTCTAATTGTGTTGGTTGCGTCCGCTTTCTGCCACTTGGGACCGTGCATGGCACAACACACTGGTTAGCGTAGCACTTCATACACGGTCTGACGCAATGTTGTTGGCAGGTGTTGGCAGCCATCTGGTGAGCAGATCTGCGTTAGCGCCCGGATGCGCCCGGGGCAGACGACAGACACCTACATCAAGACGAGTGCGATGCGCAATCAGCAGCCGAAGGGCTCGGTGGACACACATGTGCACGTACGACACGACAGCGAAGCCAATCGTAGTAATGTTCGTATGAAAGAAGCCGCAGGGCCTTCCGTTTTGATGCCCTTTGCATGTAATCGTCTGCGATGGAGACGTGTCCCCTGACGTCGGAACTGGAACTACAATGACAGTTCATTCACTGCCTGAACTTTCACGAACTTCCAACGCCGATTGAATTCAGCGCAGGTTGACTTGGCCCTCATACGCACAACCCTGAGCCCGAACCGACATTTGCACATCAAAAGTAGATGGTCACAAGTTAGGAGATTCGAGAGTTGCTCAGGAAAGGTGTTGTTCGCGTCATCTTGTGTAGGAACCCCGGGCTTGCCGCGCGCGCCACAGTACCCTACCCGGATGTTGTATTGCAGCAAAAGTCTTAACCGGCACTGGGGCCTCCAGAACATGAGCTTATCTCTGTATAAGGATTTTTTGGCCGCAAGAAATGCGATGGTGTTGAGCCTTCTTGACCCGTGGGTCCCTGCACTGTCCCCGACGTGGAAGAAGATCAACTTGGGTCAGCGCAACAGCAGTCTTTTCCTAAAGGCTCAGCTGATGCCAGTGCCGTATTGACAATCGCAGTCCATGCTCAACTGGAGTTCAAGCCGAACCTCCGACATCACACGGGGGTGTGCAAACGTTGATCGATGGTATTTTCTCATGATCATTTTTTGGATTACTTCGGTTAATAACCAATGAAATTTATCTATGATGACCGGTTGCACCCGGGATGATTGTCAGGTACTGCCAATGAGCAAGCTCAAATTGGTTACAGAAACCAATCAAATAATATGCTTGCGTCATTCAAACTACAAGGTATTTATAATCTGTAAATGTATCCTGCTGCTGCACGCAAATTTGCGCTGCCGCAGACAACCAAGCTGGTAATATAGTTGATGTATTAGCACAATCAAAATTGCATAGATTAGCTGTAATAGCTCTCTGGAGGACGGAGACAGAGCTTCTCCCCGATGTGCGTACGACGATCTTTGTACCGCAATTCCTCGCAAAATGATCATAGTGCTTGAGCACATTTGTCAAGTGTCGTCGTTGCTGAAACCGGGGCTGTTACCGTCACCATAACTATCTATTAAAGATGGCCCTGATGATGAAGCGCTCGGCCGTGGCCGCTCGCCCGGCGGTCTCGCGCAAGTCCGTGGTCACCTGCGTTGCGCGCCAGTCATGGCTGCCGGGTGCCGAGATCCCGAAGCACCTGGACTCTCCCGCTGCTCTGGCGATGGCGGGCAACTTCGGTAAGCCTGGCGCGGCGGCTTTTTATGGCAGTCTGTGTGGAGCATCTGGGGACGAGTAACCTCAAGTTGAGTCCTTTAGAAATCTAACAGCTAATCACACCATCTTTGCAGGCTTCGACCCGCTTGGCCTGGGCAAGGACCCTGAGGCTCTGCGCTGGTGAGAGTCGCTGATTGCAAGCAAACATGGCGTTTGTTTTCTTGTCTCCAATGTTTCCGGTGACCAGTGAGAAGCATAATTTAGTAAGTTATGTTTGATGTATCATAAGCGTGGACCTTTTCCATGCCTCCAATTCCTCAGGTACCAGCAGGCCGAGCTCGTGCACTCTCGCACTGCTATGACCGCCGTGGCGGGCATCCTGATCCCCGGCGTAAGTGACGAAGGTTGACTCCGTTTTTTGATCGCGTGCGCAAACTGCTGGCATGCCCGGGGGCTTTGCTGGTGTGTGTGTTCATATGCACGGGAGTCTCACCTACCCTTCCCCGTGCCTCTCCATTTCCCCGTAAATTAGCTGCTGACCAAGGCTGGTGCCCTGAACGTGCCGGAGTGGTACGACGCCGGCAAGGTTGCGATCGAGAACTCCTTCGCTCCCTTCGGTAAGCGCCGGTGTTGACTCCCCTTCGCCATCATCACTCGTTACATGGAATGAAGCGTGGGGAGATTTTCTCAGCCATATCTACTCAGGACTGGGACCATGATGCCGTGCTGCTATCTTCGTCGTGCAGGCGCTCTGCTGGCCGTCCAGTTGTTCCTCACCGGTTTCGTTGAGGTTAAGCGCTGGCAGGACTTCCGCAAGCCGGGCAGCCAGGCCGAGAAGGGCAGCTTCCTGGGCTTCGAGTCTTCTTTCGCCGGCACTGGCGACAACGGCTACCCCGGCGGCATCTTCGACCCGATGGGTGAGTGTGCTATAGCGCCCTTGTGTGCTGCTTCGGGTGGCCCCTTCCGCGGCAACAGGTATTGGATCCAGTGCCTTGACCGTTGTGAATGCCTGCACATGTTGGCCTGCACATGTTCGAGTTCTTAGGACTTGTTAGCCTAATCTTTGGATGTGCTCTGAAATCGTCAGCTCTTGTCGTACGCCTCTGAACAGGCCTGTCCAAGGACGCTGATAAGCTGGCTGACTGGAAGCTCAAGGAGATCAAGAACGGCCGCCTGGCCATGGTAAGTAGGGTGATATAGGCGGTTTGAAGCACAGAGTCGTATCAAGAAGGTTGCTTGGGTTTCCTGCAGCCCGCCTCTTCGCAAGTGAGAGACTGGTCGTTTCCTCTGCAGGTTGCTTTCCTCGGCTTCACTGCCCAGAAGTTCGCGACTGGTGAGTTTCCTGGCGAGTCCGAATGGAATTGGCATACCGGGGCATGTCGGACACTCTTGCTAGGAAACCTGTTGTTGAGACCAGTAGCAGGACGCCCTTGTCTCAGAACTGTAACACGGGGCCAACCAGCGTTGTGCCATATCCCTGTCGCCATTGCAGGCAAGGGCCCGATTGACAACCTGTTCGCTCACCTGGCGGACCCATGGCACGTCAGCTTCGCCTCCAACGGCGTTTCGCTGCCGTTCCTGTGAACCGTCTGCGCCCCCATGCTAGTCGCATGAGCGCATTTGTTCACCATTTCATCGCTGTGGGTTGGTTAGGTGGTGCGGATCCGGTGAACGGCGTGTCGTCGTTGAGCTTCGCTTTCCGACAGAGCACGCGTTCTGGGTACTGAGCTGGTGTGCTCGCCTTGACGCTGAGAGGAGCAACGCGGCGTGCGCTTGCACTCTCGTTTTTGTATAACAGGTGCCGAGAAGAGAATGTTTGAACCGATTCAGCCTAGTTTTGTCGCCACGCTCATGGTGCACGATGTTGCGATGGCCCCGGTAGGCTGCGAATGAGTGTGTCTCTGACCCACAAGGTGCTCTCAGGCACTTGATGTAAGGTCCCCGAGTACGGTTTGCGCCTACCATTCTAGCTATAAGGCATAAGTATCGCAGAATACCTTCACGGCATCTGAGTGTGTGCGTGGAAATCAAATGTATTAACCATTTAAGGCCTTCTCACCAGACTTCGATCCAGGAAACGCAGGGGCATGCACCAGCTGAACCCGAGATAAATGAAGAGTTGACGTTTACCGAAAACTGATATGAGAAGAGTTGACGTTTACCGAAAACTGATACGGGTGTAATATCATGCACGCAACCGTGACCCGCAAGACGCCGTACCTATACTTTTTCATGCAACCCCCCTCTCATGTACGGTTTGTAAACCTCTTAAGCGCATATGTAAGGTGCATCTGTCAGTATCTGTAGGAAACATTGCGGCTTGCCAGGTGTAGCGCTGGTGATTGACCATGATAACTACAGCTCATACTCAATGCTCAGGACTAGAACACAATCAGCTCATACTCAATGCTCAGGACTAGAACACAATCAGCCCGTATACGAGATTGGTATTATGGCGTGAACGTTTTTCCGCGGTAACACATTCGAACGCGTGTTGCGATGGTGGGCACCCCATGTATTCCGACGAACTAACTCTAAATGTCATTACTCTGACCACCCCGGATATGGTAGCCTACAATCAACGCCTGCAGCGGCAAGACACAATGGGAGGTTTGCCGGAGTACGAATGGAGCCCCCCAACCCCAAACATAACACATTGTTTGTATGTTTGTCGGATATTGGTTCGCTTGCCACTAATGGAGTTCACATCTGGTTAATACTTCAATGAGTAATCTTCAATACTCCCCAACACCGCTGAATCCGCCCCGACCTCCTGCAGTGTGCGGGGGCCTGAGACAGCGTGTGGGATCCAGAGACAGCGTGTGGGGGCCTGGTACGGCATGTAGGGGCCCGAGAAAAGGTGGTGCACAAAACAGAACCGTAACACTTGCGCGGCATAAAACGCATCCAGGGTACGACCCTGGTCATCATCACTGATGCCTCCCAAAGGAGCTGCGTCAAGTGTGCGTTTTACAGCACCCGGTGTTCCCCACGAGATCTCTCTCTGCGGGTACTGAACGGGCCCAGAGTAGCAACCTTAGGCCACAGTGTGGCACAACGGTGTTAATCTGGCTCGGCCGTAAACGCTCTCATTGCCCATGGCTGGCCCCCATGAGCACACTTCTCAGTGTGCAAGGCGTCAGCGAGGGGTCAAAGAGAGGCAAACAAAACACGAACACGCACACGGCAAACAACTTTTTCATCGCGTGGCGCGTTTCAAGGTAGGCTCGGCGTCCGATTCATCAGAAGACACGTCGGATAATGGAGCACTCGTCAAGGCAACTTCCGAAGGAGCGGGCGAGTGAGAACGACCTTGAGGTGCTTCCCGCAGATACTTCAGGACGGCTGCATGTGAACGGAAAGTCCGTCCTGACGGAGATGTGTAAGTGTTCGTTGTAGTGCGCCCTGTTCGCCCGTTGCTGCGAGTTGTTAGGCGGACCTTCACAACAACAGTCCATCCGTCTTCAAGTATGAGACCTGCATGCAACACCAATTCGCATATCATCGACTTCTTACAACCTAAAAAGGCAAGCGGTCACCTATTGCAGGCATCTCTAGGTTGTACCTTGCTGGGCCGCCGAGCACTTCAAATTGAAAAGCGCGGCTGCCGAAAGGCTTGAAGTATCCTCCTGCAAGATCAAGGTGCAAATGACGATAAGCTCGTGCAAGGATCCAGAGATGACGTTCCAGGCAGGTCTGCTATCATACCGCGCACCTCGGCAATACGCTGAGCAAGCGAATCCATAGAACTTGGTGTAAGCATAGATGAATGATTTCGTTTAAGACCGTGCATCGCCAGCAGGTCCGCAACGGCAGCAGGAAAAGTGGTAATCATTGTCGATCCACAGATTTGGCTTCTGTGCGACTATGGTAAATTGGTAGTGAATGTTATGTGCACTACACGATGAGTTATTATCTTTTAAGTGACCGCCGCCATTCCCAGCCGTACTCATTGTACAGACGGTTCCATGAAGTTTAAATTTGCAGGTCCATCTTGAGATATCGCGGCAAGCCTATTGCAAGAATGCTTTCTCAACGCGAGCAGGCAGAAAGAAATTTGCGCATAGGAGAGATATGAAAGCTGCTGCAGTTTCTATGTAAATGGGCAA
Source organism: Eudorina sp. 2006-703-Eu-15 (assembly GCA_003117195.1). Taxonomy (NCBI): domain Eukaryota; kingdom Viridiplantae; phylum Chlorophyta; class Chlorophyceae; order Chlamydomonadales; family Volvocaceae; genus Eudorina; species Eudorina sp. 2006-703-Eu-15. The sequence goes on from BDSI01000013.1 coordinate 1,316,930, forward strand.
GGCTTAGATTTACTCGATTACCTGACCAAAGCCTTCGGCGAAGTGGCCTGCCCCGGTCGTCGTGGGTCTCTTATGGACCATGCTTAGAGACTTGAACCCAAATTAGGTTGGAGGCTGCTGATTGGAAACGTACGAAAAGCTCATCAAACCGCTCGCTGGACAATGCACATCAAGGTATCAGTAAGATAGTCTTGTTCGCAAGTTGATGGCAGATTTGGAACGTGTACAGTACAGAAGGGGCTGTCTTGTTTCGCGACAACGTGTTGGACATACTTGAATGCGCGAATCCCGAGTACTGGATACTGGATGCGCAGGTAGCCAATTATGAAGGTTTTCAGGTTTCTTGCACCTTCAGCCCTCATCCGCCAACCTTTCGCGCCAAACTCTGTCACTCCCAACCCACCACATCGTGCCCGCAGGTGCCCGCACAGTCCTGCGCTCACGGCAACACACAGCTGCCCATTCGCAGCATCCCAACGCGGCCAGCCATACGACTTACATTCGGCGATTGCACGCCCTCGAGCACTTGGCAAAAGTCCATGAACCCCCACAACCCTCCACTCCGATGCCGCCGCCGCCGCCCGACGCAGCACTCCAAGCGCCGCACCCCCCGCCGCAACCGCCCTAGCCGCGGTGGCCTCTGCCCACCTGCCCCTGCGCTGCCCTGCAGCCCACCCGCCGGGTACAGCAGCGACATGCGCCGCTGCGCACACGCCTCCAGCACCGCATCTCTCGCCCCCGGGCCCCAGCCCTGGCCTCCCGCTTCCCTACACACCGCCTGACCCGCCCCCCCAGACAGCTGCGATGGTTCCGCCGGCACCGCGCGTACACCATCTGGACAGCTGTCCTGGCGACCCATGACCTGCCGTGTGAGGGACTTACTCGGGTACCCTTATGACAGCCTGCGGCGACGCTGCTCGACCTGCGGCCCTCGTAGCACATTGCCTGTCCGTACACCGTACAGTCACCCCACGCCACCTGGGTACACTGATAAAGAGCACCGGGCTGGTTCCCGCCTCCAAACCGGGCGGCGGCGCTTGGGACCGTTCGAGTCCGCGGCAGCCGGCCCCGAGGGAGCCCGAGCTTGCGGCTGCTGTCCATTCGGCCGCATACAGCCGCTTGGCTGAACGTCGAGGTGCCATCCCGCCATGCCTCGCATCATGAGCGGGGAAACCCCGGCTGCTCGTAAACCTGCTGCTCGGAACGCCTCCCCCCGGCCGACACTGAAACATTCACATAATGCCCAGCCGCATCTCAACCTGATCTCTTGTCACGGATTCGCAGCTCCGCAGCTGCAAGCAATCACGGATATGCAGCTGCCAGCTCTCCTCTTCTCATGGTAGCTGTCATGAGGGGCCCGCTGTGTTGGACGGGGCCCCCAAGAGCTCCACCCATGCCGCTGCCACAAGTACTACCCGCGACGTGGCTCGGGAGGAAGAGGCCCATAAACCCTGTACCACCGGGCTCACTTCCTAATACTGATAGACTTTGGTAACTCACATAGTGCCCAACGAAATGCCGCATCCTGGGTACACGCCGAGAGGTCGCCCTAGACCAGGTCGATGGCGTCGTTGCTGAGCTTGTCCGCCTCGGCGTTCCACTCCCTGCGGGCCAGAAAAGCGGGGCAGCAGCCGCTGCCTCCATTCAGTGACAAGGATCGGGGACACGCCGACCCAACGGCGAGCGTCGACTGCATCACCGGAACAACCCTACCGGAAGAACCCTAGAGGTTCCTCCCCGCGAAGGGCCCATAACTACGTCCCAGGTCACGTAAATATTCTGCCTCGTCAACAAGCGCAGGCCTCCCCAACGCCCAGGCTGCAGGGCCGAAACGCAACTGCTTAAACTAAATCTCACCCAACGGCCCCGCACATGGGCTACGACACCCCAAAACCAAACCGCAATTTATCGGACGCGCAGCATAAACCCCCGCGGTGGGTTAGGACAGCACGGGTGGTCATCAGTACTCGTGGTTGACGGTGCGCGCGCCCTAACCACTCCAACGACCTCGACCGCAACCACTAGCGCCCACCGCCGTGGGCTGCCCCTCGCACCCCTCCTCCAACCCCATCACTGCATCTACTCCTGCACACCCGGTTTGCTCCTCCCCACAACACCGGCCCACAGATCCGCGGACGCCCCTCCCAAACACGCCATGTCCAGGTAGGCCCCCCCTCAGGCCCCTTCCCCGCCCCACCCCCCACCCCGCCCCCCCTCCCGCGAGCTCACCGGGGTATGTGCCGTATCTTGAACTCGCTCAAGCCCCTCGTCTCCTCGTGTACCTGGTCGCACAGCTTCTGCAGGTGCTCCTTGTTGATGCGCCACCCGCCGCCCACCTGCTGCACCACCAACTTGCTGTCGCCCTGGGCGTGCACCCGGCGCACACCCAGCCGCCGGGCCAGCTGCAGGCGGGGAGGGCGGGAAGGGCGGGGAGGGCGGGAAGGGCGGGGAGGGCGGGAAGGGCGGGGAGCATGTGGGGGAAGCGATGATGGAGCCGGGTAGGCGGGTGAAGGAGCGGTGAAGGGGGAACTGCGAAGCGCCTGGCGACGAAACATCTCCACACCAAAAGGATTTAAAGTTGTAACCCGGGGGCCGCAGTGGAGCCGGCCGATCAGCGTCGCGGTGGCAGGGTGGAGTGCCCCGCAGGTAGCCGCCGCGGGAATAGTCCGCACCCGCACTCCTGCGTGATTTGGGCGGCGGGTGGCGCCCTTTGCCGTTTGCCCTCCAGGGAAGATCGCGGCCGCGGAGATGCTGCTGTCAAGCCCGGCCTTGCCCCTTCCCCCGCACCGCACCGCACCCCCCCCCCGCCGCGGGGGCCGCCCCGCCGTCCTCCCCCTCACTCGCCTTGAGCCCCTCAATCAGCGCCGTGTACTCGGCCTCGTTGTTGGTGAAGGGGGTGCCCATGTACTTGCGCAGCCGGCAGACCTGCCGGAGGTGGTCGTACAGGGGCGAGAAGGGCAGACTGGTGGGTGCCATGTCCAAGGGCCGGACGGGTGGGTGGGAGAACACGAGCAGCCGCCTGGGCAGCAGCAGGGCCCCGCCCCAGGTTCCCCCGGGGGGGCGGATCAGTCCGGGGGTCGGAGGAGGGGCCGTCCCCGCCTCGCCCCGGTCCCTTAGCCGCCCGGTCCAAGCACTCCCACCTACCACGTCACCGTTGTACCGCAGCACAGCTCCGCAGCCCGCCTGGCCCGGGTTGCCCCGCGCAGCGCCATCAAACTCCTGCGCTTGCGCATGCAGGGACCACAACACACACACGCGCGGGGGACCCCAGTTGCCAAAGGGGGGGGAGGTGGTATGAGGAGGATGAGGGTGGTAGGCGGCTGGGCAGCGACAAGTGTTTGAAGCCGCTGCAGTGGACCTCGCCAAATATACATGCAGCACACCAAGCAGAGGTCCGGCAATGAGTGACGTCACGGCTGCCGTACCAACGGAAGGGCTCGCCCGCGAGCGAGTTCCCGTACTCTGTTGCCCCCTCCGTACTCAGTTGCCCCCTGCCCTACGCATATATGTCTCCCTACCCAGCCGTCCGCCTCACAACCGCCCAGAACACCGGACAAGCCCACAAATCCTTAAACCTCCAAAACTCAACCGTGCAAGCGTGCGAGCCCACCTCCTCTGGGTCGTTCTCTTTGAAACCTCCTCCCGCCCCCTTTGGACATCCCACCACCCTGATCCCTCGCCGGCATCCCCACACCCACGTGCCCGGGCATCACATGATCCAGCAGGGCCGTACTCACCAGGTCGTACACATGGCCGTTCCGGATGGGCACCAACGGCCCCTCCACCACCGGATCATATCGGCTGCCGCCGTACGAAGATGCCCGGCTCGAGGGCCGGCTGTAAACCGGGTTGGAGGACCCGCCGCCGTGGGGACGGGGCGGCGGGGGGTACGAGTTCACAATCAGGATGCCGGATGTGACGACTTGGCGGGGACGGTGTCGGTCGGTTGGGAGGTCGGAACGCCGAGGGATCTGGGCGGGAGGGGGCGGGTAGTAGTCATCGTCCTCGGAGCCGTAGCCGTCGCGGCCACGCTTTGGAGCCGCTTTGGGGGGCGCGGGGCCGGCCGCGAGGTACGCCTCCGCCTGGAACCGGGTTTTGAAGGACTTGTGCTGGGCGCCCGGGTACCCGCTGACGAGCGGCTGCACGTCAGACCAGTCGTGGTAGATGCCTGGCCGTCTGCCGACGCGCACGGCGTAATACTTGTTGCCCATGGCGCACGCCGATACCTTCAGCGGGCTGCGATACGCTGTTCCTATGTCACGAAAATTGCCTTCAGTAGGAATCTGTGTTTTAACAAAAGAGCCTTGCTTCTTGTTGCGAACGTATTGAAAGGCTGCCTTAATACTCGGACGGTGCAGCGAATTGCTCACCAGGCGCGACCCAACGACCAGGCGCCCTGTCATGGACCCATTAGGGTAATTTTCGTTTAATTGAGAACTATATTTCGCAGGATCCGGCTGTTAAAGGTCGTTCCGCGATCGAGCTTTTACGACAGCGGTTTTACGCGCGAAAGGTCAGCTCCGCAAATCCCGACAGGCCAATGCCGCCCTCACCACGCAAACGATTCATGTAATGCTTACATTGCTCATAATTGCCTTTACAGGGCTACGGTGCCACTCGGCAGAGCCCGCTCCCGACCTTCCCAATCCGCATCGCACGCTTACGCGCCATCCCCCGCCTGCAGCAAGCCCGCCAGTTCCGAGCACCGGTCAAAGCCTGCGGGGTATCCCCCAACCGCTACAATTCCCCCGTCCCCACAACCCCTCCACTCCGACGCTGCCGCCGCCCGACGCAGCACTCCGAGCGCCGCACCCCCCGCCGCAGCCGCCCTAGCCGCGATGGCCTCGGCCCCGGCCGGCCCTCCTGCCCCTGCGCTGCCCTGCAGCCCACCCGCCGGGTACAGCAGCGACATGCGCCACTGCGCACACGCCTCCAGCACCGCGTCTCTCGCCCCCGGGCCCCAGCCCTGGCCTCCCGCTTCCCTACACACCGCCTGACCCGCCCCCCCAGACAGCTGCGATGGTTCCGCCGGCACCGCTGCCGACTCCGCCCACAGCCGTTCCCCCCCACCCACCACCCCAGTGCCAACCCCGACCCCCTGGCCCCGCTGCGCCGCCGCGGGGGGTACAGCCGCGGCCTCCCGCCGCAGCTCCGTAATCAGCCTGGCCGCCAGCGCTGATGCCAGCGCCAGCGGCGGTGCGCCCGATGCCGCGTAGGCGGCCAGCGCCGCCGCCAGCGCCGCCGGCGGCAGCGCGGGCAGTGCCGCCGCCACGGGCGGCACTGCGGCGTCCAGCGCCTCCTCGTTGTGGAATCCCAGCTGCGCCAGTGACTCCAGGGAAGCCACCAGGTCCGTCACCTCCGTCAGTGGGGCGGCGGTGGTGGGATCCAGGGGAGGGTGAGACTCGGCGCGGTGAGGCCGCGGGCGGGTCGGGGGGCCCCGGTCTGAGGCTGGCGAGCGCAGCCCGGAGGTGGAGGTGGAGGAGGAGGCGGAGGAGGAGGCGATGGGGGAGGCCGCAGAGGCGATGCGGCTGAGCTGGAGGCCCCGGGACAGGGTCGCGATCTGCGTGACGTGACGTGACGTGAAGGCGGGTGAGGGCGGGCGTGTCAGGCGCAGGGGCAGGGGCAGGGGGGTCAAGCAGGAGGCGCAGGGGGTGGTGGGAAGTGAAGCTTTTGAAGAGGGGCGGGCGGGCAGAGGTGGGCGCGCGGGTGGGTGGTTCGTGTGGCGGGCAGGGGAGTAGCCGGGTATGCGTGGGTGGGGTTGGGTTGAACTGGGTCCCCGGGTACCATTCACCCGACCTACAAATCCCCCAGCCCCCACCTCGAACCCCTCAGCACAGGCCACCGGGGGCTGGCTGCCCGGCAATCCAACATGACCTCACCCTGGCCAACCCCACCTTACCCCACCCCACTCCGTCCAATGCCCCAGCACCCTGGGGTTCTTATTAACCCCAGGACCCCCCCTTCCCTCCCCAGGGAGGGGACGGGTCCACACGGGTGTGTGTGAGACCCCCCGCAGCGGCGGCACCCACTCTGGCCGCCGCTGCCGTACACAGCTCCGCGTTGAAGTGCCCCGCCGCCGCGAACCCCGCCAGCACCGAGCGCAGCTCCGCGGGTGACGCCGCCGCCGCCAGGGGCGCCGCCGCCGCCGCCGCCAGGTGGTCGAGGACCGCCGTGGGCGCTGCGCCGCCGCCGCCACTGGATGCCACGGGGTCCTGCCCCGGGATGTGCCTCCCTCCGCCCCCCAGGCCCCCCAGGCTATGCACCAGGGAGGCCACCAGGGACAGGTCGGGGAAGCCCGAGGGTGGCACTCGCAGGAGCTGGGCGCACGCCTGGGAGTGGGGGGGGAAGGGAGGGCGGGGGGAGGGCGGGAGGGAGGGTAAAGGAAATCGGAAGGGAGGGGGGAAACCGGAAAGATGGAACAGGAGATGGGATATAGGGCAGTGGTAAGGGAGCGTTGGGGTAGGGGATGCGGCAGCGGTTGCGGGCCGGGGTTGGAAGGGGCCGAGGTCGGATGAAAGGCGGACGACCCGCGGGTCACTGCCGCCTCATCGCCCCAAGTGTGCACGCCGTGCCCACCTCCTGAACGAACGCCGCCATTACGTCACCGCTCCGAGACCTCCCGCCGTCCTCGAGGCCCTCCCGCCGCGGCTGCTGCTGCTGCTGCTGCAGCTGCAGCTGCCCCGCCTGCTGCGCTGCGTCGTACTGGGTCAGCACGCGCAGCAGCCGCGCCACGTGGGTGGGTCTCAGCTCCCGGACCCGGAGGGTGGCGGCCACCAGCAGCCCCTCCAGGGCCTCCCCGGGGTCCACCGCCCGGGGGGAGGGCGGGCGCGGGGGCGGGGACGGGGAGAAGGGCGGGGGCGGGGTCGCCGCAGCGGCGGCCTCCGTGCCGGCTCCCACCGCAGCCCTCGGGGCTTCCCCCGCCGCCACCTCCTCAGAGCCCCGACCCACGGGACCCGGTGGACGGGTCGGCGGGGGACCCGCCTCGGCCGCTGCCTCGGCCGCCTCCGCCACTGGAGATGGGGGACTGACGGGCGGTGGGCCCGGGTGGGGGTGGGGGTGGGTGAGGGAGGCGGCCATCAGCGCCTCCGCGGTGGTGCACAGCTCCGCCGGCGTCAGTGCGCCTGCAGGAGGGGCGGTTGTGAGGGCGGTTGCCAGGGCGGTTGTGAGGGTGGTTTGAGGGGGAGGGCAAGCCCGGCTCGCGACGCCTCTTGCCTCGAACATGTGCGTTGGTTTGAACTCCCCCTGTCCTACACCCTAACATTCTACACCCCGGGTTAGGTCCCCGTTCACACCCCGCGGACTTACATCCGCTTCCCCCTCCCCCCGCCACACACACAACCGGCTCGCGGCTCAGTTCTCTTTGGCACACACACCCGGGTGGGCCTGTGCTCACCTTTCCTGAGCCGCCAGCTGCCCCAACCCGGCATCCCCCCCCCCCGGTCGTGCTAAGCGGCACCCGCCCACCCGGACCCGGCACTCCCCTCCCCCGCACCTCCGCTGATCCGCAGCTGCTCCCCCAGCCGCTCCCAGACAGCCCCCTCCCGCCAGCCCAGCCGAGCCAGCGACCAAGCCACCCCCGCCAGCTCCGTCGGCGGACACTGCCGCAGCCGCTCCGGCAGCCGCTGCGCCAGCGCCGCCGCCGCCGCCGCCACCCGCTCGCGCTCCCCGCCCCCCGCCCTCGCATTCCCCTGCTCCGCTCCGGAACCACTCGACGACAGCGCCCCCAGCGCCTCGAGATGCCGTACCGCCGCCCACAGCGCGTTGGCGAGGTTCCGACCGGACATCGCTTCCCCGCCCGGCGGGGGGCCCGCCGCCGCCGCCGTCCCCGCCGCCGCCGCCACCCCCGGCGCCGCCGCCGCCGCCACCGCGCGGTCCAGCAGCGCCGCGAAGGCTTCCGTGTGTTCGTGCGCCCCCGCCCGGGCCAGGGCCGACAGTGTGTTGGCGACATGGTGAGGGGCCATGTCAGCCAGGTGGGCCTCCACGCCTCGGGCCACTGCGCGCCAGGCTCGTCGGCCGGGTGCGTTGAGGCGGGCCAGGGCCAGGGCCACCACAGACACGTCCTGGGCGGGGAGGGGCAGGGGCGGGGCCGGGGGGTTACACTGATAAAAAGGAAGAAACCAGAAACGAATGGGGGAGGGGGAAGAAGGGAGGAAAAGGGAGGGAATTTCCCTCAGGGAAAGGGAGGATGCGGTAAGAGCGGGGAGAGCTGGACGTTGCGGGGTGGGGCGGGGCGGGGCGGGCAGAGGGGTGCGATGGGGCGCGGCAGTCCAGGTGCAAGAAAGAGAAGCAGAGAGGTCTAGGGTATGTAGCGGTGATGTTGGACAAAGTTAGCTGCGCTGGCTGCCCATTCGGCGCCCCGGCCCCCCCTTTTACCCCTCTCCACCACTGCATAGCCACCCATGGGCTGTGTGTGCCCCATGCGCCCCTCTCCTCCCCTCCCGACCACCAGGGCACAGCCCCCCTCCGGCCCCGAGCGGTATCCCTGCTGATGCCGTCCCCCCTCTCCCTCCGCACCAACACACCAGCGAGGCCTACACCGCAATCGCCGCCGCTGGAGATCGCCTGAGGTATGTTACTGTACCGCATCCCGATCGGACCTTTGCTCTGCCATCGGCCAGCAGCATCGCACGTCCGCCGTTTTCCTGTCCCCCATTTCCTGAGGTTTCCTTTGCTTGACTTTTCAACCCCCGTCCCCCGCCCCCCGTCCCCCGTCAAGGTATTCCGTCTGAACCCCCACCTAAATCACCCCACCTCTACCCACCCACCCACCCCCAAACCCACGCACCCCCTAAACCCACCCACCCCCAGCCACCCACCACTGCGTTTCCTGTCCTCAGCAGCTCCGCCCGGTCCTCACACAGCGCATCCAGCAGCGGCCCCCACAGCGCCTCCCCCCGCGAGGGCGCCACCCCCACCTCCGCCAGGCAGTGCAGGCAGGTGGCCAGCTGGCGGGCGCCGCAGCGCCGCAGATGCGCAGGCTGAGCCAGCGCCGCCGCCAGCTCCGCCGCCAGCTCGCGCTGCGCTGCGCGGTCGGCCGCCCGGCGGCTGGTGCCCGACATCTGTTGGGTTGGGTTGGGTTGGGGTGGGGTGGGGTGGGGTGGGGTGGGGTGGGGTGGGGTGGGGTGGGGTGGGGTGGGGTGGGGTGGGGTGGGGTGGGGTGGGTGGGTTGGGGTGGGTGGGCGGGTGGCACGTGGAAGGTGAACTGCAACGGCGGCAGGTGGTTGCGGTGATGGCGCCCTCACAGGCCCCTCCCTGGTCCCTGCCGTATCCGCACCCAGCCCTGAAGGCCCCTAGCAAAGCCACGTCACAACGCGGTCGAAACCGACACACATCCCCCGGGTGCTGCCCGGGTGGCCTAGGTCCCCTGGGCCGTACTGTCAAACTGTCGATCGATGCAGCTGTCGAGCTTCACACCCTGGCCCCCCTCACCCCACACCCTGGGCCCCCTAATCCCACACCCTGGCCCCCCTCACCCCCCACCCTGGCCCCCCTCACCCCACACCCTGGCCCCCCTCACCCCACACCCTGGCCCCCTCACCCCACACCCTGGCCCCCCTCACCCCCCACCCTGGCCCCCCTCACCCCCCAAGTCCCCCTCCCGGACCTTCGCTCGGGCAGCGCCGCAGCACGACCACGTCCGCCCATGTCCTACATCCCTCCCCTTCCCCCCGCCAGCTGTCCGAGGCCTACAAGGTGGGCGTCGTCGCATCGCTGGAACTCCTGGTACAGTTGATCTTCACCGGACTTTTGCTCTGGCGGCAGCGCAGTCTGCATATGCCTACCAATTTCCCTTACCCCCCTCCTCCCCCCCTTCGCACACCGCCCACCTGCGTCAGCCGCGTCATGGCCGCCACCAGGGCCAGGGCGTCCACCGCCTCCGAGTGGCGGGACAGCACCAGCCGCAGGTCCACGGCGCTGCGGCTGAGGCGGATCTGACGCATCAGCTGAACCACCGCCGAGCTGGGGCCCGGGCCGGCGCCGGGGCCGGGGCCGGGCACTGCCGCGGGGGGTGCGGTCCCAGCGGGCGCCGGTGGGTCTACCTGGACCTGGACCTGGACCTGGACCGCATGCGGCGGGGCCCCGTCTTCCAGGCCCGGCAGGCTGGGGAGCGGGGGTGCTGGGCGGGGGTCAGGCGGCGAGGGCGAGGTGGGAGGGGCTGCGGCAGCTGCACGCGGATCCGCAGCGGGGCTGACAGGGGGGCTGGGAGTGGGGTTGGCAGTAGCGCTGCTGGGAGCGGGATTGGGGGAGGGTGAGGGGTGTGTGGCGACGGGGCCCGTTGGCTGGGGGGAATCCGCTTCTGGGTGTGTGTGGTAGGCTGCAAGGGAGGAGCCGAGCTGCCGGGGCACTGAGGGCGGTAAGGACGCCGATGCCAATGGAAGCGAGGTCCGATAGACGAAGGCGGGGCGCGTCGAGTATCCGCTGCGGCTCCAACTGCTCCGAAGCGCCGGATCTGGAGCCCCGCTTGGAGCGGAAGCGGCCGGGTTGCCGGGCGGGGGAACTGGGCGCGACCCGATTTCCTCCGGCACGTCGTACTGGATGCAGCGATATATATTCAAAGAGCACCATGATCTCTGTTGATGTTGCAATGCGTGTTCACAGAAACGGGCCAGTGCCGCAGCGGCGCATCGACACGAGCGCGTCAGTTCTGACGCTTCTGAAAGTATCCACATCTAATACAACATCGGTCAGCGCACACAATATATTTTAAGACAACATGCACGTTGAACCTCGCTGGCTTGATGACGCGATCGAGAAACGGTCAGTCTGTTGGGCCAAACCGCCGCCGGAAGTGCACTGTTAGTATGTTACAACATGTGGCCAGGCTGTGCAAAGCAACTGTTGAATAATTATTGAAATATTTGAAAGCAAACATGCACTGGGTCCCTTCTGTCGAGCGCATTAAACAAGCTCGTCCCAATTACTACCGTACATGTCTCCTCAGTGCTTATCTTTCCTCCGCTGCAAGGGCACACGCAGACCATTTACACGCGCAACCATCCGCACAGACTCGTTAGAATCGCAAGAACCTTTCTTCCACCAGCAGCGACATGGACAAAAAACCGCTGGCGTGTGGTCGTTCCCTCGTGTCGTGTGCGATCACAACACCGCCGCGGCCATTGTCCGTGTGTGTGATGCCCGCTGTTCCGCCGGACCCCTTACCATGCACCAACAGCGCGCGCGATACTATCACTTAGTCACCATGACGATGCCTTCTGTCCCGACGACGGCTACCTGCCTGCAAGTGGCGCCCCGCTGTACCTGTGCGTTAACCCAGATCGCGTAGTGTGTCCGGAAGCGGACCCTAATTTTACATGAGAGCAGCGCGCGCACAGACGGACAGCGACATTGCGTCCACTCCGCACTGTGGAGTGAGGCGATTGCGACGCGGCCTTTGTGCCACCAGGGGTAGGGTCCGCGCGCTTCTCCTTCCTGGGCACGGGGGCTCCGGAGGGGCTCCCTCCCCGCGTTCGAAGCGGGTCCCGGCCACCGCCCAACAGGCACGAGGGCAGCACCCATCTGCATCATACAATATAACGTGACGAGCCCCCGTCAGCCTATCGCCAAGCCGCCGTGGTTACGTGTACATCTGCGTCGGATGGGCATCCGGAGACCGGTGAGGCCCCATAACTCAGGGCTTGGACTCAGGGCTTGGCGCGCCGCCGTCCCCGAGGTCTATCGCATCCACTCTCGCCGCCAGAGTCACTGCTGCTGCTGTTGCTGCCAGCGTCCAACGTCTTCATCTCAGGGCGCGCGGCCATGGCGCACTGCTGCGCGGCGCGTCTGGGCCTGCTGCTCACATGTGGTCGCTCAGGCGGCCGGGGCGGCAGCAGGCCCACGCGAATCTTGAGCTGTGGTACATTCGGCACAAGTGGAAGCCACTGAGTGCGAATCACATTCAGACGAAGCACATCCAGAGCGCACAAGCCAGGGCCCGTGGTGGCGCAGTTCTGAATCTTTTACCGGGACAAATGAGGATCGTCGTCTCCATCTGTAAACACAGGCCCAACGTTGTGGGTACTCATAATGCACGTGCATGACCCCGGTGACCCGGTATCCGCCATTATAGTTAAGCACCGCGTGTGCTTCGAATGGGGCCCAAGTGCGGGACGGTGGCCTTACCTTGGTCATGGAAGGCTCATACTGGGCGTTGCCGAGGAGGTCAGGCAAGTCAAGCTCTCGGACGTCCTTCTTCGTAACCGCGACGCCGCGCGAAGCGCCCCCGTCAAGGATACGCACGGGCTTTGCGACCCGGCCCTCGGCGATGGGGTGCCCATCTGGCCCTCCCGCAGGCGCCCTTAGAGGCCCCCGCGCGAAGTGGACGTGCTTCCGCGGCGCGAACTTCTTGCTGCGAGCTGCGGTGCGTTTTCGAGGAGCGGACGATGCGGATCGTCGTGCTAGCTTATGTCCTTTGTCATTAGCTCCATTGGAGGGGTCAGGCTCGAGCAACGGTGTCGCAAGTTTATCTGAAGGCCCGACCCGGCCTACTCGGGCTGACCGTCGCGCCGGTATATCTCCTGTCGGGACCACAGGCTCTGTCGCCTGATTGTGATGTTGTTTGGCCTTACGCGCAGACTTGGAAGGGCGTTCGTGCATAGGCCATTAAGGGCTAGAAGTTCGGAAATGCGTTACGCTTGCACAAGCGTGAAGTATAATTTCTCGTTCTAGACTGGTCATTCACATACGACGAAGCAAGAATAATTGGAGTCAAACACAATTTCCCCATATTTTCCCGCATTTTTGCCGTGAATTGCCGTGCAATCATGTCCGCGTGAGTAAGATTCACTTCGCCAACGTCTGCGTTTTGTGAATTGGGATTAGAATCAGCAAGCAGCATCATTTCCATTACAATGACACTCCTGCGTCACATCTCACAACTGACTGTCAGCCGCACCGACAGCCCCCGACCCGCACGCCTAAGACAAACTGTACATGCCCGTACTACATGTCAGCCCTGCTTAAGTGCATCTCAACATCGGTTGTGTACCCGGGCAGCGCCTGATGCACCTCAGCAAACTGGTGGCCCTGACGAGGTGCGCGTTGTGGGCAAACGTCAGAGGCTTATGCGCTTTGGTATCTAATTTCCCGTGGCCTTTGTCGAATCTGTGTGCGATGGATTGAGGCTGTCATCGTAACTCGTGCAACAGGAGTTTGTGGGCATTCCGCCTGAAGACGACGCTGAGGTCAGGGGGCTGAACCGAAGGATCAAGGGGAGATTGGTGAAGGGGTTAGCGGTACGAATGAGAGTAACCTCATCGGCAGCCACGTACACCGTCCGTGCTACCCGTGAATCGGGATGCATGACCCCTACGCGGGCTTCAAGGAAACTTCCTGCGCCCATAATCCTGCACCTTCACGTCGTCCTGTCCACGCCGGCACTTGTTCACATGGCATGCGGGACAAGTCCTCGAGTTGCCAGTGCGAGCTCATTGAACGGCATTGCAAATCTGTCCTGGAAAACCCTCGGTCGGCAGTTGCTTTCGCAGAGCGGAGCGACTGGCACAGTGGCTGACCTTGAACCCCTCGTGGCATCGAATTCCGAATTGGACCCATCTCAGAGCCAACACGAACCCATCTGCCGCTCAGGGGTCTCCGTGAACGCACTGGAACTGTATGGGTTCGTTGTTTGTGTGTCTGATGGCTGATCCGCTGCACCACCTCGGCAATGAAACCGCTTCTCTTTCTCCTCATCCCCTTGTCGGCTGCAGGTGCCGGGGACCTACCTGGATGCGCTCAATCCGAACACCAAACTCGGCAAGGCGGTGCGAGCGGCTGTGGACGAGCTGAACCACCTCAATGCGATGGTAGGCAGTGTCGTGTTGCATGGTGGCCGCTGCATTCAGGTTGATCATTCCCGCGAGCATGACCACCTCGTGCCTAGCAGGCGGGATCAGCCCCTCCGCCAACGACTCCAGCGTCACCGGCAGCACAACGTCCGGCTTATACCTAGAATCAGTTGAGCTGCTATCGCGTGGTTGACTGCGACCGGCGTTCTCCGTCACCCCGCTATCATCTTCTCCTTCACCCCGCTATCATCCCAGCACAGCTGGCAGCTGTGCTGAGGATGATAGCGGGGTGAAGGAGAAGATGATAGCAGCTCCACAGGTTCGTCACGCAGGAGGGCCATCCTCGCAAGCACAGTGCATATAGCCGCGTAACAGCCTACGGCATTGTACCCACAAGCGGAATTGCGTCGCAACTGATCTCACCGCAGGAGATGGAGACTTTGCAACAGTGCGACGCGCTCCTCAAGAAGCTGGGGTTAAAGTCGTCCATCATGCAGGCGCCGACGCCGCCAGCACCTCAGGAAGTCGTTTCCTCAGAGGATTCCTGAGGACTGCATTCGTAATGTTAATAAGGCCAGCGTAATGTTTCTGGCATTTTGACGCGGATCCCGACGACATGGACTTTGGTTCGGCAGCGGCTGGCAGGGAGGGGGTGCTGTTCCTTTTACTATTGCTTGTCGAAAGACGTGTGCCGTTGCGTGGTTGAGCCGCGGGCGCTTAGCCACGGCAGTGCGCAAGCAAGGTGGCCGCTTGGCGCAGCCTAGTAGGGATCTGCAGGCCCGCCTTGCAGGAATTGTGCTTGGGAAGACCCCACTGGTTGTGCTGCGCTGGACGTTGTGGGTTTTTGGTAGTTTGCTTACGTACGACTCGCCCCTTGTTTTTGCACCTGTCCCGAGTTATTGCGTTTGTTGGTTTCAATTTCGGCTCCATTGCAGATCAATAAATTTAAGTATCTCAGGGCAAGTCCATTGCGAATCACGAATGCAAGTATCTCAAAGAGTCTCCGTACCGCTCGCGTTAAAATGGGCACACAAAGACCCATGGTTCAAGCGGATCCGTCGGGTCCAAAGTCGCATGACATGAATCCGCACACTCTGTAACACGCAAATGAAGTCCTTGATGGGCTTGGAAACGTCGCTGAGACGTCTTCGCTGGCTTGAGAGCCTGGGGAACCAGGGGAACCCTCCCCAAGCGTGCCATGTTGGCAACAAGGGTCATAATGAGATACGGCATTTATATTACACGAGCAAGAGAGCATAGTTCGTAAGTCAGCTTGGTATACTAGGATTCTCCCCGCTTGACGTGCCGGTAGAAAGTGGCGCCAAGCTGCGTGAATGCGCCTCTGTACCGGACGACCCAATTTGGTACTGTCAAAGGCTTGCGATCAAAGTCGTAGTGTCTTGTGTGTGTCATTTCAGGCGATGAAATTAGGAAACTTGGGAGATCAATTTTGTACGGCACAAAGCCACAGTCGCTGAGGAATGCATCCGAGCCCTTGAACTTGTGGTTCGACTAGCGTACTGAAGTTTCTGACGCTTATGGTCCTGTGTCCTCGCCCTGCTGTGCGGTAAGGTGGCCAAACTGTGAGCTTGCAGCCGTCTCACGCCGGATCTAACTCGGCTGAGCTTACAAATTACATCATACTTTTTGAGTAGCGTTGCTTAGGTATATCTTTTACATCAGAGTTGTCAGGCGGCCGCTTGCAGCACTGCGCTGCAATGCTGAGGGCCCCTCACGGCCAGGGATCCTGCAATTTTGTGAGGGTCTCATTATAGCTGGTTGTACATCGGTTGCATCTGCGCTGCGTTTGGATACTGGATGGCAAGTTAATGTGGAGAGCTCGGGGCCTACGTCCCGGTCGCAGCGCGCGCTGCTGCTCGACAAGCCGTGTCATTGTTCGAAGGGTAAGAGCTGTTTGGCGGTATGACGGCGCGCAAAGGTGCTTGACCCGCCTCATTGTGTTCGGTCCGTCTTCGCAGGCTTTGAAGTCCCAGGTGCACGACGGGTGCGTGAGTGCGGATTCATCTAGCTGTCATGTGGACCAGGCGCGAAACGGCTTGGCCCTGCAGGTCTCAATTCAGGTGCGCAAGCTGTTGTCCTTGACTGGCCGTGTCCTTCGCACCGCGAGCTCCCAGGGTCACTTCCTGCACGTTCCACCCGTGCGATCACCCGCAGCAGCTTTCGCCACTGCCGGCGGAGAGGCAGCACGCGCTGTCCCTGCCGGGTCCTATCTCGCCCAGCGATGGCGTCGAACACCCGGCGTTAGGTTTCCCGGAGCGCCCAGCAGCAGGCAGCGGGGAGGACCGCGGCTGCGACTGCGCGCCCAGTACCAGTGCCAGCGCCAGCGGGACCCTCGTGGACGCTCTCACTGGCAACGGCCGCTGGCGGGGCCAAAGCAGCCGTGACGCAGCTGCCCTCACACGGCGGATAACGCGCACGCAGTCCACGCCCGAGCTGCAAGCCGTGGTTCAGAAGTATCGGGCGCAGCTCAACCCCATCCATGTAGCGGCCGCCATTGTCAAGCTTGCAAAGCTTTCAGCAGCTGAGAGCGGGAGGCGGAGAGAACGGCGTGGGTTGGCGCCTGCCTCGGGCGAGCACGCGTGGCGGGGAGTGTGGGATAAGCACTCTCCGCTTTCCGTGGGGTTGCCCGGGACAGCGGCGGATGACCATCTCGGCGCTGAGCCGGGCGTGCGAGGATCGGGCATTGCGAGCTCCGCAGCGACACACGTTGATGCCGGCGCGGGGGCCCGAGCAGTGGATCTGTCGCTAGGGACGCCGGCGCGAGGGCACAACCCTCGCGCAGGAAAGGAGACCGCCAGCAGCGCCAGCAGCGGTCTCAACGGGTTCCCAGGGGGTGTAGGCAGCGTAGATGGACACAGCGCTCGCGGCAGCGGACTGAGCGAGTTAGTCAACGGAATGAACGGGGCTGGGGATCAGGCTGCCGCCCTCAGTCACGACAGTCTGAGGGCGTCTGCGGGCCCCTCGGGCGCACAAGGCGATCCGCCGCGCTCGCGCAGCGGGCTGCCAGCACTGCCGTCCTCGTCCTCGTCTGCGGGACTACTGCTGGCGGACCTGGTGCCGGGCTTCCTGTCCCAGTTGCCGCACTACTCCGCGCGGCAGTTCGCCAATGTGGTCTGGGCCCTGGGTAGCATGGGTAGCCGCGAACACCCGGAGCTGCTCCATGCGACCGCGGTTCAGCTGCAGGCGCACAACGGCGCAAAGCTCCTTATCGCCCAGCCACAGGAGCTGTCAAATTTGGCGCTGGGCCTGGCGAAGCTGGGCTACAGGGAGGTGCCGCTATGGGCGGCGATCATCGCGGCGGGGAAACGACGGTTGCACGAGTTCAAGCCCCAGGAGCTGCACAACATGGCGTGGGCGGTCGCGTCGGCGAGCCAGGATCGCAGCATGATCTCGGCCGCGGTGCAGGCCGCCCTGCCGCAGCTGCGTAAATTTAACGCATCGGGACTGGCCAACCTCCTGTGGGCGTGCGCCGCCGCGCAGTGCCCATGCGAAGAGCTCTTCGACGCCGCGGCGATGGTGCTGATAGCGCTGCCGCCAGAGGAGCTCAATTTCCAGGACGTGGCCAACACGGCCTGGGCGTGCGCCAAGCTGCAACACAGCCACCCGCAGCTGATGGCGCACCTGGCGCGCATCGTCCTTCAGGCGGCGGTTCCGGCGGGAGGGCCAGGCGGCCCGGGGGCACTGCGAAGCGCCAGGACGCAGGAACTTGTGAACCTGCTGTGGGCGTTTTCGGTGCTGCCGTTGCCTCTGTCGCTGAAAATGCAGCAGGCCGAGGCGGCGGGGTTGGCAGGTGTCGGTGCCGGTGTTGGGGTCCGAGCCGAGGGCCCCCTAGGGCATGGCGGTTTGCCAGGAGTCCGGAGGGAGGATGGGAGCTTGGGCGAAAGACAGGCGGCGGAAGGGTGGCAGTCGGTGTGGCTGCCAGGCTTGGAGTCCGTCAGCACACCGTCGGGATCAGATCGGAGATCAGATCCGGGGCTGCGCCGCACACCGGCCGGGGGGTCGCCGCCGCAAGGGCGCGATGGCAGTGTCGGCACCAGCAGCAGCAGTGGCCTGGCGCAGACCGGTGGCGGCGGCGACGGGGCCTTGCTCGAGGCCGTCGTGCGGGTGCTGCTGCTGGAGCTATCTCAGCGGGCGGACATCTCGCCGCAGGGTGCCTCCAACGTCCTGTGGGCGTGCGCGTGCCTGCAGCCCTGCCCGCTCCCCGCCGCCGCCCTGACCTCCGTGCTGGACGCCGCGATGAGGTGCGCCCCGCGGATGAGCGACCAGGAGATCAGCAACACGCTGTGGGCTGTGGCGCAGCTGCGCGGCGCCGGGCTGTGTGTGCGGTACGCGTCCCTGGAGCCGGTGTTCGCTGTGGCTTGCTGCGCGGCGAGGCTGGAGACGATGGCGCCCGCCGCGCTGGCTCAGCTAGTGCACGCGGCGGTGGCGCTGCGGCAGGTGCCCACGCCGCACATGGACCTGCTCGCGCAGCAGGTGATGGCGAGGCTGCCGGTGCTGGGGCCGCAGGAGCTGTGCGTCTTGGCGGTGGCGGTTTCGGAGGCGGTGCGCGTCTGTCGGTACTGCAACCCTATCCTGCTCAACGGGCTGGCCAACGCGGGCGTGGCGTGCGTGGCGGAGATGTGCCCGCAGGTGAGTGGGTAGGTGCGACCTGGTCCTGCGTGTCTGCATGGCGATTACCCGGATAGGGAAGGATCCGGCTGGCCACGTCATTAGCCGTATGCGTGACAGGGGGCTCCGGACCTTGAGCGGAGGGTAGGGCCAGCGGGCCAATCGCGCCGTATCAATGGTGGCCAGCGAGAACTTGGGAGCTGCTTGAAAGCAAGGGAAGCGGTGCTGTTGGGGCCCCCCGGATGGGTGCTTGGGTGATGGGTGCCCGGGTTGGAGGGGCCCGGGGGCAGCACGGACCGGGCGGCTGTGTGACTGAGGAGCCGGGGGATGTGCAGTCCGTCCGTCCGCAGGTCCCCGTGGTGCCTCCGCCATCCCGCGATACGGCTCCTTCCGGTCAGATCCCCTTTCCACTGGCTTGGTTGCGCCACCAGTATCGATGCGGAAACATGGACACAAGCGTTTGCTCCATACCCTGGGGCCTGCGTCATCTGTCCGCCCTGGCGTTGGAGCCGCTGGTATTTCGCTTCACCGCCATACCACGCCATGTCAGGCCACGCCAAGCCATGCTGCTGCCCTCCGTCCCATCTCACACAGGCCATCACCACACTGCTCTGGTCCTTTGCTCGGGCCAAGCACTACCACGGGCCGCTGACCACCGCGCTGTGCCGCGCGGCCAAACCCCGGCTGCGGGACTTCAATGACCTGGAGCTTTCCAACCTGGTCTGCGCTCTGGCGGTGCTCAAGTGCCAGGACCGACAGCTGCTGGTGCAGGCGGCCCGAGTGCTGGTGGAGCGGGTCAGGTTCCGGCGACAGCGGCGGGCCATGGCGGCAGCCGTGCGGCGGATGCAGGATGACAAGCCGCAGCAGAACGGGCCGCAGCACTCGTCTGCGGCCCTGTTGCAGCCTGTTGGAGGGGAGCGGGGCCGCGAGGCGGATGAGCTGCGGTGGGGGGCGGGGGCGGGGTCGGGCCAGGGGCAGCTGAACGACGAGGAGCAGGAGGATGTGGAGCTGGCATGGGCGTCGCAGCGGCATCAGCAACAGCAGCGGCGGAGGCGCAGGCAGCAGGAGCAGCAACAGCAGCAGCAGCGACAGTCCTCCGAGGAGGCGGATGTGGCGGCGGGTCCTGAGCGCGGCACAGCGGGGGAGCGACCAGCGCAGGGGGCAGTGGCTGCAGCAACAGCGCCTGGTGATGCTGCGGGCTCGATGGACGGGTTGGCGTGGCACAGGAACGGTTGGGACGGGGCTGCAGAGCGGGAAGGAAGCGTCCTGCCGACGTTTGACGGCGCCACTGTTGTACCCGCTGCTGGCTCGCCGCGGTCAGAACAAGGAGCTAGAGCCCTCACAGCTGCCGCGAGCGGGCGGCCAGCGCGCGCTGCCGACGCCGCGGGCCCGTCGATTGCGCCGCCAGAAGCGCAGCTGCGACTGCGCCGCCTGCCGTACATGCATAACCACCACGACAACAGCTTGGACGCCGAGGCGCCGCTACAGCCGCGCCGCCCGCCAGCGCGGGAAGTGTGGGGCGAGGCGGCCGCGAGTGGCCGTCGAGGCAGCGGTAGCAGCAGCAGCGGCAGCAGTATGGATACGCTTCCGTCTGCCGTACCACGTTGCGTGGGTCTCTCAGACGCAGCGAGCAGCAGCAGCCTGACGCAACGTTCCATGTCATCGATGGACGAAGGGGACGCGGACCTCGCGACCAGCAGCGCCCGGGCGAGAAGCAGCGGCAGCAGCAACGGAGGCGGCGGAGGCGCCGCCGCTGCCACCGCCGACCCGCCCACCCCGCGCGACCACGCCAAAAGCATGTCGAAGCTGCTTTGGTCGTATGCTAAGTGTAACCTGTACAACCAGTCGCTGTTCAAGCTGCTGACGCAGGAGCTGCAGCCGGTACTCCGCCATACGACCCCCCATGAGCTCACGTTGTCGCTGTGGGCTGTTGCCTGCCACAGCCACCGCTGCCCGGACTTCCTGGACGCGGCGGCGGGGCTACTGCTGCGCGGCCGGGTCCGGGACCTGTGCCCTTGGGACTGCTCCGTGGTCGCCTGGGCGTTTGCGAAGTTGGGTCACAGCCACCGGGCGCTGTTTGAGGCGCTGCAACAGCAGGCCCGGGCAGCCGGCCCCCGCTACAAGGAACCGAGCCTGCTGCGGCTGGCGTGGGCGTGCGCGGCCATGGAGGTGCCGCTGCACGATGACCTGCTGCGTCGGGTGGTGGCGGTGAAGCAGCAGGGGCAGCGGCGAGGGGTGGTCCACAGCAGCTATGATGGCGCGGACGGGGAGGTGCGGCCGGGGGCGAACGCGGCGCGCGTGGAGGTCGAGTGGTGAGCTGGGGCAGCTGGCGGGTTGGGAGGTGAGGGGGGTTGCGCTGTGCGCTCACTCGGGCGGCGGCGGGGGGGGGTTGGTGGAGGGCGCGGTTGGGATGGCGCGAGACTTGTTGGCACCCGCCGATCCAATCTTGGTGTAAGAGAACTGAGCCGCGAGAGGGTCGCGGCTGCCATCCCACCTGCGGCGGACCCTGCGGCGAACTGCAGCAGTCGTGTTTGGCAGCGGACCGCAGGGTCAGCAGGATGTCGTAGTCGCGGTAAAGGGCTCCCGCCACGTCCGTGATACCAGGAAGGACCAGCAAGCTCTGGGACCGAGGAGGTGGGGTGGGTCACGCGATGGCGCAGCGGCGCGACGGGCGCCTGGGAGCGGCACGGCGCGGTACGCGGCCGATGCTTCGCCTGGGCTTTGTGATATGGGTGAGGATGGATTGTTCAGCGTGAAGGTTTCTGGTCGGCCGGTCCCGAAGATGCATCTGTCGCGGCGGTGGCAGGATGGAGTGCGCCTCGTAGTGCGCCAGGACCCCGTGTCGCTGGCGTCCCTAACCGGCTTCTGCCCCCACCCCTGGAGCAGCGTCTGCCTCTGAGACTCGGCAGACACCGCGGTCCCGGTTGCAGTGACGTGTCGTTTTGGGTCCCTGGATCATCACATCCGCTGCGGCACGGGGTGGCCAGGGGACGCCGCACCCGCATCCTCTCGCGGAGTCCTTGCAACCAGCGCCAACCCGTGTGATTTGCGTCTGTGTGGTTTTGCGTCTGTGTCGTTTTGGGTCTGTGTGGATTCCGCTGAGCACATGCCCTCGCGCGCACGTGTTCCGGCAGGCAGGGGCATCGTAGCAACGGCTGCGGACGCGCCGGTGCCCGGGGTCGTTCCAGGACCTTTGATCGAGGGGGTGCTGCCCTGATGTGTTGCGAGAGAGACATTTGGCGGGACGTAGGTCGTTAGGTAGGACTTCAAGAGTGGTCTGGTGGACCCTGGTGCGGGGAGCACGGCAGGGAGGGATCCGAGGAGGCGGACGGTTACAAGAGACCTGGTGCCTGCCCCCTGGCGGCGGCCGGCTGGTTGGCCGGCTGTCAGAGCTTCGTGGGGTGGCCGAGTCATAGGGTGAGTTCCCGGTGCTGATGTGCGGCAAGACAACCTGCTGGGGTGCTTGTAGCGAGCGTTCGATTCGGTTGCGGTCGTTGAGATTGAAAGCGGCCAGCGTCGAGTGAGGTACGGTTCGGTTGACTTCCCATGGTGGCGTGCGGGAAGCGCGCCGTCCGGCTTTGAGAAGAACTTAGGAGCTGTGTGCTGTGCGCTGTGTGCTGTGCATCTACCGTAGTGAACAGGAAGACACATTAGAGGCTTACAAGCGGTCGGGGAGTGTTGCAAACTAGTAGGGGCAGGGAGGGGAAAGGAGTCAGCTGAGGGACGCGCAGGATTACGGATGTGGACGGCTTGCCTGCGGATTGCAAAATTCGACACAGTTTGTAATGCGTGGTGGCGGAATGTCGATGTATCGCTGCCGTGCCCATTCTCTTCCTTGTCGGAACGGAATACTCTGCGGCACAGCGGGGTACCGGTAGTGCTGTGCCACCGTGGGGACATGCTCATGCTAGGAAGCATTCACCTCAACACGGTATGACGGTAACTCTGTAACGTGCTGCGAGTTGTTGCTTGACACGGGAGCACTCGACGCAACCTGAGAGGTGCAGCGCCTCAGTAGTTGACTGCCGCCAGCACACGTGCCATCGGCCCTCGCCTCGCGGTGTTACTCGACCTTCGTTGCGGCTCCCAACTGACGCACGCACCTACTTGCCTCCCCGTACTTGATGCAAGGCAGCGGGGCAGGCGCCTGTGGGTAGCTCCAGGCGATTTGCAAGACGCATGGAACGACAGACGCAACAATTTGAAAAACAACAAGGTTCCTTGTCACTGTTCCAGCCGCGCTTTGGCTGCTCGCCTCTGCGGGACTCGGCCATCAAAGTCGTTGGAGGTTGTCAGTTTTTCATACCTCGCGATCCAGAGGAATCCATGCATCCAGCGTTTACCAGTGTATACAACCAAGCTTTCTTGCGTGTTATGTTTATTAGCAGACTATTGTGGCACAGTCGGTGCCTCCATCGCTAGGGACAGGCGTCAGCAGTAGCACAGCAACGACGGCCATGGCATTCACCGATTTCAGTTGCGTATACTATGAAGAGGGAGACAAACTTGGGAAGTTATTGGCATATGCGGCGCTCATACCATATGTCCTCATCCTACACCATGCGTCCCGTTTCTACTCTCGAAGGTGCAACTGTCGCAGCATGTCTTGGATTGTTGCAGCTTCTTAAAGCATGTGATGTGTCGCAGGGAAATTCATGAAGCCGTCATCGTGGTCGCGTTCGTCGCCAATGAGGGCATCGCTCGCGGATTGAAGCACGGCCTCCGCCACCCGCGGCCTCCCGCCACCTGCGCCAAGCTGGAACTATGCGAGTCGTTTGGAATGCCGAGCTCGCACACTCAATGCATCGCCTTTGCGCTGATGTTGCACCTGCTGCTCTTCGCGCGCCACTTCGGCGGGAAAAGCGTGGGCACACGCCTTGTGGAGGCTTGCGAGGTGCTTGCGCTGGCGGTGGCTACGCTGTTGACGGCAGCCTCGCGGGTGTACCTGGGGTATCACTCGGTGGATCAGGTGGCAGCGGGTGGCCTGCTAGGCTTGGGCATGGGGGCGGTGTGCTTCGCGGTCCTGGGGTCGCCTGTGTGGGATGCGCTCCCCCGCACCCGCCTAGGCAAGCTGCTGCACCTGAGGTCCAGTTGGGACATGTTCGACCCGTTGCACCAGGAAGCGGCATGGTGCCGGCAGCGTGACAGCAAGAAGGTTCGGTGATGGCCCGTCTATGCCTGACACGGCATGACGGACAACCGTAACGAGCACGTGGCATCAAGCTACATGTCCAGAAGGAGTTCACAGCAGTACGCGGAGAAACGTGTCGGAGTGCGGAGTGCGGAGATGGGTATGTTGACAAGGGCAAGTCAAAACAACCGGTCGGCTTGCAGTGCCGGCGAGGAGCCCCGTAGCTACACACCATGCGCCCGACCGGCTTCATTGACCGGGGTCCTGCATCCGAACGAAAAATCCCGCTGCTCAAACAGTGCATGAGCGGCCGGGACACTGATTTCGGACATGGAAGCACGGTTCCGTCATCAAGGAAGGTCATGATCTTGTCACGACGCGATGAGTTCGGCATGTAAAAATTGAGGTAATTGTAACCGTGTACTCTTTGGGTGAAACGGGCGTTGAACTCGTGGTAGTACGGCAGGTGGTACTTCGCGTGGATAGATGTGCTGGGGTGATTTGTGGTGTATGCCTGTCACACAATCGCCAATTGCTCATTACGCAATGCCTGCGCACATCGCGCGGACAACCGGTCCCCGCGCGACGTCCACTTAGGACCATGCTAGCTTTGCATAGACCCAATTTACATAGGATAGCATGCACCTGACTTGAAATTTACAGGAGCTTGTGTTCCTGGTGTATCACACCTGACCCTTTGCATGGAGAATGGGCACTTCGTAGGTCGGATGTTAAACCCGCTTAATGAGACAAGACATTGATATTGTCCTCGTTCTGGGATATCGAAATTGAGTCGTCATTATCCAAACGCAGCTGGAAACGTCAATTGCGTGTCAACTGCCAGGCGCCCAGGACGACACCAGCATTTTAGTGTTGTCAGCAAGCGGAGGGATATATCTGTACAGTATTTACTGGGATATTTGGACAAAGGACAACCAATCATGTCGGACGTGGTGCTCTCTATTCAGAACTACCAGCCGGTGGTTCGGATGCAGGAAAAGGCAAGTCCGGGGGTTACCATTATTATTGAAGTCCTGTAATGTTCACAAGCTGGGTGGCTGGTTGGAGACGCCGCGTCCCAGGTGTCGTGGTACGGCACCTGCGGGGCGTGTGACACCGTACGTGTGACATATTCATTCGCGCCTCCCCGCCCGGTCCCCTTCCCTCCACAGGCCGCCCAGCTTCGGGCGGAGCTGGAGACCGCCTCCAAAGGCGACCGACATGCACAGTTCAAACGCACGTCATCCAAGGGTATCTTTGGTGGCGGCCAGAACCCACCCCCAGGATTACAAAGTGCGGAGCAGGATGACTGGGTGGCTGGATGGGGCACAGGGAACAGCAAGGAGAGAGCTACGGGCCAGGGCGGGCCGGTGCAGGCGGCCGGCGGGAGGGAGGACGGAACGGATTTCCCCCCTCCCCCTCCCTCTCCCCCTCCCGGGTAGAGCTCAGAGGCCTCTGCCAGCAGCCCCCGGCGACCCACGAGGATATGAACACACTGGAACCGGAGGACTTTTCAAGCGGCCCGCATCCCGGTCGGCTCCATCTGCTCACACCATCGCGCACGACCCCCCCTCCGGCCCCCGGCCCCGGCCGCGCGGCCCCCCCATCCCAACACTTCCCCGCCGTCACCGCCAATACCCTACCCCTGCCCTGCCCCTGCCCTGCTCCCGCCCCATCCCACCCCCGGTCCCGACCTGCCTCCCCCCCGCGGCCCCCAGGCGCCAGCCCCACCCGCCGCGTCCTCCGCACTGCCACCTCCGCCATCCAGTCCTCCCACTCGGTCAGCACGGTGCTGCCCACCGGCGGCGGCGGCGGCGCGGGCAGTACGGACCGCCCGCCCTCCGCCTCCGCCCTCATGTCCCGACTGTCCTCCCGGCGGATGTCCAACGCCAGCGGGGGCGCCAACACGGACCTGTCGGGGGATGAGCTGAGGCCCACCAACAGCGGCGTCAAGAGGTGGGGCAGCAGCCCAAGAGGAAGGGGGGGGCCTCGGGCGGGGTGGGGGGAGAAGGGAAATCAGCCCAGACACGCACCCAGCAAGGCGGCAAGTGCGTACCAAGGATGACTACCGGTACCTGAGAAAGGCAAAAGAGGGGTCGCGGGGGCGGCAGGGGGGTGGTTGGGGAAACGAGCGCGGCAGGAGCTTTTGGTTGGGAGGAGGGGAGTTACAGACAGCGCATGGCTCCCTGTTGTCACCGTATTGGGGGACTGAGGACTGCGTGATGTGGGTCGCACGTGACGCCCCCCCCTTGCAGGGTACTCACGCCCCCTCCCTCCCTCCCTCCCTCCCTGTCGCTGCCTCCCCGTCGGGTCCGGCTCCCTCACACCCTACC
Source organism: Eudorina sp. 2006-703-Eu-15 (assembly GCA_003117195.1). Classification (NCBI taxonomy): domain Eukaryota; kingdom Viridiplantae; phylum Chlorophyta; class Chlorophyceae; order Chlamydomonadales; family Volvocaceae; genus Eudorina; species Eudorina sp. 2006-703-Eu-15. The sequence goes on from BDSI01000013.1 coordinate 1,342,807, forward strand.
CGCTGGGCGGTCCCCCTCCCCTGGTCTCGCACCCCGCAGCTCCCCCTCCCGGCGCCTGTCCCGGCCGTCCCGTGTGGCCGCCATCCGGGACATGCCCGACTACGCGGCCGCCATCTCCCGACAGAACCAGCTGGAGGACACCGTTGCGGAGCTCGAGGTGCAGACCGGGGGGCGGGGGGTAGGGGGGAGTACTGGGTAGTCGGAGCCGCTTTTTGCTGCGCTCACCGGCAAGGGCGGTTTGGAAGGGGGAGGGGCCACCCCAACACCCCTTCTCGCAACCCGCGCGGCATGAACCCCTCCGCCCACGGGCCCCCCCCTCGCCCCCCCGCCCCCCTGGTGGAGGGGTCCCGCCCACCAGGGCCTCACCCCTCCCTTCCGCCCGGCCGCCAACCCTCGCACGCCGTCTCCCGTCTTTCACTTCCCCTTGTTCCCTCCATCGATCCGGGTGATCCCCCCCCCTGGGCCACCTCCGTCTTCCTTCCTCGGGCCACTCTCACCCCGCCCCCGGGCCCCCCAACCCCCCACTGCCCCCCCCCACCCCCTCAGGAGCGGGTTCGTGATCTGTCCGCCGACAACGAGCGGCGGCAGGAGAGCTACATGCGGCGGGAGGTGGCGCTGCAGGAGGAGGTGGCCCGGCTGGAGGAGCAGCTGCGGAGGGCGCGGGGGGAGCAGCCGCAGAACGCCACCTTCGGGAAGGCGGCGGCCAACATACGGTGCGTGTGTCCTTTGGCGGGCAAGGCAGGGGTGCGTGATGTGGGATGAACCTCACATTCCATTCAACCCTGCCCGCCTCCCCTCCGCCCGTCCTCCGATCCTCTCTGTGCCCGATTCGCTGCTCCCCTCCCCTCCCCTCCCAACCGCCCCCAACCGGCCCCCTCCCCCTCCCCCTTCAGCGACCTGCACACCCAGGTGGTGTCCCAGATCGAGGAGCTGCTGGAGGCGCAGGCGGCCGCCTTCCGCAGCGAGGAGCACACCACCCTGCGCCGCTTCACCCACCGCCTCAACGAGCTGGAGGCGGCGGTGGTGGAGGAGCGGGCCAAGGGGGCGGCGAGGGAGGACGTGGACAGCGCCGACAAGATCCGGGCGCTGAGGACGGAGCTGGACAACACGCAGCAGATCGCGCAGGTGGGGGGGGGGATGTGGGGGACGGGGGAAGGTACCGTAGGATGGCCGCTGGAAACACACTGCCCTCACGCCCGGGCTGGTCACCGCTGACTGGGCAATCTGCCTCCTCCCCCCTCTCACTCGGCCCCCCTCTCACTCGGCCCCCCTCTCACTCGGCCCCCCTCTCACTCGGCCCCCCTCTCACTCGGCCCCTTCGGGGTCTTCGCGGGATCTTGGTTTGCTCCGGCAGTCCGCGCAGCCCGTTGGCACCTCCCGCACCTATTCCCTTCCCTCCTCCTCCCGAGATGCCAGGGCCTTCCTCTTCCTTTCTCCCCCCAAACCCTCCTCTCCCCCTCCCCCCCTCTCCTCCCCCCCAGATCCTGGATAAGAAGCACTCGGTGGCCTCTGAGGAGAACTCCCGACTGCGGGCCCAGTTCAAGCTCCAGGAGGAGGACCGCGAGTACCTCATCCGCCAGACGGTGGCGCTCAAGAAGGAGAACGGCGCGCTCCGGAACCAGCTGGCGGCGCTGATGGAGGAGGTGGCCACCCTCACCCGGGAGAAGGAGGACCTCATGCTGGCAGCCACAGCGGCGGGGGCGGGGGCGGGGGGCGGCGGGGAGCCCAGCGGCGGCAGCCTTCTGACGTTGGGCGGCGGTATCTCGGCCGCGGCGGCGCTGGCGGCGGCGGCCGCCGGGCGGCCGGGGTCGGCGGCGGCGGCGCGGCCCGGGTCGGGGGCGCGGGGCGGCGGTGGCGGCCTGGTGGGTGGGTTGAGTCCCGAGGCGCAGATCGCGGTGAAGATCCAGCGGTACGAGGACGTCATCGAGAGCCTGAAGCGGCTGTTGGAGGCGGAGCGGCGGCGCACCAAGCAGGCCCGGGCGGCGCACACGCTGGAACTGCAGCAGCGGACGGGACTGCAGGCGCTACTGAGGCAGTGTGTGGAGGATGTGCGGGAGCGGCGGAGGGCGCTGGGTGAGCGATGGGGGAGGGCACAGGGGCGGGGCCAAGGGGTTGACGGCGATCAGGGGTGGGGGTGGGGGTGGTAGTGGGGGAAAGCCGTGGTGGGTTGGCCGGTCGGGCGGGGCCTGCACTTGAAGGGGGGATTCTCGTTCGGGCCCCTGGCTGGCGGTCAGCTGCCCTCTGACCGACCATAAGCGCGTGATGCCCCCCTTCCCCCTTCACAACATGCCATTCCCTGTTGGCCGCCCCCTTTCACGTCCAGCTCCCCCCATTCCCCCTGGCCGCCCCCCTCACCTGGCTCCTCCCCCTGCCCCTACTGCCCGCAGAGGCGGGCCCTCATCGCGAGCGCACCACAGCCGACCGCGATCCGGCCCGCCCCCGCCCCGCCTCCGGCCTGCGCCACGCCTCCACCTCCTCCTCCCCGGCCACCCGCCCGCTGTCCGCCGCGCCGCTGCTGCCCACCGGCCGCCGCCCCGCCAGCGCCGCCTCCCTGGCCCTGCCCCCCGCCTCCCCCGGCTCGGAGGTGCCCCTCAGCGCGGCCGAGCGCGAGGAGCTGATCGCCACCCTGGTGGGTCAGGAGGACGTCCTGAGGGCCGTGTTCGACAAGGCCTTCCCTGGAGTGTCCCCCCACCCGCCCTCCGACCCCTACCTGGAGCGGGTGGCGGCCTGGCAGGAGCAGCGAGATGCCCAGGTGGTGGCCAACGCCAAGGTGCTGTCCGGTGAGAGGCGGGGCGGGGGAAGGGGGGCGGGGCGGGGGGGGGCAGGAGGAAGGGGGGCAGGAGGAGGGGGGGCAGGAGGAGGGGGGGAGGAGGAGGGGGGAAGGAGGAGGGGGCAGGGGGACGAAGCGGGGCAGGGGGCCGGGCCGTTAGGTTTGCAGTGCATCGTGTGGGGGAGCTCAGGAAGATGTCAGGAGGTGTGGGAAGGACCGGGCAGGGAGGGGCGGCCCCAGGGGAGGGCGCCAGCGGGGGCCGTCATGCTGCAGTCGAGGCGCGGGGTTGACTCCCGGCCGCACTACACCGCCTCTCGCCTCACCCCACCCCACCCCACCCCACCCAGCACTCCACAGAGCTGCGGGTCCACCACTCTCCTCCGTCACCCTCCGCGCCTGATCCCTGGGCCTGCAATCGACCCCCACCACCCTGCCGCCCCACTTACCTCCCCCACCTCAACCCACCCCAACCACCCGCCCTCGCAGCCGCCAAGAACGCCGTGCTGCCCCCCGCCACCGCCGTCAAGGAGTCCACCCCGGGGGGCCTGCTGCTCAAGGAGGCGGCCAACCGGCCCTGGGTGCTCAATGTGGACGCCATGTTGGCGGACTTCCTGGGCGGGGGCGGCGGAGGGCCGGGGGGCCCGGGGGGAGCGCCCTCCAGCAAGTCAGTGGGCGGCCTCTCGGCGGCATCCGGAGGGGGGTCATAGGCCCGCCCCGCCCCGTGCTGTCCCGCGAGGGCGGCCCGCGGGGCGACGAGGCAGGAGGCAAGGGCGGAAGGGAGCATATGGCCGCTGCACGGGGGGCGGCGAGGCGCTGAAGATGAATGCGCTCCAGGGGGTGGGGGTGCCTTCTGTCCCAGGGGCGTTGTACGCTTGCTTGGGAGGACGGCGGGGATTTGTTCGCGTCGCGGGCCCCCGGCCCCCGCGTCGTGTCGTGTCGTGTGCATCGCGGGCGGGTCTCAGCCACCACCAGGGGTCTCCTCCACCGTACCCGCGTGCGTGCGGGTGCTGGGGGGGCCGCAGCGGCGCGGGTGGTGGCTGGGGTCGCGATGGTGGTGTCGGGGCCGGCGGGTGCCGTTGGGGCCGTCGCGACGGCGTCGCGCGGTCAGAACACAACAGAACGGAACGGAACGGAAGAGGGAGAGAGCTGGCTGCGCCGGGTGGCGGCGTTGTCATCAGCGACCCGGGGAAACGAAGTAATGATTGGACAAGGGGGCAGTGGCACACCGGACGATGCCGAAGACCGGCCTGATGCCCTTCTCCACGTGGCCTCCAGTGACTGTGTAGGAGAGCATGATGGGGTGGTGGGGGCGGGGGCAGTGGCGCAATAACCGCGTGAGGCGTTGAGGGAGACCCGGGCTTTGATTGCGGCGGTGTCCGCGCGGTGCAGTGTTCGGCACGGGGGCAGACGCTTACCACCCCCATCATCACCATCCCCACCACCACCACCAACACCACCACTGGTCTGGGTATTTCGTACGTATGAGGGCCACCGTTCCCGATGGCGTGCCAGGGCCCAAGGGACAGGCCTTCCGCCCCATCCACCCACCCACCCACCGTCCTGCATGTACAGTGCGGTAACAGCAACGTCGGATGTTGCGAAGCGACGGCATCAGAGCATCGACATGAGTGACGTGTTGCGTCAGGTCCGCGGGTGCGGCCGCTGCGTCCTCCGCTTCGGGGGCCACCCGCGGTAACCTCCACATGGGCACCCCGCTACAGCCTACAGGGCGATTGAAAGAGGTGGGATTGGGGGAGATGATCCCTGCCCGGATGAGGAGGGCCGCCCGGGCTGGCAAACGGACGGCGACGCCATCTCGAGGTCCCTGCGTTCTGTCAGTCAGGGTCAGTCAGGACAGCTGTTGGGCAGGGCGAGAGCGACGCAGCGAGACTTCAGATGTGTGGCACCTCGGAAGAGACGTAGAAGACGAACTCAATAATCGGAAATGCGGACGGACTGGAGACGTTGAGTCTTGAGAGGACGGGGTCAACAGTCAACGCCTCAACGGCTCCGTTAGCGCGACGGAAACCATCAAGCCGACAGGAAGCAGTGCTTGAACTTGGCTGAAATTGTCGTATTTGTCACAGCTTACTACAAAATTCGGTCCAGCCGGCTACATGTGGGTGCGCAGCCTGAAACGGTACTGAGCGTCTTGTGTCGCGAGGTCAACAGGCTGAGGCTTTATTCTTTCAAACTTGCCTTTGAATTTATGAATGTAAAACGGCATGCTACCCTTGACTACCGGCGGGCGATTTTTCCGCGGGCCCGCCGGTCCGGACCCTGCCCGCCAGCGGTTGGCCAAGCCCCAGCTGCCGCCACATCCTGGGAACGTACCCCACAAGCTGCCTGCAATCTCTTTGACGAGCTGGCAGATGCGCACTGCCCGGTCGCGCGGGTAACCCTCGCGCGCTTCCCTCCAGGTGGCTTCGGCTGGCGGCTGCGGCCCCGCGACGACATCGCCTCCCCGGCCGAGTCTGCCGCGCATCCAGCCAGCCCTACCGCCTCCCTGGACAATCCCCTTTATGCAGCACTATCCCCCGACCAGACCGCCGTCAACCCAAATGCCACCACCTCCCAAACCGAGCGGGAGCCGCCGCGTGCCGACACCGACCACGGCCCATCTGCTGGCTCGAGATCCAGCTCTAGACCCACCTCCCCTGGGGCCGTCTCCACACGTACAACCAATGTCCACCCGGGGGAAGGTGCTGGCTGCCCCCCCAGCCGCTTGACGCTGCTGAGTGTGCCGCTGCGGCTGTGTCTGAGCCACGACATCCCCGGGTGCTGCCCCCCTGCCCTCCACTCGCCCGCCCTCCGGGCCCTGCTGGAGGGCGGCAGTGAGCTGCCCTGGGAGGTCCACCTGGCGGCACTGCTGATATGGGCCTGTCGCCCGCAAGCAGCCCCGGCTTGTGGGGCACCACAGCCTGAGTATGCGCCAGGTGCCGCTGCGGCAGGTGCTGCTGCTGCTGCTGCCGCGGGTTCAGCGGCCCGCTCCTCCCCAGCGGCGGTGAATGATTCGAAAGGAGGCGGCGGGGGAGGAGGGGGAGTAGCTGGGGATTGGCGGACCGGCTCGGCAGGCCGCGTGGCCGGTCTGGGGCGCAGCGCTATTGACGCGGAAGTGCTCGACTTCTGGCGGCGCTACCGGTCGCTGCTGCCGCCCTCCGGGGAGCTCACCACGCTGCTGTTCTTCAGCGAGGACGAGCTGGAGCAGCTGCAGGTGGGGGCGGGAGCTGGGGCGGGGCGGGGCGGGGACTTGCACACCACCCACACAGACGGCGACAGACCCACATGGGCGGTAGGTCCTGGTCGGCAGGAAACATTGAATCAACATGCCACCGGGATTCTGTACGGCATCCCATGTGACTGACGCCTGCCGCCCTGCCGTGACGCGGCGCAGGACCCCCCGTTGGCGGCGGAGGCTCGCACCTGGCGGCGCCTGGTGGTGGGGGCGTACGAGCGGTGGATCTCCGGCTCCGCCTTCCGCCGGGAGGTGGGGCGGCTGGCGCTTGAGGAGTGGCTGTGGGCGGTGGGCTGCGTGGAGAGCCGCGCGTTCGGATTCCGGGTGAGGCCTCCGCGAGGGGGAGGGAGGAGGGAGGGAGGGAGGAGGGAGGAGGGAGGGAGCGCCGCGCCGGGCGGGGAGGGGTGCGGCAGGAGTGTTTAGGAAAGGAACCCCCCCGCCCGACCGACCGAGCCCAGGTGTGTGTTTGCGAGGGGGGGGACTGGGGGCGATGAGGGGGCCCCGGGGTGGAGTGGAGCTGGTGGGATGGCGTGCGATGGGGCAGGCGGTCCGAAGGGCCGGGGGAGATAGATAACTCAGGGGGGTTATTGATGATATGGCGTTGGCGGGGGGAGATCGCCTCCTCGCCCCCCTGTGTGCTCGGGCGCAGAGCTGCAGAGGTCGGCTGTGACATCCCCCCCTTACCCCCCCCTATCACAACCCACCCGCCCTTCACGCGACCCCCTGCTGTGGGGTTTCTCCTCCCGCCTCCCGCCTCCCGCCCTGCGACAGGACCCCGCCGACGGCCGCGAGCTCCATGCCTACGTGCCCTTCTTCTGCCTGGCCAACTACCAGCCAGGGGCACCCACGCTGCACGTGCTCAGGCGCACCCAGGATCCGGATCGGGAACCAGATCTGGATCCGACGCGGATTCTGAACCCGGACGCCGACATGCGGTGCGCTGCTGGGAGCCGCAATGCCGACGGCCCCGAACATCCCGTCGGAGGCGACACACGATGGGCCGACGACACCGCTGCTGGCAGTGGCAGCAGCGGAGGCACCAAGTGGGGGCCCACAGCGGATATGATGCTGCTGCTGCCTGAGGGAACGCTGCAGCACCAGCACCCGCAGGAGGAAGAGGAGGAGGAGGGGCGATGGGGATCAGAGCAGCCGCCCGGGTCGGGGCCATTGAGTAAAAGGGACCGGGGGAGGCAGGTCTTCATCGACTACGGCAGGAAGGACAACAGGTGCGTTTCGTATGGTGCAGTGTGTGGTGGTGGTGGTGGTGGTGGTGGTGGTTGGTAGAAAGGACTTTTCGGGGCGCATGGCTGGTCGTGGCGGGGACGAGGCTGACTGGCTGTACGTTCGTACCAAGGCTACACGTGAGGGGAACAGCTTTGTGTCAGTTCGTACCAGATCCGATGGTAAGCTTGCGCTGGTGATAAGTACAATGTACATGTACGAACCTACGGACGGTGGCACCCAACCCTCCCGCCGAACAACTTTCCTGGGCTGGGTGGGGCATTATCGTCGCAGGTCCCTGGTGTTACAGTACGGCTTCGTCCTGCACGGCAACCCGTACGACCGTCTCGACTGGGGCGGCATGGCGATCGACTCGTCGTCGCGGATTCGACGCGACTGGGTGTACACCATGGCCGAGCAGTTAAGTCGTGAGGCTGAGAGGGAGGAAACGGAGGCGCTGACATCGCCGGAGGACTGCGGGCCGCGCTCGTTTGACGTCTCCGGATTGCGGTTCGGCCTCCCCGCACCTCCGGCCGCTGAGGTCCGGGGGGAAGCCTTACGAGGCATCGACAGTGGCAGCGACTTCCTCGGCGCATCAGTTGGGCGCCAGGTCAATCCAGGGCGCGCATCGTTCAAATCGGATCCAGGGTTAGATGGTGAGGGTGAGGGGCCTCCGTGCAACCGCACCGGGTCCGGGTCCGGGTCCAGGGAGGGCCCCGGGGCCCCGGACTGTCAGGCCGCTGTTGCACGGCGCTTCGGTGGGGCTGCAGCGATGCGGCGCAGGTTCCAAAGTGCGGCTGCCAGCATCGTGGAGGCTTGCGGCTGGAGGTAGGTGGATGGTGGGTGTCCGTGTCCGTGTGTGCGTGTGTGTGAAGGGGGGCCCACTTGTGTGCGGTCCGGAGTACGGCAGCGCGAGCACACGCCTGCACCCTGCACGACGTTGGGCGGAGAGGGCTGCCTCACAAGCTGTGGTGTCGCCCTCGGGGGTTACGGTTACGGTTATGGTTACGAGGCTATAGCACCCGCCGTACATTAGAGATGAGAGACTCTGCTACCCTTTGTCCTTTTGGTCTTTTTGTGCGCCCTTTGACGGATGACCGTTGTGGGGGAACACATGTTTATAACCGTAAGGCCTGTACAACATGTAACAACCAATCAACCAACCACCGTACACCTGAACGGCTGCAACGGCCCGTGGGTCCCCTGGTGAAAGTGCCTGCCATGCCTGGCACCTCCCTCCCAGGAACCTCAGAGAGCGGCGCCTGGTTTCGGAGCAGTCAGAGCAGCGGTCGCTGGCGGCCCTGACGCAGTGGGTGGAGGACCAGTTGTACGCCTTCCCCACCACGGCGGGACAGGACGCCCAGCGACTGGGCGAATGGGCAGCAGCAGCAGCACCAGCACCAGCAGCAGCAGCAGCAGCAGCAGCAGCAGGCGGCGCCGGTCAAGCTAATGGGGCAAGCGCTGCTGCAGGGGGGTCGGCATATTATGCAGATGCGAGTGTTATTGCGTCGTGTGGCTGTAGCGGCGGTGAAGCCGGGGTGGATGCGCTGAAATCTGCTGCTGCGCAAGCCGCCGCCGTCGTCGCCGTGCGCCCCACCTCGACGTCGCGTCTGCGGCTGGCCATGGAGTATCGTTTGGAGCGCAAGCTGTTCTTGATGGCAGCTCTGGAGCTGCTGTGCAGACTGCGACTGCAAGTTGGGACGCATGCAAGTGCGGTTAGGACCACTGATTAAGGAGTGATGAGCTGTTCTCCAGGCTCGGCTTGACCAGGCAGTCTGGTTCCTTGTTGATGCAGTGCTGGTGCGTTGATGACGTCGCGAGGACAGACAGCTTGTCACTGCGGCTCGGTGTGGTTGACATGAGGCTCGGCGGTGCGGGCTGTCCAAGTCCGTTACCCTGTCCCTGCGAAGTGATGATGTGAATGTCATCACAAGGTGCGTCGCAGATCCAGAGGACGCGCAGATAAACTGGACCCATTCCGATTACGCCACGCAGTCAGGGACGTCCAGCAGTGAAAGGTCGTACGACACGTTTATCGGTTGGTTTGTTCCTGATTAAAGGCAATCTTGTGAGCCCTCAGAAGTATTAAAATATTGCAGCAGCGACCAGGTCATTTCAGCCATCGTCTTCTAGACCCAATTATTACGCTCGAACCTACGAACTGATATGCATGGGCTCGGTCCATTTGTTGGTAGGTTGATTCGGACCACCATACAAGATTGGGATGAATGGGGATAGGGGAGGTGTTGCGCGGTGTCGTGGAATTTCCAACCGTTGCCCCCAAACGGCGTTCCGACCACAGGGAAGGTTGATGGACTGTTTTCTTTCCGCAGATTCGTCGCTATTGAAGTATGTCGCAAAAGGAGCTCGGGACTGACGACGCAGACTCACATCGACGCACCGTAGCGTGGATCGCACTGTTACTGGTTGCCGGCTACTTGTTCGGAAAGGTACTGACGTTCTACGTCGGTTACCGTTTCTTCCGGTTCTTGTGGAGACGGTTTCGTTGCCGTACGGCAGCATGCCCGAATGAGGACACCGTTCCACTGCTTGCGGCCGAGTGCGATGGTGACCAAGATGGCGATGTTGAGTCCATTCGCGGAGTACGATGCGAGATTCGTGTCAACGGTGACAACGTGACGCTGACAATCAACGACGCTGCCATCGGCGGTGAAGCGGATGAGCGGGAGGAGTAACAACGCTGACTGCCGTCACCATCATACCAAGCGTCCTGGTTGCCTGATTGGGAACTGTTGCGAAGAATAAGGTGCCTGTGATTGCCGTGGGTGGAAGAGTTGTGCCGTTGTTGTACCAACGGCGGCTGTATCGGGTTCATTATTGACGCCGCCGTTGGGCGTGCTTGCATGTTATGCAGGGTTGATACCCACAGAAGTGATGCAGTTGCTTGTCCCCAAGTCCGTTGTCTGGTTTCGGTCCTTAATGCCCATATGCACGGCATCCCGATTTCAAGCTCGCCCGATGAGCACAACCATGCGGACAACGTCTCATGCAAACCTCCTGTGCTCCGCACTGCATCACCCTACCTGGCGCAAGCCTACCAACTTTTGTAAACGGCCCACACCCTGGCGGGTGCCGAGCGGGGACCATCGCACAGTGCCTGATCCCGCCATCCGGGGGCAGGGCATACGAGGCAGACACATCCACACAGATTATCAGTTTGCGGGTCCAATGAAGAGGCGAGGACTTAGCCCGCATCCGATATGACCTAGGCTGAGTAAGGGCTCGTGGTACATGGCGTTCGCAGCAGCGCAGCGAAGACGGAGTGACCCTCAACAACAGTGGACGAAAAATTGGTTCCTCCCAACGATTGTTCCCGAGTGCATTGTTCAGCTCAACTCCTGCAGCCATCGATGGCACACCCCGTTCCTACGCACGTCATTCACAACTCCTTTCGTGACGCAATAGCCCTACCCTCGCACGCCCGTCGGAACGCGTCGGGCGACATGGAGCCCCATCACGCTCATTCTTGCGCCGCCTGCGCCTGCATCGCGGCCGCGCGGTAGTCGCCCACGACGTCCTGCAGCTTGCTGAGAAACGCGGTCACGTCTTCCTTCCGGATGTGGTACGTGGCGTTCTCGAAGGCGCTCTTGAGCGGGACGATGTTGAGCGCGCTCGCCGTCTCAATGAAGGGCCGCGCGAATGGGTTGTTCTGCAAGAATGCCATGGACAGCGTGAACGGTCGTTAACGAATTGGGTAATGTGAATCCCCAAACATCATTCATCGATACAGCTGGTCGCGTTGGGAAGAGCACAAGCATGCCCCGCAGATAATCCATCAAGCGAGTAACCCACCTGCAGGCGGTTGCCCGCGATGTGCTTGGCGTGCACGGACACCAGGCAGCACAAGCCGCGCTCGTCGGGCGCACCGGCGATCACCATGGGGCGCCGGGCGTCGCTGGAGCTGTACCGGCAGCTAGTTGCGTCCCGGAGGAAAAGCGCCATGTACTGCATGGGCGGAACACATAAGGCCTTCCTGTCAGACGTTGTGCCAACGAAGTTGGTAGTCGAGAGCAAACAGCGGGTGCCATTAAAGCCATCGCAACACCGTTGCAAGTAGTACCTTCAGCACGGTCGGGTGCTTGAAGCGCGGGTTCGCGAGCGCGTTGCTGTCCGCCACATTCACCCAGCGGTAGTCGGCAGACCGGCCGCCCTTAACCTTGCCGGCCGTAATCATCAACCCGCACTCACTGCGAGGGCGGCGGGAGGGAGCTGCAGAGATGAACGGTCATGGCAAAACATGCTTCCGCCTACATTCATGGTGACAGCCAAAAATCCCTGCCTTGGCGTGAAGTGTGTGGCACATACCCACAAACCGGTAGTCAGTAGCGTGCGCCCCAACCCCTGATACATGCAGCTACAAAGGCAGCCACCATCGTCCCCACCGGCGAAGATTCTCAACCCGGTTACTCACTGCACCACGTCCTGGCACATTTGCTTCGCCAGCTCCACGCCGTGCTCGACGATATGAAGGTTGCGCTGCACGTGAAGAGCGCTCTGGGCGTTGCTGCGAGCACACAACAGCAAGACGTAATCCGAGGGATTGCACCCACATATCTGTTTTGACCCACATGTAAAACCATCCAAAAACAGCATGACCGAGGAACAAGATAATACCACTATCTCAACGGCAACTTACTTGAACGCCGCACGCTGTGACTCCGGATTGCCAGGCTCAGCCTCCGTCAACAACCCCAACAGCGCGAAGACCATGTCGGACGCGCCCACCTCCTCGTGCTTGTACAGCAGGCGGAAACTGTTGAAGTGCAGCGAGTCCCAGGCCAGCATGTGCTGCGGCGCGAAGCGGGGCAGCTGGCTGCGCAGCTGTCCGTTGTAAACCTCGCGCAGCCCCTCTGCCAACGCGGGGCACACAGACCGCACGAATGCGATGGGCAGGGGGGCAATGATGAGCTGCCGCGAGTTTTTTATGGAGGCGGCACATTGCTCACAATCCATCGTACCCAGACGCAGACTTCTGAAGCCCTATCGGCAACATCACCCGCATGGCCGCGTTGGTTCGTATGAAGTGCCGCTAGGATGACCCAATTGAACCAATTGAAAACCGCCGCGTACTCACTGTACGCTGTGCTGGCGTGCTTCAGCGGGATGCACATGTACGTAAGTAAGCTCCGGAGGTTGTCCAGGCCTTTTTGCCGCCACGTCTGAAGCCTTGCCGCGACATAGCCTGTGTACCTGCCAAGGTCACAAGGCGGTTGTAATTTCAGGTCAGTTAAGCTTCTCGTTACCCAGCAACCTACGCCTGCAGCTCAAGGTGCGCAGGCATGAATAGAAACACGTCAGCCGCATGTGCAACATCAGTAGATGCTCACGCGACGGCCTCCGCTTACCGTAGGCTATCCTCAATCGTCCAGTACCGCAGCAGCGTCAGCCGCAGATCTTCACACGCCTCCACTTGCACCTTGTGCCGCGGCATGGATAGTAGGCTGCCGTCCTGTGACAGGCCACAGTGATGCATGCACCCGTCTGCATTGATCTGGGATCTGCTAACCAAGCTGCTGACCTACAGGCTCCATTCGGCAACAGCCTTTCACGACCGGAAGCCAAAGCCGGCGACTGCACGAAGGCATTCCCGAGTCAGCCCTATCTCAGGCATAATCCCACGCACATTCCTGCGACACCCGGTCGGGACACGGGTCCACCTTGTGACGGTTACCATTACATACCTGCAAGTCGTCATCTAAGCCGTCGTCTTGCTGGTGTTTAACGTGCCCAGCGAGCTTATCTCGCCACGAGTTGTACTGCTGCTTGCTAATCTGCTGGAACAGCAACTGCTCCGTGAGCGCAACGATGGCGCACCTATTCGAGATACGAGAAAACGGGGAAACATACGTATGCATTGAGCCTTCAGTTGGCGCCTGCTGTCATGATGCAATTACCCTGCTTACCAGACATGGAAGTTATCATCCTGCTGCAACTCGTGGCACAATCCGAACAACAGCAGCGAAGACGGCTTTCCATATCCGTTTTGATCGCTGTAGTATGCGTCAACCTCCTCGGCGCGCTTCCGTTTCGTGGCGGCGTCCTCAGCGCGTGCTGCAGGGCCGCGCTTTGGCGGCGAAACATCATCATCGTGCTCACGCCGCCGTTTACGCCCTCGCCCGACAACTGCACCCTCCAGCTCCTCCTGCGCATCGTCCTCATCAAGATCGGAGTCGTCCGACCCGCTCAACGAGTCCTCCGAGTCCGCAACTGCGAGGAAGGTTTGGTACGGTAAACATTGACAGCATCATTTGCCTCAGCGTGGTTGACTATCTGCCTCACGCGGCCTGGCAGGCAGCGGCGCGTGGGCACGACGCGAGTCACATGATGCTGTCATCCGCCAGGGGCAGCTATTATGTTGGCGGGAACACACCCATACGCGCACCTTCGTTGTCCAATTGCTGGTCGTAGGCAGGGACAGCCGATTTGGGAACTGGGTCGTCCTCATCAACAAGCACAAGTGTGTCCATGTCGTCATCGTTATTGTGCCCATGCCACACAGGCCTATGGTGGTCCATGATAACGATCCGCACATTGCTGGGGAGGTTACACAGGCTGCGTACGTCCTCAGTTGCGCCGCAATTCAGCAAGAGCACTGTCTTCACCTCCTGCACGGCATATGGACGTCGTGACGTTTACTGGAAAGAGCCTTAGAACGCTTCCCCTCCTGCGCTGGTGCTGAACTCGCACCTGTGCGTCGCTGAGAGGTGCACAGTGCTCGCGAACCTCCTCGTAACACGCGACTGGGATGAGCGAGAAGTGGATGCCCTCACGGTTGAAGAGGTTCTGCGTGGTGGTGCCGCAACACAGTTGGCGCTGAATTGGGTACCAACATCGTTCCGATCTTGCAGAACGTGTGTCTGAGCCATTAATATGTAGCATTCGAGCGTTTCTTGCCCGCACATCGCCCCCGAGCTGGCGAATGCCTTACCAGGAGCAACTGCGACGCACAGACGGAGTCCGCGTCCAGGCATGCCGCCAAGCAAAGGACGCTCTGATCCTCACTGCCATTGGAATCCTTTTTGATTGCGGCATAAACCTGCTGCAGGTGCTGTCCCGGAACAATCATTGCGCCTGAGGTGAGGGGACAGGCCTCCACCCACACAGCGCATCCACGTCTTAGGACTCCATGTTGACGAGCGCAGATGTTGCTGGTAGGTGTTTTGTAAAGAAATACCCTGCCTCAACTGCACACGACTGCAGCTGCGCCTTGACCAAGGATTGTAACAGTAACAGATAATTTGAGCTTATCTTTTATGTATGTTGATAAAAAATTAACCTCTCAAGCGAAGAACGAATCAAAAAAGCTTTTGCTGCACCCTCGTTTCAGGGAAGCGTATTACATGCCATGCGTGAGTGTATATTTAATAGTTCATGCAGTGGAGGACAGAAATCATTTCTTCGCTCTGAGGCATTCGTTTGCGCCCATGGCCAAAGGCCAACTTGAATTGCCGCCGTACACGGATTCGGTCGCACGTTCATAACCCTGGGCTACCAACATTCGACATTTGGTTTTCAGTTGTGGTGAACGAGCAATGCGATCTTTATGAGCGTGTGTTCTCATGCGTTTGTTCGTGATGAATGAGGAAATGTACAGCCTTTTGTACGTTAGCGCCCCGTCACGCATTGTGGCGCAAAAAGCCCCCAAACTGACTTATAGCCTATGCGCATGTTCATGGCCCTTACGTCCCAACAACTTCCTTTTGTTTGTCATACCTCAGCAACGGCAGATTACGAGTCCACGTTCCATCAAAACGCTATGGGCGCCGCTGATTTGTACCTGCATCATCTGTCATATGCCTGTATGCTCTCGGGGAAGAACACCTGGCCAGAGGGGCAGCTCCGTGTTGGAAGGCTGAGCGGCCGTGCATGTGCCTTCGCGGTTGCAAACGCAATACCAATCAGATGCCTTGGGCCAGATTGTGGGCTCACATACATAGAGGTGCGTGCCAAGCACCATGACAGAGAGGGATGCTGCCGAAAGGTTGGGGGCGGTGCCCGTTGACAGCAACGGGAACCACCCCGGTCTCCAGGCGGCATGCCTCGTTTGGCTTGCCTCACGGAGCCATGTTAACTGGAGCATTCTTACAGTAGGCTTATGATGGCGAGTGGAACATCTCGTCCCCACGCATCCCCGAGCTCCTGTCACCCCCAGGTGTATTAATGCGTGCATCCTGCCAAATCCTGCATCTTCGCCCCAGCGCACCAAGCACCTGTCATCCCTATATGTCTCCACTTTGATGCCCGCCCATGAGAACTCAAGTGCAGCCGCCATCATAGGGATGACCCATGGAATGGCCCTGAATGACCGAACATGCCATCGTGTGTGTGGGGAGTCCCGCGGCATGAGGATTCCGGACATGTCTGGTCTGAGGTTGGCTGTGAGTTGTAACGGACTTTATCTGGCAGCTCACTTGCACGTGTGTCACCTGCAGTGCAGTGCGTCTGTGCGCTGTTGGAGGAGAGCTCGGGTGTGTCGATGATACAACGGACCCAAAAAGTGTTTACGAGGAAAGGCCCCAACGGGCCGAGGTGCCTCACACCTCAACGTTGTACAAAAGCAAGGGGGCCCAGCACTGCCATGTATGGCAAACACCAGCCAAGCAACGATTGTAGGTAGTAATCGTTACAAGGTGGATCAGCGTCCCGAGTGGGTGTTCCAACGGGCCGAGATAGCTCGTCGGCGCCTCATCTCATCAACCCCTGCCAAGGACTGCGCACCTATCCTCCATCACCCGCGGGGGGTTCATGCAGCCATACCGGGCAACACACCAGGTTACCAGCGTGCGAGGATTGCCTCCCCTGGAAACCACGCCAGACCCGCCGAATCACATGGCGGGGAGGGAGCCGGGATTCGAGGTGATGAAGTCAGTAATGAAACTGCAGGGCAACTCGCCAACTTGCTGCGGGAATGCAATGCGCACTGGATGGCTCTGGTCATGATCGGCGGTACCCGGGAGAGGGATCGTCGACTGGCGACGAGCTCTTTCTTATGCCGTGCCGTATCCCTTGGCCCAACACCCACAAGGCTTAATCTCGTGTGGAAATATGTCTCGTCGCTGCTGCGGTGCGCCGAGCCAGCGCGTGGGTGTGACGCCGTCTCCTGCGCTGCATGGCCGCCAAGTACCGTATCGTCAACCTGGGGTACACGGCACAAGTGCGCGCGCCGCCTCAAAAGGACCTTGTGAGGTCCTCGTCTGAACGTTACAAGCCAGCATAGTGCGTACTTGCGCGAGAAGCACCATGCCACGGGGCCCACCCAGGTGTTCATCTACCAATCCGTACCTCAACTCAACCACGCAATCGACCGGACAATCACACCATGCGCACCGCTGCCTAGTCCGGCTATGCAGCGGACGTCACGTGGAGCCGACGGCCTTTCGCCGGGGCCCCCTGCTGGGGTGCTGTGGACCACAGATGCGCGGCCAGATGCTCATGCACGTCACAACTGGCGGAAACCACCACTTGTAGGGATGTCAATAGTCGTCGCGGTCGCACGTGCGGCTCTCTCATACCAAGCCCAGTCAGTCACGGATTCTCGTCCAGCCGTAGGACGAAAGCGCAATTGTTACCCTGGACACAAACTGCTGGACGCGCCTGCACAACTTACTTTACGAAATCCGGGTGTAGGCTACCAGCCGCAAGCTCTTTACCTAGAGCGCAACACAATCCAACGAACTTTGTGGCGGTCCTTCCGAATCCTCAAGCCTGGATAAGCGAAGGAGTGCCCGTGCTCCCTCGTGCGGACTCACCGCGAGATCGTCTCCATCTTCTTCTCCGGGTTCCTGACCAGGCTGATCCATCCCTGGTGAGCTCCGCCACCTCCTGACCCCCTGCGCCCCGCCGCCGCCTTTCCTCTCCCCGGCCCCTCCGCCGCCGCCGCCTCGCTCCAACCCCTACCTCCTCCCCGCTCCATTTCTGCCGCCTCGTACACATGGCTTTCTCTTTCCATTGCTCCACCGTTCATCTGCACCCCGCCTCTCCTGTCTAGCCGCCCACTCCCGGCGACGTCGTGTGCCGCCGCCCCGTGTCTCCCCTTCGGCACTCGTCACGAGAACCCATCACACTCCAATCCTCCACATCTCCACGCCGCCCTCCCCTGCCCTCGATGGCCCGATTATCACCACCCGCCCCTTGCCATAACACTTTCCTTGCCAGCCGCTCAGTCCTGCCTACGTTGCCACACCGTACCTCCGCCTTTGCCTCACGGATTCCGGTCTCCTGTCCACATGCAGGCTTGCATCCACCAAGCGCGGCCATAGCGCCATCCGCCGCCGCCGCCGCCACGACCCCCGGGAACCCTTCAGCGCCCCTTCAAGGCAGTTCACCTACGAACGTGGAGTTCGCCTACGAACGAGGAGCGGTGCACTGCGTGAAGAGCACACGGAGTATTACGATGCTATCCCGAATAAGCATACTTCCGCTCAGACCATGCATACAGGGGCGTATAGTAGATTGGCGCCCGGGGTTGATGAATTGCGCGTGAAAGCAGCAAGCCGCCGCCCACACCGCCTCATTAACTTTTGGTAAATTTATTTGCAGCAATATCTCAAGGCGATGACTCGCCTGGATCAGCAGTGTTTCCACGCGCAAGCCCAAGCAATGAGATGTACTTGAGATGGCCACGACGCACGGTAGGTGGCCGCTCGAATACGTACATGTCTTCAGGTCGGGCCGACGGGCGGCGCCGCGGAAGGCGCGGCGCCCCCCTGCCCCCTCCGGCCCGGTATGAGGCGGCACCTGGCACTGACGCTCACAGGGAACACTACTCTGCTCACTCAAGACCAACCAATACATGAAAAATCATCTCGCCGCCTGGCAACGGGCCGAGCGCCCCGACGGCCCCATCCGCTCCCCCCTCGCACTCACTGGCCTCCGCGACACTGCCCAGCGGGTCCCCGCTGGCGAACGGCCGCCGCCTCACGGAGTTCCGGGTCAGCCCTCGCCACGTCCTCCCCTACCAGCCGCCGCCCCGCCCGGGGCCGTCCCACGGGAGCCCGCAGGCCCACAGCCACGCGTGCAGCTGCCGCTACCGCCGCCCAATGCTCCATGCTTCTTTGTCTTGGGAGGTGGCCCCCCCACCGCATGCCAGCGCACTCCTAGTGAAAGGGCCTTCGCGCTGGCGGTCCCCAGATGTGGCCCTGGCTTCCGCATTTCGGGCAGGGGACATTGCCCGCACCTTCAGCAATGACCTTTGCATGACCATCACATTCGCCGATACCAACGTCCATTTACTGTATGTCAGCAGGGTTTTGCAACCGTACGAACCGAGCCTGGGCACGCGGACGATGCCAATTCCATCAACCACCACAGTGCGGTCCCGTGCCTGAGTTTTGGGGTTCCGCAAGCGTGTGGCATCACATGCCATGTGGGCTTACACGCCCCGCATTAAACAACACTCTGCGTTTGGATTCATTTGGATTTATTAAGTTACCCTAATCGCGGATGCTCCTGCCGCCGCCACCGGCGGCCGTCGTCGACTCCGCCGCGCGCCTCCCGCCCGCCGCCTGCATCCAGGCGCAGGTGTTGGCGTTGTCCGGCCGGCCCGACGCATCATCGCGCTGCAGCGCCCGGTCTCCCCCGCCCGCCGAGTACACCTGCCGCCCACCCAGTCGACTGGGCCGCCGCGCGTGCATCCGAACGTTCTGAAAGGCACAAACGGCAGCATCGGCAGCAGCAGTGACAACGCGTGGCGACAGTAGCCGCAATAACACTCCCGCGGGGTCCACTATATATCATTGATACTAATAGCACTCCAAGCAATTGCATCAAGCATGTGGCTGACACAAGGCCCCCATATCCCCGTGATGCCGGGCGGGACCGTTGCCGACGCTGCTCCAACGTGTTTCCAGCAGCAGCTGTGCGATGTTCCCGCTGGGTGCATGATGAGGGCCGTACGCGGCTGCTGCTCCAGGGGCATCGGTCGATGGGCGTCGGCGCTCGATGTGCGCCGTGCAGCGCAAATGGGAAATTGTGGAAACCCACAGACCCTTGCCGCAGAATCCCCACCCTGTTGCGGACCCCACCTGCAGCACCACGACCATTTCCTTCATCGCCTCGGCGGCCGCGGGCCGCCTCGCCGGGTCCGTCTCCCAGCAGGCACGGATCAGTCGGGCCAGCTTCTCCGGGCAGCGCCCCTCGCCCAGGTTCTTGAGGGGCAGCCGACAGCCGTTGAAGGCCACCTGCAGGGAGGGAAGGGGAGCCGGGTCGCCAGTAACGAGGAGTGCACGCACGCACGCACGCACGCAGAGATCAGAGCCAGGGCCGGCGGGTGCGCGCACGCACACCGTGAGGTGGGGGTGTTGCATGTTGGGGACGCCAGCTGGCGGCGGGGTTGCAGCGCAAGGCACCAGCAGCTTCACCTCCTCGCGCGCGGTCTTGTCTCTCACTCTCACATCGCTGTCGGCCGGTGTCCGCGTGACACGTGACACGGACACGGACACGTGACACGGGGGGGTCACCCCAAGCTACGACCCACGCACAAGCCGTACTTGGTGCCGCGCTAACGCCGTGCGCACCCCTTGCAATGCACATGCAACTGAGCGTCTGGGCACGTGGTGACGCACACCGGCCAGGTAGAGGGCTGGCTACCACCACCTTGAGTACAGCACGTCCACCATGACACGGCCTGGAACGGTACGGTGTGTCTCACCCTTAAGGCGATTGCCAGCGGATTCAGCCCCACCCAGGGCCGCTCGCCGCTCAGCATCTCCCACATCAGCACCCCCAGCGAGAACATGTCCTGCGGGGCCCCCGCAGGGGTGGGATGACGACGCTCTTGTGAGTAGCGCCGGAAGGGACATGGGGGCGTGTGCCCCCACCATCCTCGTACGGTATCATATCATGATGAGCGGCAACAAAGTTGGGAGGAAGACGACCAAGCGGCAACGCACCGCCTTGGCTAGTACCGACACGGTAGTACACGTGTCGTACAGGGCACCTGCCAGCTGGTCGGGCACCAACAAGTTCGCAGTCTCCCGAGTCCTGCAACCCTCTCCCAGGTCGGCGCAACGCGCCATGGCACACGACAGAAACCGCTCCGCTTTCCGCAGCCCAGGCCGCCCGCTTACCGCCTGGTGGCTCACGGATTTCCCCTGCAGGTCGAAGCACTCCTGCCGCCCAGAGGGAAACACGGGCACAGGGCAAGCGGCGATCAGAGAGGCGCATCATCGCGCCAGGTAGGCTGCCAACTGCCATCAATCAATCAATGCCAACACCTTGCGCTAGGGGCGATTCCGCTACCGTTAGGCCAACGGACTGGCAGTAGGACGGAAGCGGCGGCCTCGGGTAACAAGCAGGTAAGACTAAGAAGACAGCAGCCAGTCCCTGTGCTGCCCGCGGTTAAGCAGGGCGTGCACTCACCGGTGCCATATAGGCGGGCTGGCAGAGGTCCGGGGCATGTGGAAGCGCGACCAGCCACACCAGTGCATCGCGCAGACACGGAAACATCGGGGGCGGCACACGTTGACATGGGAAGCGGGCCAAGGCCGGCATGTGCCAGGAGGCGGCTGGAGGTCGCAGGTGATGGCATACTCAGCTTTGACGTTTGAATCGAGAGATGCACGTGGAAGCGACTTTCAAAGGACTCAAGCTGGAAGCCGTCGGGGCCTGTGTTTTGCTAGGCCGTGTCCGCCGACGTGTCCTACAACATTACGGCCCACCCCGGCCTTTTCTCTGGGCTGCTGCCGCGGGTTGGGACGTGTCGAAATCACGCGACGAGTCCACCGCTCCCTAGCCCCTGCATGGACTGCTATTCTTCCACGCCACCCCACGTGACCTCATCCGCGCCCCACCGTGCCGGTGTCCGGGTGCTCAGTGGGCGCCACCGTTAGCCGCAGCCGAGCCAAACCAAAGTCCTGCAGCCGGCCGAGGAACCGGAGGGGGGAGTTTGTCATGATTGAACGGCTCCGCTGTCTCGGTTGTCACAAAAGGGGACGTCGCTGCCGGGCGGGCGTTGCGGGTGGGACGCTGTGCTGGTCAGGGACAAGGCAGGAGCTCTCTTCCGACGAGGGCATCCATCCTGACCATGTCAGTTTGCACAGTCTAAGCGGTCACTCCCCTGCACAGGCAGTTGCAGACCCCACCCCAACCCCCGCCTCCCTCTCACCGTAAGTTTCACGACGGGTCGGTCGCTGTGCGGGTCGTCGAGCAGCACGTTGGCTGGCTGCGGATGCAGGGCAGTGGCGAAAGGTAAGGCGGCCAAAGCGCGGACAGGGCGAGGGAACTGGGTCAAGCGGGCGACGCGGGTGGGCCACATCCGAGCAGCATGCAGCCGCCGTACGGCACGCGGGTATCACCCGCCAGCGCATGAGGCGGCGGAACCTTCTGCCGGGTACGGCGGCACCGAGCCCCCTCGCTTCCGCGGTGCTCGGCCAGCCTGACACCGCGAACTCGCTTGTTGCCCGCCCGCTACCACTCGGCTGCACGCTCGGCTGCTCACTCCGGCCGGTTCGCCCGCATCCGCCGCCTACCTTGAGGTCCCTGTGCGTGATGGTGGGGTGCAGGTAGGCCAGGGCGCCCGCCACGGTAATGGCTATGTGCAGCACCTGCGGGAGGGAGGGCGTACATCGCAGGAGGAGATTGCGGAGGGTGTGCGACGCCGAGAACTCCGGATTTAAAGAGAGGCCAGCAGACCACGGGGGCCATGCGCTGGCAGGCGCGGCGCCGCGTAAGTGGTGCCGCTGGACGCCCCACTGGACATCGGCCGCGGCGTCGCCGTGCAAGGCAATGGTGCCGATATTCGCTTTCTGATGGCATGGCGTGGCATGGCGCCCGCTGGGTGAAGGGACACCTGCATCAGGAGATTCCTGCATCAGGAGATCCGATTCGCTGGTCGCTGCAACGGCTCTCTATTCAGATGCAGCAGCACTGATCAGATCAGGGGTCACGCAACAGCGCCCGCGTCACTCGCCTTGACCAGCGGGAGCGGCGGCGCACCCGGGTCGCCGTACAACAGTCGCTCCAGGGAGGTCTCCATGAGCTCCAGGACCAGACACAACCGCGGGGCCTCCACACACGCCGCCAGCAGCCGCACGACGTTAGGGTGGCGGCAGCGACTCAGGACCTATAGCAACACAATCGCACACATACAGCGGGCGAGTCTCTTCTCTAGACACACATACAGCCTTCCGTTGCATGTGAATCGCAGAGGGGGGCAAGGACTTAACCCTGCCATCCCATGGCATCCTGCCAAGGCAGCCATTCTATGAGGCCATGCCGTAGATCACCCCACAGGCCGAAGCAGATCCCCAACAGTTTCCGGCCAGCCGCGAGAGCACCGTTTTCGTTCACTGACTGGCCTGCAGGCGGCCCAGCTCCGCGAATCCGCCGGCCCAGCCCAGGACTGACTCGCCTCACCTGCACCTCCTGCGCAAAGCTCGCGGCGAAGGCCTCCGTCGGTGCCCCCCACGGGCCGTCCGTCGCGATCAGCTTGACCGCCACCCGCCGGCCCTGGTACACCCCCTCCACTACCCGCCCAAAGGCACCCTTGCCCCGGACCACCGGCAGCAGCTCCACCACAGGGCTGACAACCCCGCCTTCGCCGCTGTTCCCCGTGCCGGGGCTGGCGACCTCGCCACCAGCGCAGCTGTCGGGACGAGCTGTCGGCGCCCCCGGAGCCGCATACTGGTCAATGATGGACTGCTTCAGCGTGCCGTAGGTAGACGAGGCGCTCGGTCGCTCGACGGCGGGCTGGTCAGCAGCGCTGGAACCGGGCAGCGGGCCTCTGACGCGGATGTGTTGGTCCGCGGCGGTCTTGTCAGCCCCTGGACACCAGTGGAGCGGGACCGAGCCGCGCGGGAGGGGTGGGGTGGGTCAACCGATGGGTGGGGCCTCGGGAACTTTGGGGAAACCCGGTCCTGCGTCATAACGGAATCACCACCTGATTTGTTCAGTAAACTCATGCAATGTCCAGCCAGCCGGCCTCCCGAGCCGCAGCGTGCACGTTCTGGTATCCCTGATGGGGCCCCCCGCCTTGCTGTTGCTTCACACCCTCCATATGGACTCGTGCCACGACACTCGCAAGCCGCCACCGCACAAACAGTCGCGCTTGACCACTGGCTTCCCGCCTGACGCGACACGCAGCCGTTGTACCCGCACCATTAGCCACTGACCTTCGGCCTCCGCAGCGGGGGCAGCAGCGTCAGAAACCTGAGACGCCCCAGCAGGAGGTGCGGAGGAGGTGGTGCAGGAGGCCTCCACCCCGCTGCTGGTAGGGGCCTCCAGCAGGTGCACCCGCAGCTCCAGGTCGGGTGGGGGCTGGGTGTCCAGCGTGACGGGTGTGTCCGCCACGGCCTCGCTGCACATGCCGGCCACTATCACACCGCTGTCCAGACTCTCCGCTGCAGACGTCCACAACCCGACGGCCGGTACAGGGGGTGCAAGATCGTGGAGGAGCGTCGACGGTGCGGCCATATACACACAGAGCAGACATACATACATACATACATACATACATACATACATACATACATACATACATACATACATACATACATACATACATACATACATACATACATACATACATACATACATACATACATACATACAGGCAGACAGTTAGACGGACAGGTAAACAGACTGGCCGCAATGCACGCAGCCGGATCTGGCTGGACCTCGGGTTGCTGCTCTACTCCGATCCCCGCCGAGGCTGTTGACAGCAGGGCAACCGTACGGAGGCCGGATGGTCCGTAAGCTTACGTGGCACATACGACGGAAGCAAGTGCCCTTTGCCAGCTGGCTGGCCGCTGTGCCACCCCACGCACATGCACGCACACCAAGGGCCGCTGCGCTCACTCTGGTAGTCGCCGCCTGGGATGCTGAACGGCGCCAGGTTTCGCCAGCCGCTCACGTCCGCGTTGGAGGCCGGGAGGGCGCCGCCCCTGAGGCACCTGACGACGGAAAAGACATGCCACCGCGAGATAGGTTGGGGTGCGGTAGCGGCACCCAGCCACAAGGTACAATCGCAACTTGGATTGCACACCACACATACAGGTCCCTAGGGGGCTTATGGATGTACACGCAGGCAAAGAAAGGCTTAGCCGCCAGATCCAGTGCCATAAAATCAGCATAGCACTCCAACAGTGTATGCTCCTAACGGCTCCTAACGAGGCAACCGTAACGCTCTTATACTTGGATATCGGAGATTAGCACGGCTTCCAATTTCACTCCCGCAACCGTCCAGGGGTTTCCTCATCGGTGTCTGTATTGCGCGAGACGTACGTGCCACACCATAAAATCCACGACCGGCCAGACGGCCCAAGGGGGCTTACGTGTCAACGGTGCACGAATACAGCGCGTTGCTTGTGTTCCACTCCACGGCCTTGGGGGTCGTTGCGCGGCTCAGATGGAGGTAGTCCCGCTCCTGGCGCCCTTTGCGCCGCCACCAGAGCACCAAGACCGCTGAGAGCAGGGTAAGCGCCGCCACCGCCCTTTCATTTGCACCACACGGAAGGGATAGTTAGGCTTCCCGCAGTCACACCCGCAACACCCGCAGTGTGTGACCCATAGCGCCGTGGGTCTGCAGTTGAGACGCACATGTCATTGTCGCACCGGTGGTTCAATCATGCGCTGTGAAAACCCCTCACCCGCAGTGGCCACGCTGGCGACCAACCCCACATCCCGCCTGCTCCTGTTGCTGCCCCCGTCGGCTCTGCGGGCCGCGCCTCGAGGCGCCAGCGGCACCTCTCCACCGTCACCACCCGACGCAGGGCTGCTGCCATTGACGCTGCCGCTGCTCGTGTCGCCGCTGCTGGGTATGAGCTGCCCCTGGAGTGAACCCGGCCGGTAGTCATCGAGAGGCAATGTGGTGTCGTTGCGGTGCAAGCGGACCGTCTCCATGAAGCAGACGAGCGGCTCAGCGCGCTTCATGCAGCCGGGGTCCACCAGGATCTCGCAGGCCGCCGTCACGTTCCGCATCCACCACACGATGTTGGTCGGAACGGCCTGGTCGGATGCTTCGTCCACCTTCACGCCGTCCCCCGCCATGTCCACCATCAACCCCCTCAGCGCCCAGCACCGCTTTGCGGGCGGCACTTGGGAACCGTTGCAGCAGCCGTCCTGCCGTATGCGCACAGACATACACACACAAGTATTTTGGTCCTTGGCTTGGGTCGGGCGGGTCCCTTCTCTAAACACACACAAGCGTCCTAGGAGCCCGCCCGCGTGTGTACCGATGTGCCGTACCTGGGGCACGCTGTACAAAATCTGCTGGGTGCCGGGGTAGAGCGCGGGGCGGTCAACCAGCTGGGTGGTCCGCACCGAGGAAGCCACTGCGAAGCAAAAGCCTGCGGGAAATGTGGGATCGCAGTCATCGCGCTCAAGTTGGGCTGGGGGATGTTTGATGGGCAAGCATACCAATGGTTGATGCGCCACACCAACGAGTTCAGCTCGTTGCTCACCTGCCTACCTACCTAAGTACCTATCCACCTACCTGTCCACCGATCTATCCATCTATCTACCTATCTATCTGCCTACCTGCCGACCTAACCATATATCTATCTAGCCACTCGAATGTCAAGCGCCATTTGTCAGAGACCCACATGTACGTCAGGAAAAATTCTTTAGTGCATGTACTGATGAACCGGGAAGGATGGGGCCTGATGCCAGCGGATGAAATGGAAACAGCCAGGGAATGCGAAGCATTGGCGTCGGTGGGTCCAGGGAAGGCTGCGCACTCGCCGCCGCTGCATCACCCCGGCCACTCGATGACACCGACCCACCCCTTCAACTCACGTATGGACATCGCGGCGGAAATCATCCAAACGGCGGAACTCTGCGGTGCAGGTGTGGCCGCCAAAAGTTCGAAACCTGCGATGTGTTGTAATGCGGTAATACGGTACGACTTTATCCTCCCATTATACGCGTACATAACAACCGTGCGCTGTTTCTCAATGGTGGCCCATCGGTGAAAAGTGTCAGTCAACAGCATCCGATGTGTACCCACGTGCCGCTTACGACAGGAGCTTGCTTGCAGGCTGCGGCCCGATGCGACCCGATGCGACCAGAAAGAAACGTGGTGAGTGCGTGTGGCAGTGTAGTCCAATCGGGTTATGGAGCGCCATTGAGCTCGGGCATGAAGGGACTTGCACAGCTGCTCGGCTGTGGAAACACGCCGGGGTATGTACCAAAAACCCAACGAAAAAAACCAACGAAAAAACGCGCGTGTGCACCGCGACCGTTACCTTGCTCGCGAAGAATATTTACGCCATAAGCGCCATCTATGAAGACGTTGCGAATGGTCCAAACCACGTTGCCCATCAGTTGCACCTGTCCAAGCACGGTGGGTAAGAATGAAAAGTAGGCGGGGCCTGGGCTCGTGGGCCGTCCTTCGCTCCCCTTCCTATCTCTCATCCTTTGACTTGACAGGTTCATAACCTAACAATTCTTCCGTCGGACAGGAGTACTCCATCAAGGAGGCGGAAGGCGCACCCACCACACTCTGAACAAAATTAAATCGGAGTAGCGGCCAGTCAGCTCCAACTCCCATGGTAGTAACGTTCCGCGTTATCTTAATGGGTAACTTGCTCGCTGTCGCGTTCCAGCACCACACGGCCACGTTCACAACTGGAGCTGTCAACAACATGAGTTCGACACGTTGATCGGCCAGAGCCGCAACGAACCCGCAGCCGTCTGAGACGTTTACCGCCGCCGTGCTGGACAGCGAGGGACCTCGGTGCTGCTCAAGGTCCCTTTCAGGTTCCTGCATGCTGTTTCCGTATGCATGTCGATGGCAGCTGCTGCCACGACATGCATAACTTATCGGAAACTTATAACAAGCGAGGACAAGCACCACAGTATAGAGCAATTCTGCTGACGCAACTCCACTACGCATTAGGGGCATGACGATGCCGGTAACTTGTATAAACCTCTACAAAAGGACATGGCGTATTGGGCAGAAACTCAAGACGCCCGGTTGCGTTGCACAAGATTACTCAGTAAGTGGATTTCTTCACAATTAGACAAAAATGGAGGACAAAGTTTATCCCAATGAAATAAATATCGAAATTATGTGCTGTTCAGAGCATGAGCCTGCAGGCTAGCCATGTAGCCAAGGGTGCAGCTCGGCCAGACCACACCGTTCATTGATGCCCAGTTGCAGTATTTCAACCGAGTTCAACACAAACGGTCCGTCTAAATTATTGGTTTATTGCTTTAACCTTCACCACATCACGCAATGTGAAGGAGTTTCTATAGTATGTACCGTACTGCTGTATTTCAAAAGTATTTTACGAAAGGAAAGGGCATGTAGGATGGAAAAGGCACAGATTTGCAGCGCTGTCAACATGCTAGCGATAACGCAGGTTACATTTGCAAATGTTTGTAAGCGTTTGATACATCGAACGCGTATCAGGGGGTGGGGTGGATCAGTTTCCCATCGCAAGCACGACGCGAGTAAGGTCCGCTCAGAATGCCAGTGTCTTTCCCATTAGACGACCCCCCCCACACACACACGCGCGCGCGGCTCAGTTATCTTTTACACACACACGCGTGGTGTGAGTTCATGTGGTCACGCCCGCACCAGCTGGCTTCCTTCAACGTCATCGCGCAGCTCCCCCCGCACCACCCAAAAGTGCGCCAAAACGTCAGCGCTCTGGCGGCGCCTTCTTCACTGCAAATTTACCGTGACTTTGTGGGTGGGGCCTGCTGGGGCTTGCCCTGGTATACACCGGCGATCCCTTTTCGGGTCCGCTGTAACATTCTTTGACTTACAAGCCGGGAATCAGGTATTTCTGTTTACCACTAGGGACATCTGGTGCTTAGACGCCGCCCACCCGGTCTCACATCACTGCATTCGACATCAAGACCGCCTGTGTGTTCGGGGAGGGGGGCGCTGTCGCATACTGCTCACCCGCTTGCCTGTTTTCCTCCCGACTCGGTCGTGGGGACCTCCGTCCGTCCTGCCTAGCTCAAACATGTGTACATTAGGCCCATAAGGCCCATCGCATTACAACGTACATACCGTACATGTACCGCCCCCATTGATACCCAACCATGGTCCAAACACCCACAAAGACGAGTCCAACTTTGCAGACCGCCTGCGGCCCAGCGCCTTGCCAGCCGACCACCCTGCAGGCAGGATGCACAATGTCCGTCCGCCCGTCCGTCCCGGATGGCCGGCTACCCGGATGGCCCACTCATCGCTCCGTCGTGACGAGCCACCACCTACCGCCCATGTCCGTCATCACGGCAGCGCTATATGTTATCCACGAGGGACACCTCGCCTCGCACATACGTCCCCCCAGGTGCCCTAGACTCCCAACTCGTCAGCAGCACCACACGCTCAGGTTGTCCCAGGTCGCCTCTGGTGGCCAGTCTGTCAGTCAGTGTGTCAAGGGCCCGGCCACCTGGCCTCGTACGCTGCAACTGCACTATATGTATACCTGTACCTATATCTACAACATTACAGGACGGGCCAACGCTATGACCCACGCTACCCCGCCCCAATTGTTAATCGTTAAGCCTGCCCGCCTGCCGGGGTGTAAATCGATCACTACCAACGGCAGTGCCGGACGTGCCAACTTGCCAGGGCACAGCCGGCTTTCACGGGACACCCACATGGTGCACGATAGCGCGAACGTAATTGCATGCGAACGTGTGCGAAGAGCGCCGTATCCCAGTAATGCGGGGAGTATTTGCGGAATGAAACGCAGGACAGCTGCGCGCCGCAGCTGCAAGCACCGGGAGGCCATCCAGGTAACACGTGCGCCCTAGACTCCAGTCCGGCAAATCCGTCCGTCCGTCTAGCTTCCGCATAGGCGTGGGCGCAATTGCAGTTCCCCTGCCCACGGCCACAGGACTATTACTGCGCTGAAGGCGCGCAATGCACGTAGATGCCTCAGTGCGTGGGTGGGTTGATGCAATCTGCGGCGGCCCCGATGGGGGCGATGACCTCCGGAAAGAAAGCGAGGCCGGGAAATATCATCCTCGGGACCCACGGTGAGCCCTCGCCAGACGGCCATCCGCTGTAACTTCGCAACGGCACCGCGGCGCGGAGACGCTGCCCCATCCGTCCATGCATCCTGCCACACAAGTGCGTGCGTCGGGCCCCGCTGGCTCCCCCACCCCCCCTCCAAAGTCGCATGCGACAACACTCGTTCACCCACCATTTCGCGGTGAAGATCAGTTGCCCAGTCCGAGAGCCGCTGCTCACGACAGCTGCTGGGCAGCCGCACCACTCCACCACGCCCCTATCCCTTCTTGGTATCGCTATGTACTCAGCAAGTTGCGTCACAGAACCCCGTCGACCCATCGTACAATCAGGAGCCGCGGGGAGGGAGCCTCACGGTTCTCCCCCATCACAGTCCGATGCGCTGCATGCCAGTACTCCCCTACCCCACCCACCTTGTCATCAGAAACACCGGACAACCTCCTCAACTGACCTCACAGTCATAGGTACAGCCCCCTGTACACACCTCCTGCATTACTGTACATACCCCCAGCACTCAGCTCTCTGCGACTTTGTTCGCCGGGAGCAATGGGAGCGCCAAGCTCGCATCATCCTCGCCTCGCCACCTGTGCCATCCCCCTCGTACATGTTCATGCACACGCACAAGCCCCGCCACCAGGCGGCCCGCCCCATCCTCTCCCGCCGCCACCACCCGCATCCATCACGCTCCCGGCCCGCCGTACAACGAGTTGACGTCTCCGTTCCGCTTGGCGTCCGCAGCTCCGTCCACCTGCACGGCCCCTGCGACTTCCTTGCCACCCCCCGCCCCTGCCCCCGGCTCCTTGGACCCCTTCTTCCAGTGCAGTCCCACCTTGATCCACGCGTCCTTCCTCTGGTCGATGAGCACCCCGGTCGCGGGCTTCTTGAGCACCAGTTTGTACTCGCCCTCCACCAGGGTGCCCACCTTGAGGGCGTAGTAGCCCAGGCTGTCGGCCACAGCGCTGCCCACTGCAAACACGCGAGCATCCAAGGAGGGAGGGCGGGAGGTTGCGGTATAGGCAATTGGAAGGCATATTTAGACTGTGGGAGGGCGGGAAGGGGCCATTGTGGGGTCAGGCCGCGGGGCACGATGGCGTCACGAGATGTGAGGAGGCGAGGAACGGGCGGTTGAGAGGGACGCCCAAGCAGCAGCTCCAGAGCCCTAAGCAACACGCTGTCCTCCATTCCCTGACGACCCTAGCCGTCTAGGCATTCCCAAAGCACCCAACCCATTGGTGCTCTCCCATCCCTTCCCATCCCACCCGACCCACCTGCCCTCGTCGTCTCTAGCCCGTCCTTCTCTCCCCCCATCACGCCCCAACAATATACGCCATGCCGTACATCACTCCCGGGGAACCCGTCCCCCGTTTCAGCGACAGGCGAGCAGTACTCTACCGCCTCACCCGTCCCACCCATGCCCGGCGCGTCGTCGTCCTTGAGAGCCAGGCACAGCACCGCCAGCTCGGGGAAGCGCAGCTCGAACTCGAAGTCCTTGTCAACACGCAGGCGGCCCGTGTCATGCGCGGTGCGGGTCTTCTTGCTGGCGCTGTCGCAGGGCATACCCCACACGTGCATCTACGAACACACACACACACACCCCAGTGGTGGTACGGGGGACGAGGGCGCGCGGGAGAGGAGGGGTGTAGGACATTGGTAGACATTTCACACTGCGCTGCTGCCAGCGTGACGGTTCGACTGGGGAACATTAGTACCGTAGTACCGTAGATCGCCCGCGATGACGACGGTGCAGATGTCAGTAGTGTCGAAACGAAGTAAGAGGAATCGGAGACATGTAGGTTGTCTTGTTCAAAATCCTAAGCCAAGTCGGACTGTTGAGTGGCCGCTGGCGATACATAGTAAGGGAAGGCAGTTTCGCTGTCGGGTTTGACATGAAGGCGTGCGGTAGGGCGGGGAATCGCAACGGGAGGGCGCGTGGGCCCCGGGTTGAGAAAGCTTGAGTGGGCGCATCCGCCCGTGGCCTTAGTCACCCACACGGTTCGACACAGAGCTGCATCCCCTGGCTTCGTTTCTTGGGCTGATCGGCTGCTGGGCAGGGTTGGTCAGGGCAGCAGCTGCTGCTCGCCAATGGACCTTTCGCGCTTTACTTGTGCCCTGAGCAGCTAGCACGACAACGCAGCTAGCACGACAATCAATCAGGCTCGTCCAGATGGAAATTTCTTTCCAACAACTTCTCCAATCTAGTCCCACAATAGCCATTCACAAGGTTCGCGATTACCATACGGTGTGGTGTAGGACAACACACCCGCCCGCTGGCCTCTTAGCCCGCTTCGCGTCCTGCTCTGTGCACTGCTTTTATTCGGTGACTCCCTTGCCTGTTTTGACAACGGTCCCTGCTTTGCCGCAGTGTTTAAACTCGCACCGTCGCCCAGCGCGTCTCGGCGCGTCCGGCCAGCATACGCTCCGCCGCGGCCGCAATCGAATGGCGACCAGCTCCTGTTCGCGTCGGCGCTCTTGCCGCAGCTGCCAACCCGGGTCCTGAAACACTGTATCTTCTCCCAGCACATTCCATCTTTACACCGCATCCATTTTCATTTACTTTGCGATCATTTGCTTGCTGACAGCTCGTCCGCGGTTCCCGTCGTTTCCGTCGTTTCTGATCCGTTGCAACTGAACATCCGGCTGCTTTCGGCCTGCCTGTTTGTTGTGTGCCTTCCTCGTTATGCCCTTGCGTAGCTGTGTTCTCCGACCGTCTGATAGCTTCTCAATGCGTGCATGCGACGACGTGACGTCGGGGCATGATACCCACGCTGTCATGTAAGACAGCGAGCGCCTCTTTTTGTCAATAAAGACAGCGAAACCGCAAAAGTGCAACAAACCGATCACCGCCGACGGCGAGCCCCTCCCCCCGATGCGACTCCATCCACCCACCCATCCACCCACCCACCACGACGCGCTGTCCCTCCCCCGACCAGGCCGCCCTCCACCCCCCATCCCCTCATCCTACCCTCCCGTCCCCACACCCAGCCCTCCCCCTCACCTTGACGAACAGGTCGTCCTTGAAGATGCAGATGTTGTTGCCCTGGGCCTTATGCGCGCTGAGCACCCGCACTACCAATGTGCGGGGGGTGCGGGTTGGCAGCTTGGCCACCGGGCAGCGCATCCAATCGGGCTTCAGCACGTAGCCGCACCCGCCGTTGTCCATGAACTGGCGGCCGGAAGGGGAGGGTGGGGAGGTGGGGAGCTCAGGTGAATCTTGCGCTCGGTGGACGCTGCACAGCGCCGGGTTGGAGGAGCGCTTCGGATTGGGGGCGGGGGGCGGCTGTGCGGTTCAATTCGGAAATCGGGTGGGGCCGCGCGGAGGCGAACAGAATAAGGGGGAGGCTGGGGGCCCAGCACGCAGGCGGGCGGGCAGGGGAACAGAGAGCAAACCGCAGGTGAGGGCTGCCGGCGACCGACATGCCCTGCCCCAAACCCCATCGCCTCCCAAGCCATCTCACCCTCACCGGACACCGTCTTGGATCTGGAAACCCTGCAGCTGTCACATGTCTACCGGATGCTTGCTCGCGCAGTCAGCGCAGTTCGTATTTTGTCCAACCTCAGTCCTACTCCTAATCCTCCCCCGTGCCCCCAGCCCACCCCCGACCTGCCCAAAGCGACCCACCATGGCCTCGTTGCACCACATCGGCTTGTCCCAGACCTGCCAGTTGAGCGCCGCCAGGCTGGCGCCGCGCACCCACGCGCGCATGGGGTTGTAGTTCCCGGACGCGACCCGCCACAGCGCCGGGTAGATGCGGGCCAGGTGGCGGCTGGTGAAGGTGTACAGCTCGTGAAGGGAGCCCGCCACCACCTCCGCCACCACCGCGTCCTCCGGCTCCTCGCCGAACGCTTCGTCGCCCGCGCTGAACCGCTCCTTCCAGCCCTCCTGTTCTGCGAGTTTCTGTTTCTGCTTCTCCGCTGACTTCTCCGCCTTGTCGTGCCCCAGCTCGTCCGCCTGGTGCGCGTGTTCGGCGGGGGCCCCCATAGGGTCACGGATTTGTAAGCCGTGTGTTGTATGGCACGGGGGTTGGAAATGCTAGGGAATGCGTGTGTGTGTGTGTGTGTGTGTTTCGCAAAGGAACTCGCCCAACCCAGATCACCTCAGACCACCAACCCTGCGTGCACGTTTCCATCTCGCCGGTGGTAAAGCGAAACGCGTGCCATGCAAGCGGCGTCGTAGCGCCCGGAAATGCCCATATGCGTTAACAACTGCCCAACCCCCCCTCCCAATACGCCTACCGATCTCCTGTATCCCCTCCTTACGTCTCCTGTATCTCACCCCCCCCCCCCCCACACACACACACCTGGGGCATCGCCTGTTCCTCGAAGGAGCAGGACACCACGTCTTCTGCGACACACGCAGGCCCGGGGGGTCGGTGGTTGGGGAGGCGTTGTTGGATGTTCGAGGGCGCGATGTGAGCCGAGAAGCGGACGAGGTAGGCGTTTGGGAAGCAGGGCGCGGAGAACCGGGTGGGCGGAGATGCTAGGATGCCGGAGGACGGGGAGGAGTTGGGCGAAGGTGGCGTGCACCCTGAGAGTACAACCGCCCATCCATGCACGCACGCCGGCCCACCCATTCCGCCCCGCCCCCTTGGTGCCCGCTCCCGGCCGCACGCGGCTCACCCCTCTTGATCATGTCGTTGAGTGAGGAGCACTTGGTGTTGCGGATGTAGATGAGCGCCAGGAAGTTGGGGTGGTACTCGCCCGTCTTCTTGACCTGGAGGCCGGGGGAGCCGGGGACGGAGATAAGGGGTAAAGCATGTCAAAGACAATTGACAAGAAGGGAGGAGGGTCATGGAAGGCAAGCGCAAAAAGTGGGAGGGAGGCAGGGAGCTGCACATGACCAGGCAGACGACACGGGCTTCGCTGGGGCTGTGAAGGGAATGGGCCGAACAGGGCCGGACGCGTGGACTGTACAACGGAAGATCACGGATGAGAGTGGAGAAGGACGACAAGGTACGTGGGGGGAGGAGCCGCCAGCCGAGAGGTGCGGGAGGGATGCGGCACACAGGCCCGACCCGATCGAAGTCTGCGCTTGACCGTCCGCCACAATGCCGGGCGGCACGTTCCATGCAACGATACCCCGCCCCGCCGTGCCCTGGGCTGCGCTTCAATTGGGGTCTGTCATGGAAGACCGGGACGGCTTTGCCCATCCAGGGACCAAGGCCTCGATTCTGTGGGTGCCTGACTGCCAGGCCCCGGGTCGCGCTCGGCACCGCTCCCCACTCGCTCACTCACCGATGTACGGCACACCACCTTGTTCATCAGCTTGGCGGGCGAGAGGAACTCGGTGCGGGGGTCGTCGGGGTCGGGCACGAAGAGATTGTCGCCCAGGACTTTGCGCAGGATGTCCGCCATCTTGCCCTGGTGGGTGTGGTGTGGAGGGTGGACGTGGCAAGGGGAAGGACGTGATTGGGTAGGCCGGATGGGCGATGGGTGGGCCGGCCAGGGAGCGCGGCAGCTTGGAAAGGGGAACAGCGGGTGTGCGGATTGGGGCGGCGCGCTGTGCTGGGCCGGTGGGGTGGTGCCGTCGGGACACCAGACCGGCCCATATCCAAACCGGTCGTTTCTCGTTTGGGATCCACAGGCTGGAACCACCACCGGCGCGGTGGCCCCTTGACGCAGCAACCTCTACGCTTGCACGGCTTGCACCACCCTCCCCACCTGGTTCTCCACGTCCGTGTGGTTCTCCATCGTGATGATGACCGGGTAGGCGGAGGCGAGGAAGCCGGCGGAGGCGATGGCCTCGATGCACTCCTGCAGCACAGCGCGTGGTCAAGGGGACGGGATGGGGGCCGGCAAACAGGTTGGGAGAGATGGGCATGGGCGGCAGGCGGGTCCATGCGCCCGCAGCAAGAAATCAGGTCAGCGTCGGGAGTTGGTGGATCAGGGGAGGGCCCTGAACGGCAACTCGGCACAACTCCGACCCAGATCAGAATTACGGCCCAGCAATGGCCGGAGGCTCCCAAATTTGCAGCTCTCAACAAGACTTATGTGCAGGGAAGCGGACCGACGGCAGCGCAGCCGGTCGGGTTATGAGCACCCGTCCCCCGCCTCGGAGGTTGAAGGACAGCAAGGTCTAGCTCCGGTGCCTTGAAATCGGTTGCCGATATCTATTCAGGATGTGCACCCACGTAATCGCAAAGGCATAGCCTTAAGTGATAAGTGCTACGATGCCAAGTGTACGAGACAGCGGTTGGAAATTGGCGAAGAGAGTGGTACCTGCGCAATACGGCACTGTGCGCTACCATACTCTTGTAGGCATTGTCTCCGCTTTCGCACCTGGAAGCTGACCGGGGCGGTGAAAGTGCCGCCATGTTTGCAAATTGGCCCGTTGTAAACATCCAGCTCAACAACGCGGCATCCCTTTTCCAAGCTCTGCAAGCGAATTATTTGATGAACGCCACGGCATCGGACTGCTCAACGATGTGCTAGCCCTTCGACAGAGTACATCACCTTGACGATGGTTGACGTGCCCGCCGAGGCAAACAGCTGGTCGCCCGTTAAGTAGGAGTTATGCCCCGAGGATACGAAGTAATGAGGTAGCGGTTGCGTCATGTCCTGGTACACCTCCGACTTCTCGGGGTATTTCCCGGCAACTTGAGGGTGGGGATCCCATTTACCAACTTCGAAGCATGTACAGGTATTTCCCATGACGTTCGCAAATGAATAATGGTAACGTAACTGCGCTGTCGGTTCTGTAGAGCGCTGGACTATGGAAAAGCTGTCCGCCCGCCAGTTCAGTGCAGATGAAAACACCAAACGAGGCCGCGGTGTGAAGAATGACTTAAATCTCTGGAAGCCGCGGATATGCAATTGCGGTTGGCTGCCTTTGCCGCAGACCCGGAACCAAGCTGTCGGTTAGAGTCGTCAGATATAACCAGATCGATAGACACGTCCAACGATAAGTTTATTGCAGTGAACGCGCAGACTAGAGTTGAAGCGCACTCTAGGGTCAGGGGCGCTGACCGTTTTTTGCGGTTTGACATTCGTACGCACGTACGTTTTGGTGAGGGAGAGTTGTCATAGCGCCAGAACAACGAAGTGTCAAGATGTGTTATGCAGGTCATGCAGTTTCTTATGCGAGAACTAGATTAAAGTAGCATCAATAACGTTGAATGCCAGTCATTGTGCATCATTCTTTGCTGGTGTAAAATCCGGAGCCAAACCCCTGAAGCGCTCATTTTACGTTGTCAGTCAAAATGTCGGAAACGAAAAGGAATACCAGTATACTCGATAGCTCAAGGTTGGTCTTGATGGCGTGGCTATGCCCCTTGGCGCAACGGACGAAGGCGCGGTTGCGGCCCTGACCGCAGGATGTTCTTTGCTGGAGGAGTGGCTGGAGCTGTTGCACGTACCTGTACAGCCCCGCTGGATCGCATCAAGCTGCTTTTCCAAGTCCAGGTGCGGCTGTTGCAGCCTTTGCGACCCCGGCGGGCGACCCCGCTGACTAGCGCTGCACGGCCTGCGCACTGCCACCACAGGCTGTCGCTGGGCCAGGCACCTCCCCTACCGCATACACGGGCGTTGGACAGGCCGCGCTGAAAATTGTGAGGTATGAACAGCAACAACCTGCATCCGGGGCCGTAACCCAAAACGTTCTATGTAATTCTCTCTCGGGAAAACAAGTTGCTGGAGCACAGGGTGGAAGGCTACCAGACGTGTCTGGATTCAGACGTGCTGATCGGACCGGAGTACCGCATCGTCCGCAGAACTCTAGGGTCCAGAATTGTTGGGGCCGACACCCGCGGCATGTTCGCGTACGCGCTTATGCGTTAGCGCGTATGCGTACACGCTTATGCGTACGCGCTTATGCGTACGCGCTTATGCGTATGCGCTTATGCGTATGCGCTTATGCGTATGCGTACACGCTTATGCGTACGCGCTTATGCGTCGCCATGCGCACGCCGTGGACTTCCAGCCCTGCCGTGTGTTTGGCAGGGACTGAAGCCGCATACATTTAGTAGCGCCTGGGGGTTCCTCGCCTGAACATGCCAGCCTGTGGGCGCGGCGCGGATCCCGCAGTCCTTTAACTGTGTCCGCAGTACTCAGCCGCGGTTCCAGGCGCGGGGCGCATGTCCCAACGCGACACGGCTGTCGTGCGCCGCCGCTCCGTCCGTGACGTGTACCCACAGGGAAGAGGGTTTCCTGGCTTTCTGGAAAGGCAACGGCGTCAACATCATTCGCATCTTCCCCTACTCGGCAGCCCAGGTACGCAGTGCCGTTCCCCTAGCCACGAGCATCCCTCTGTCGCAATGGCGATGCACAGACCGCGCCACTCCGGGATGAGGCTCCGGCTGGGACCCGGGACGATGATGTCAGTTGATCAGTTGTCAGCAGCGAGGAACCTAGGGGTGCGCCTCGCCCCTGCCAAGCAGGAGCGGGTCCTAGGGAAGGTCGGCGATGCGGTCTGTCCGCGGGTTGCCTGGGCGGGTTGTTGCAAAGCTGGGCTCAGCGCAGTTCGGGCCGTCGAGGGCAGATGCGAACAGCGGCAGAGAAAGTTCGCGTAAGGGAGTGGAATGGTGGACACGGGGTAGGCTCTGCCGTCAGCAGGCCTTGAGGGGCTGGGTCCCGGAGGTCAAGCTCGGAGCCTCAGCTGCCGCACCCACAGCACACCCTTGGCGCTCGGGCCGCCGTACCAGATGGATCTTACAGCTGTCGAGTGAAAATCCCCTCGGGTCCGCAGCTTGCCTCCAACGACACATACAAGCGGCTTCTGGCGGACGAGAAGCACGAGCTGACGGTGCCGCGGCGGCTGCTGGCGGGCGCGTGTGCGGGTATGACCGCCACTGCGCTGACGCACCCGTTGGATACGGTGCGGCTCAGGCTGGCGCTGCCTAACCATCCCTACCGAGGTGAGCCGCGGGGGGACGGGTTTGGGGCTCCAGGCGCACGGCGGGACGTGGCAGGGCGGCGGGCAAGAGGGACGGGAGTGGATGGCCCCCTTACCGAGACACGCGAAGCCCACACTCGTGCGGTTCCTAAGCGCGTGTGTATGCGCCAAATGAGTAGTGGGACAGAGGGTGCAAGTCTGAGCCCGCAGGCCAAACACGCACCAGGGGCGCTCGTTGCTGTGGCGCTCGGGAGTAAGGGCACCGCAATACAATGCGATGGGCCCTGTATCTCGCTTTCCCCGCGAGGCTGGGGAGCCGCGCTGCCTTTCCATTGTTTGCCTACCACCGGGTGTGGCTGGACATTGGGGCATGCTTGTCGTCCCAGCCTTTCGTAGCTGAGGTGTGGGCTGGGTAGGTCCTGTAGGCGGAATGGAATTCAATCCCAGCCCTTGGCCGCAACTGGCTCATTGCGCGGCGCTGCCGGGGCCTTCCTGGGGTTCGCAGGGCCTGGGCAATAGGCAGGGAGCCCGTGCAACATCGATAGGCTGAACTAGGGCGGAAAGTCGGCGGCGGATGAGATGGGGCGGGTTGGAGGTATCGTGTTGCGGAGCGCCGTGGGGTTCCGGGGAGGTCAAGGCCGCAGTCCTGAGCTCCGTTTCACAAACCGTTATGGGCGACCACATGGCCGAACAGCGGGGTGCGGTACTTGTACTTGGATACTCGTACATGCAAAGCCAGGCCCAACCTTCCGGAAATGCAGGGGTTGCCCGGCGGCTTGGCGAAGCCGGGGCCCATCGCTGGGGGGTGGGCCCCCGTCCTGCTACGGTATCTTGGGCCTGGCTGGTTGGGGTGGCACTGACGCCGCTGTCTCGCTCCGTGTCGCTCTCAGGCGCCATCCACGCCGCCACCGTCATGGCCCGAACGGAAGGCTTAATGTCGCTGTACAAGGGCCTCGTGCCGACGCTCATCGGCATCGCCCCCTACGCTGCGCTCAACTTCGCCACATACGACCTGATTAAGAAGTGGCTCTACCACGGGGAGAGGTGCGGGCTGCGGGCGGGGGGGGGTGGGCCCTTGCGAATCCACCGGCCGTCCTCCACGGGCTCCTGGCCGTGACACGCACTCACGCCGCTAGCACTGTTGGGTCTCCGGAACCGCACGTGGTCTGATTGCCGAGGTCCCATGTTTGCGCTTATGTCACCACCGTTACCATCGCCACTGCTGCAGCTAACGCTGCCTCCTTATAGTCCACTGTTGTTCCATGCGTATCTGCACAATCGTGCTTTTGTCCCTAGTGTTCCTTGCCGTGAACCCCTCGATGAATATTTGCGGTCCGGCGCGACCCATCTTCGCGCAACCCTGCACCCGTTCCCAATGCGGTCCCCACCTCCGCATGCTCAGGCCCCAGTCCGCTATGGCCAACCTGATGGTGGGCGGCGCCTCCGGGACTTTCGCCGCGTCCGTGTGCTACCCGCTGGACACCATCCGGCGGCGCATGCAGATGAAGGGGCAGGCCTACCGCAACCAGCTGGACGCCCTCCAGACCATCTGGGCCAAGGAGGGCGTGCGGGGGTTTTACCGCGGCTGGGTGGCCAACTCGGTCAAGGTGGTGCCGCAGAACGCCATTCGCATGGTGTCGTACGAGGCCGTGAAGAAGCTGCTTGGCGTGAAGAAGGCGAAGACGGACACGTGATCGGGTGGATGAGCGGATCGGTGGATGCGGGCGCTTATCCGAGGGAAATGTATCGAACTAGGGGGTGTCCAAGCGGGGGCCGTCCAAGGATTTTGCATAGGTAGAAAGGTGCCGGGGTCAACAGCGCCGGGGCGAGCACGGACGTGAGTTAGGGCTCAGGGATTCGTAAACTCAGCAAGGCGCGACAGGGGACCAGAGAACAGGAGGACACATGAGGCACTGCGGGGGATGTCTCAGCTGGGGAGACGTGGAAGAAAGCTTGCCACCCTATGATAGATGAGGTTTGTGTATGGTATCCGTGGAGGAAGGGTCCGGTCGTCAGATAGGCTCGTGCGGGTCATGGTGAGCGCGCGCGAGGAAGCGTCGTGTGCAGCGTGCGGGTGGTGAGCCTGACAGGAGCTCGAGTACTTACGCACATGGCAATATCGCAAAGGTGGTGATAATGGATACTGACGCCTTTGGTGAACGGGTGGGCTGAATTCGGACGCACATGCCTTGCAGCTGGTCGGCCGGTCAGATAGTGTTGCGCAGCTGTACACGTAGCGTGTTCGATGTTATCATGACGGATCTTCGGTGTTTGACGAACAAAGCGCCACGAAGTCGCAGGCTCAGCCCGTGGCCGGTGTCGCGGACTCGCGGTGAGGAACTTGTGGCCGTTGGCCGTTGCAAGCGCTGGTCCAACTGGTAACGAATAGGATTAGCCTTATCGACATGTCAAGTTGGCAGAGTCGTTATATGTGCATATCTTTAATAGTTGAATTGCTTTGGCACAGTTGTATAGGGTTAAGCGTTGACGGTGTGAACCTGGAGAATTCTGGCAACCTTCCGAAGCACTAGCTGCAACGCACCATGCAGCAGATTTTTCGACATAAAAATTGTCAAGGAACACGTGAAAAGCCGTCTTTAATTTCAAGGGAGTCGCTGGGCGTAGGAGCGGTTGTGGGTAAGATGCCCACAGCCCGTGTTTTCTTCGGCCGGCAGAGTGCGGCAGGCACCAACATCAGCAGTGGACTTTTTGTTTCATCTCCAAAATTAATCCGGTCACCTCACAGATGCGGAAGTTCCGCAAGCAACATGACACACCGTTTCACCGATACGCACTACCCGCTGCATCATCGTGCCCCCCAGGACCAAACCGGACCACGGTTCGAACAGCGTCGTCGCCGTCTTCCTATGCAATCCGTGCCGACCCGGTCACCGCGTTGGAGGTCCTGCAAGAGGAGAACAACCTTCTCAAATCCACCATAGCGGAGGCCAAGACCGCGATTGCCGACCTCGAGACGCAGCTGCGGGCTGCCGGGGTGGCCATCCCCCCGCCCGAGAGCGTGCCGGGGCTGATGCCGTCGCAACCGGAGGACTTCTGGAGCCCTGAGCTGGAGGTGGGGGGCTGCAACGCATGCACGGGGCGTTCCGGGGCGGCAGCCGCGGAGTCAAGACATATAGCAGGGATGCCGACCGCCCTGGGGCGAGAGACAGATGGGTTGCCGTCCGGCCAGAGGCCCCGGGCATGGGGCCGGCCTCTGTGCAACGCCGGTGGTGTGGATGGGTAGACGCGGAGGTGCAAGGGAGGGGGGGTCCCGGGGCCAGGACACTGCTGTGTGGTCGCAGCCCTCCGCCGGCCCCGCTGCAGGGCGCGTGAGCACTGCGGTTGCGCCTCCTGCCCCGCCCACTCTACTCCGCTAGGCGTGTCTTTTTGTTAGGGGCACTAGTTCCATGCCTGAGGGCAGCGGTGCCATGGATCTGGGCATGGACCCACATCAGCGCCTGACTGCATCTGCGACGCGTCCGACCGCTGGTATCATGTTGCACCGGGTGATCGGGGCGCGACACGCCACCACCAGATTACACCCGTTCCGCACATGCACCGGCCGTGTGACCCAAATGGGCTCGTGCAAGGTTAGCGTGGGCCCTGTTACAAAACCGGGTGGCGGATGGCGCCCAGTCCGCAGGTGTGCCCTCCCAGTCAGTGTTGGGGGATTGGGCCGCGTCGGGGCTGGGGCCTCGAAAGTTTTCTGGTATCCGCTCATATGCTGCTGCTTTGCCCTGTCTTACGCATGCATCTCCCGACTTGGTTGCCATGCGCTCCACCGCTGACCGGCAACCGACCGAGACGCGCCGGATCCCCCGCCAACCTGCCGCGGCCAAACCCGCGCCCCGCCAGGTGCCTTACGACTACGTTTACCGGGATCAGTACGGCAGCATCAGCCCGGTGCCGGGCCACGACGGCACGGAGTGTTTCACGTGGGACTCAGCGCTCTGGAACTTCGCGGAGCACTTCCGGGTAGGGCCTGACCGAGCC
This sequence comes from Eudorina sp. 2006-703-Eu-15, assembly GCA_003117195.1. Classification (NCBI taxonomy): domain Eukaryota; kingdom Viridiplantae; phylum Chlorophyta; class Chlorophyceae; order Chlamydomonadales; family Volvocaceae; genus Eudorina; species Eudorina sp. 2006-703-Eu-15. The sequence goes on from BDSI01000013.1 coordinate 1,384,802, forward strand.
GGGCCGGGCCTGACCGAGCCGGGCCTGACGTGACGTGACCTGCCCTGGGGAGCGAAAGGGGGGCATGGAGTGCTTGGGCAGGAGGCACGCTTGGACAACGTTTGGAGTACTTGGCACGATGGAAGGGAGTGGGCCCGTGGGGTGCTTTCAAGGAAGCAAGCCCCGCGAACCCAACCCGTTGGGACTGGTCCTTGATTTGGACTTACCATTCGGGGCAGGGACAACTCAGCGGGGCTCACATCGTTCGGTCGCGGTCGGGCCGCGTGGTTCGTGGGTGGAGGCGCGCGGCGGTTGGGGGTGCCGCATTGCGAATTCAGCAGCGCAGTGCGGTACACGGTATTGCTGGGGCCGTGACACACACGAGGGAGGGCTCGCGGGGCCCTGAGGAGGGCGATTCCAGGGGTGCTTCTTGAGGGGGGCACCATCAGGGCCAGGGCCAGAGGCAGGGGCGGGGGCGGGGGTGCTGATTTCCCGGTATGGAGGGGGAATGGCAGGTGGGGGGTCGGCAAGAGTGGAGGGCTCCACGGGGGAGGTGAGATGCCTATGTCCGTCTCATCCCCCCGGCCCCCTACCTGCATCCCTCGTCCCCTCACAGTACCGGTGGAGGCGGCTGAGGGAGATCCGGAAGGCCATCGACGACAACGAGGGCGGCCTGGATGCCTTCACCCGATGTGGGTCGGCTTTGGGGGCCGTACAGGAAAGGGTGGATATCAGGTCTTCATTGATCGCGGGGTTTATGCAGGAGGCCTTGGATTCGCGTGGGCAGCAGGAGTGCCCCCGTGTTGGGGCTTCGTACCTGGGCTGGTGCTGGGTGTCTAGGGTTGAGGATTTAGGGGTAAGGGTTTCGGGTTTAATCCAATCGATGTTTGTAGTTGCCAGGTGGGTCCGGCCAGGCCACGGCCATGCCAGCGACCGCAACTTCACCGCCGCCCTCTACTCTGCCTCGGCGACACCTTGACGACAAATTCGCTACTCTCCCCCTCGCAACCGCCACCTCCTCAACCACGAACCGCAGCCTACAACCGGTTCGGCCTCAACCGCGGCGAGCACCAGGGCCGCAAAGGCATCTGGTACCGGGAGTGGGCGCCGGGGGCCAAGGTACGGCACTGCCGCATCGGCACCACATGTCTCCAGTTTTTGCTCTTGCGCTTTCACGCTCCTGCCGCCACCCAATCCCTGTGCCACAGCTGCGCCGCTGCCCCGGAGGCAGTAGCAGGGGCCGCATTGCATTTCCTCTGCCCCTTCGACACTCGACACGGCCTTTTGACTCACCAGGGCCAGGGCACGGGCAGTCAGCGCAATCTACTCATGTACGTCTACAAATTCGCGATAACACGTCGTTAAAAACACATAATATACACACACGGGCCTCGTGTCCCCTTCCTCAGGCGCTGGCGCTGGTGGGAGATTTCAACAACTGGACCCCCAGCGACCAGCACTGGGCCTTCAAGAACCCGTACGGCGTGTGGGAGCTGTTCCTGCCGGACGCCCCCGACGGCACCCCCGCGCTGCCGCACCGCTCCCGGGTCAAGTGCCGCCTGGAGACGGCCGACGGGGGCTGGGTGGAGCGCATCCCCGCCTGGATCAAGTGGGCCACACAGGCCTGGAACGAAATCCAGTTCAACGGTGCGCACGGGAGGGTGGAGGGGGGGCAGGGCAAGGGGTGGGCGTGGTGGTGAGGATGAGGGGCACTGGAAAGTGGTTTGACGTGTTCATACTTCGCCGACTGCCAGAGCAGACGTTCGATGGCGGGGCGTGTGGGCTGGGACGTGAGGGAGGGGTGTGTCTGGGGCTGGGTTTTATGCGCCTGTTGCACCCTGCCTCCCCTACCCCTACCCCCTCCTCCCACCCCTACCCCCTCCTCCCACCCCTACCCCCTCCTCCCACCCCTACCCCTACCCCTCCTCCCACCCCTACCCCTACCCCTCCTCCCACCCCTACCCCTACCCCCTCCACCCACCCCTACCCCTACCCCCTCCTCCCACCCCTACCGCTACCCCTACCCCCTCCTCCCACCCCTACCCCTACCCCTCCTCCCACCCCTACCCCTACCCCCTCCTCCCACCCCTACCCCTACCCCCTCCTCCCACCCCTACCCCTACCCCTCCTCCCACCCCTCCTCCCACCCCGCGGCCCGCAGGTGTGCACTGGGACCCCCCCGAGACGGGTGCCCCCGGGGAGATCGCCTCGGACAAGAAGTACGTGTTCAGATACCCGCGACCACCCAGGTACGGCGTGTTCGTACCGCACCGTACATGAAAGGCGGGGCGCTGCACCGCGCCGCGTGCTGGGCGCCGCGGACGGCCGTTCTGGCAGGACCTAGGGATGCCAAACCCTCGGTCTTTTCCACCCCCACCCCCACCCCCGCTCCCGAGCCCGGGTCAGGTGTGTTTGTCGTACACGACTGTCGCCGTACACCGGCACGCCCACCTCCTCGGCCGCCTCACCTCTCCGCTTTCCTGGGCCCTGGGGCGCCCTGCCCCCCTGCCCCCATGACGCCCTGGCAGGCCGCGCGCCCTCCGCATCTACGAGTGCCACGTGGGTATGAGCAGCCAGGAGCCCAAGGTGAACTCCTACCTGGAGTTCCGGAGGGACGTGCTGCCGCGCATCCGGGCGCTGGGCTACAACGCCATTCAGATCATGGCGATACAGGAGCATGCCTACTACGGTGAGGGATGGAGGGGGTGAGGGATGGGGGTGTGCGTGTGGAGGGATGGGGGGCCCGAGGGATGGGGGGATGGTGGGGATGCGAGGGCCGGTCGTTGCGGGCTGGGGCTGGGGGTGGGGTGGGGTGGGGTGGGGTGGGTGGCAAAGGGGATGAAGCGGAGGAGGGCCCTGAAGGGCTGAGCGATTCCCGCTGCGCAGCGCGCCTGGCTGGGTGCGGCTCATTCTTGATGGGCAGAGGTACGTCCGTCCTCCTGGCCACCGTCGGTTTGGACCCACCACCATCATCATCTCATTTCCGCCTCGCTGCCGGCCCGCCCTCCTCCTCCTTCAGACCGGCCCCTCTTCCCCCCCCTCCCCCCCACCGGCCCCCCCCCCTCCCCCCCCCGGCGCCCCCCCCCCGGCCCCCTCCCCCCCCTCCCCGGCCCCCTCAGGCTCATTCGGGTACCACGTGACCAACTTCTTCGCGGTGAGGTCGGGGGCAAGGAGGGCGGCAGGGGCGGGGCGAGGTGGGAAAGGAAGGAAAGGATGGAACTCGCGGGCTGGCGGGCGGAAGCTGCTGGACGCCTGAGGGCGCCGTGGGCCCGGTGCCGATGCCAGCGCGCAGCGGGGGCTCTGATACGGTGCCGACAACTTTAACGGAAACCTTCCAACGGATGGAGTGCGGTGCTGTAGGGGAGACATCTCCTCAAGGAGGGACAGCTTGGGGCTGTGGTGGGGGCTCGCAAAGGGCCGCATCTGCTCTGCACACGGGACGCGTGGCGGAGCACCTGTGGCGGGGTCTGAGGGACGGCAGCTGCCCCACCCCCGGCAGCGCTGTCGGCCAGGGAGCAGGGACCTTGCTCATCCCCCGCTCCCCCTTGCGAGTACTTCCGTCCAGCGGTTCCCCGTCGCTACTCGATGTTCCCCTCTCAATATGCCTACCAGTTTCCTGCATTCCCTCTCCTGCCCGCCCCCGCTCCCCCCTCCCCCCCCGGGCTCGCAGCCCAGCAGCCGGTGCGGCACCCCCGAGGAGCTAAAGGCGCTGATCGATGAGGCGCACAGATTGGGCCTGGTGGTGAGGCCAAGGGGGGGGCCAGGGAAAGGGTCAGGTCAAGGGGGCCGCAAGGGGGAGGACCGGGACTTCTTCAGTCCGCGCGACAGCGACTCTCATACACCAATACACGGCGCAACGGCGCCATACGGCACATAGCTACTGCGACACACTTCATTCGGCGACGTCGACTCTGACCAACCGGAGAACTACTCTTCATTGGATGACTCTTCGCGGTTTCGCTGCGGCATCTTTACTGGCGCAAGGGCGACCGGGCCGGAACGGACGGGGAGGGGTGGAGTCGGGGGCTGAGACTGGGGCGGGGGCCGCAGCGTTGGTTTGTTAGGGCTCTCACCAATGGCACTACACTGCCGTACTGGGCTATCACCGGGGTATCGGAGGCGGCCAGGCGCCGCCGAGAATGTGTGTGTGGCCCGCCATCCATGGCAGGGCAAGGGCCCGCTTCGCCCAATCTCAAGCCTTGTCCGGGGCCCCCATCCCACCGCCCCGCATCTGTGGTCCTGGACCTCAGTCTAATGCAATCCCCGGCCCTATCCCTGGCCCCCCCTCGAAAATGTCTACCAATTTCCTGTACCCCCCTCGCACCTACACGATCAGGTGCTTATGGACATCGTTCACAGCCACGCCTCCAAGAACACCAACGACGGCATCAACATGTTCGACGGCACCGACGCCATGTACTTCCACGGGGGGCCCCGGGGCTACCACTGGATGTGGGACAGTCGCTGCTTCGACTACGGTGAGGGCGGGGGGCCAGCAGGGGGAAGGGGGGGCCCTTCATGCGGGCCTTGGTTGGGATTTGAGGGCTTTAGGGTTTTAGGCCGGGGATGGAGAGGAGTGGAGAGGAGTGGGGTGGAAAGGAATTGACGGAAGGGCACCACCAGGCGCGCAAATTACCCAATCCCGACACGGGGAGGTAGTGACAATAAATAACAATACCGGGCGCTTCGCGTCTGGTAATTGGAATGAGTACAATCTAAATCCCTTAACGAGGATCCATTGGAGGGCAAGTCTGGTGCCAGCAGCCGCGGTAATTCCAGCTCCAATAGCGTATATTTAAGTTGTTGCAGTTAAGCTCGTAGTTGGATTTCGGGTGGGGTTGTGCGGTCCGCCTCTGGTGTGCACTGCTCGGCTCCACCTTCCTGCCGGGGACGGGCTCCTGGGCTTAACTGTTCGGGACTCGGAGTCGGCGAGGTTTGGGGTCAGGTGGTCGCCGGGGGGAGGTGGGTCGGGGGGGTTTCCACAGAGGGGGAAAGCCAAGGGCTGGGCGTGGCGTGTGGGTTGGTGAGCTGCTGCTTGGCAGGGGGAGGATTCGTCCCGCCAACCCCAACCCCAACCCCAACCCCAAACCCCCGGGGGCCGCCCCAACCAACCACCTCGTCCGCTGCGGATCCTGCTGCCGATGTGTTCTGATCAGGCAACTGGGAGACGCTCCGCTTCCTGCTGTCCAACTGCCGCTACTGGATGGACGAGTTCAAGTTCGACGGGTTCCGTTTCGACGGCGTCACATCAATGATGTACCACCACCACGGCCTGTCGTACACCTTCACCGGTACGGCGGGGGCGGCGGCGGGTGCACCTTCCCCCTGGCCCCCCCCTGACCGCCTCAACCCTCTCTCCCCCTCCCGCCCCCCCCTCCACACACACACATCCCCAGGTAACTACGAGGAGTACTTCGGGCTGAACACGGATGTGGACGCGGTGGTGTACCTGATGCTGATGAACAACGTCCTGCACGACCTCTTCCCCAACTGCATCACCGTCGGTGGGTGGCTGGGTGGTGGGGGCGGGGCGGGGTGGGGTGGGGTGGGGTGGGGTGGCTGGCTGCCCGGGTCTCCTGCAGGGGCGCTGAGGTGCGGGTGCCTCGAGGGCCGTGCCCTTCCCCCTTTCCCGCGCATTTTACACAGCGCACAGCACCTCCGCTCCCTTCCCCGGTTGCCCTGGCAGCTGGTCGAGCACGGAGGGTATGCGAGGGTCTGCGCGAGGGCTGGGCGCCGGAAGCGCGTGTGACTGCCCAGACCTACCCAGGGGGAGGGGGGAGGCTGAGTGGCTGACCCACCCCGGTGGGCTCCTCCTGGGGCACTGCCAGGCGCACCACTGCTACATAACCGCTTCTCGCGGCTCAAGTTTTCGTTCACACCACCGCGGGCAAGCCCCTAACGACCACCAAGACGAGCGCCGCCCAGGCCGTCCCCATCATCGCCATCGCCATATCCATGATGAAGGATATCTATCATCGAGGGCCAATGGCGGCGTCACTCACACTACCGGTGTTGCCCCTGGTGCCGCTGCCGGGCACGGAACGGGGCGTGCGCGGGCGGTTTGGGGGGGCCCCCGCAGGCGAGGATGTGTCCGGCATGCCCGCCTTCTGCCGGCCCTGGCACGAGGGCGGGGTGGGGTTCGACTACCGGCTGCAGATGGCCATCGCGGACAAGTGGATCGACATCCTCAAGGGCCACGACGACTTTGGCTGGGACATGGGGACCATCACCCACACGCTCACGAACCGCAGGTGGGCGGCGTGTGGGGGAGCGCGTGGCTAGCGGAGATGCCCGGACGACCCCCTGTGGGTGTGTGTGTGTGTGTGTGTGTGTGTAGATGTCCTGTGCCGTACACTCGTCTCCCCTCCCCAACGCAACCCAACCCATGCACCCCATCCATGCACCCCACCCATGCACCCCACCCATGTACCCAACCCAACCCGACCTGCAGGTACGCCGAGGCGTGTGTGGGCTACGCTGAGAGCCACGACCAGGCGCTGGTGGGGGACAAGACCATCGCCTTCTGGCTCATGGACAAGGAGATGTACCACTGCATGGTGCGTGCGGAGGACCCGCACGTTGCGGATCGTGTGCTCTCGCCGCCAGCGCGCTCGGGCCGCCCATCCCGGCATCCCCGCCCATCCCCTCGTTCCCGCCCGCCCCTCCCTTGCCTCCCGCCCGCCCCTTGCCCTCCTCCCCCTCCGCCAGTCCGTCCCCGGCCTGGGTCCCGCCTCCGCCGTCATCGACCGGGGTATCGCCCTCCACAAGATGATCCGCCTCGTCACTCTGGCGCTTGGGGGGGAGTCCTACCTCAACTTCATGGGTGAGCGGGAGGAGGGGCAGGGTGGGGGGGGCGGGCCTTGATGCGGAGGGGCCGGGCCTTGAATAGTAGGGGGAGGGGAAAGAGAGGCGTGGTGAGGGGGAATGGAGGCGTCGGGCGGCTCTGCGGGTGGCGTTGTGGAGGGTGGTCCAGCGGGGGGTACTGGCCGCCTCGGGGGGCTACCTGGGGCCGGGAGCGCCCTTCTCAGAATCGCGCTGCTTCTTCGGGGCATGGGCCGGGAGGGGCACAACCAGGAGTGGGAAATGCGGCGGGCCACCCACCCAGCCATCCACCCAACTACCCATGCCGCTCCCTCCCCCGCACCCCACCCACCCACTCAACACCACCCACCCAGGCAACGAGTTCGGCCACCCCGAGTGGATCGACTTCCCCCGCGACAACAGCTACGACCCCTCCACCGGCCGACTCATCCCGGGTCAGCAGGAGGGGGGCACGGGGCGGGGGAGGGAGACGGGGCGGGTTAAATTGACAAAAGAAATAAACCCGAAGAACGAACCCCGAGACGGGGCGGGGGAGGGGGACGGGGACGGGGAGGGAGAGGGCACAGCAACGACGAAGCGAGGTGACTGCCGGTGAGGCAGGCCCGCCCCGGCGGCTTGGTACCGAGGCCGCCGGCGGTTAGGCAATGGGACAGGGCACAGGCGGAGCCACCCCGATCGGCAGGCCCCGCTGTGCTGTGGGGCGCGTGTGCCCGTGTGTGCAGAGCCCGTATGTACCGGTCGGTGGTAAGGAGCCGGCAGGAGCGCATGCCATGCCATACCATGGTATGATGGAGGGCGTAATTGGTCCCGGGCGTAAATGCGCATATGACAGTAGCTGCCCGGTCCCAGCCCAGGACGGCGGGGGTGGGGGTTCCATACCCGGGCGATGCGGGTGGGGGCCTCTGAACGCTGGGTCCCGTGATGGCTGAACCTGCCGCCCGCCCGCCGGTTCCCCCGCCCGCCCGCCTCCCCTGGCAGGCAACGGTGGCTCGTTCGACAAGTGCCGTCGGCGGTGGGACCTGGCGGACTCTCCCAACCTCAAGTACCGCTGGCTGCAGGCCTTTGACCGGGGCATGATGCACCTGGACAAGGCGAGTGGATGCGTGCGTGCCCACCACCCCCGCAATCGCCCGTCTAGCCGCTAAACACCCACCCCCAAGTTCCTGGTTGCCTACCAACCCCCTGTACGCCGCCACCCCTCCCCGCCCCCAAACAGGCGTTCGGGTTCCAGTGCGCCCCCCACCAGTGGGTCTCCCGGGCTGACTCGGCCGACAAGGTCATCGTGTGCGAGCGGGGGGACCTCGTCTTCGTGTTCAACTTCCACCCGACCAACTCATACACCGACTACAGGGTGGCATGCAACGCCAGTGGGCCGTACAAGGTAAGACCAAGCTGGTGTGTGTGTGTGTGTGTGTGAGAAAGGGGGGAAGGGAGGAGGGGGAGGGGTGATTGTACCATGGACTGTACTGCTCGGTTGGGTGGGGTGAAAGCCCCTGACCGTCACGCCCTCGTCACACCCCCCCCCCAACCCATATCCCCCAAACGACGACCTGCATGAAAAGGTTACGGCGGTGTCGCGATGGCGAGCGCGTTGTTCGTTCGTGCAAGTGCCCCGGCGGTCCGCACCGCACCCGTCCGTGGTGTCGCCTTCCCTTGGCAGGGCGGTGGGCGCCGCGGGTCCTCGCCCCCACCTCGCTGCCTTCACCCCTCCTCCGTTCTTATCGGTGGGTCGGGGTGTGTGTGTGTGTGTGTCGGTGTGTGAGTCCAGGTGGTGCTAAGCAGCGACGAGGAGGTGTTCGGCGGCTTCCGGAACGTCACCAAGGACTCCGCCGTCACCTTCGTGGCCACCCCCACGCCCCACGACAACCGGCCCTTCTCCTTCATGGTGGGGTGGGGTGGGGTGGGGTGGGGTGGGGTGGGGTGGGGTGGGGTGGGGTGGGGTGGGGTGGGGTGGGGTGGGGTGGGGTGGGGTGGGGTGGGGTGGGGTGGGGTGGGGTGGGGTGGGGTGGGGTGGGGTGGGGTGGGGTGGGGGCACCCACTGCACTGCACCGGGGTCGGGGTCGGGGTCGGGGTCGGGGTCGGGGTCGGGTCGGGGTCGGGGTCGGGGTCGGGGTCGGGGTCGGGGTCGGGGTCGGGGTCGGGTCGGGGTCGGGGTCGGGGTCGGGGTCGGGGTCGGGGTCGGGGGTAAAGATGCGGAGGGTGGAGGTTGGTGGGGTTGTGTGTGGGATTGGAGGGGGGAGGGGAAGGCTTGGGCGGGACCGCGAACCCAGCGCCCGGCGTCCGGGGGGACTCGCAGCGCCGACAGCCGCCCAAGTGTAGGCCCTCTGCTGTGACGTTGGGGCCCCCCCGGGGACCTCTCAGATATGCCGTACAAAGCGGCCGGCATGACCCCACCCGGCCACTGCGCCACAGACACCGCGCGGCACAACAGACCACACTCCCGCCCCCGCCCCCACCTTCCTTTCCGCCCTGCTTTCCCACCGACCCCTTCCTCCTCCTCCCTCCCTGGACCCTCCACCTCTATCCCCCGCCCCTCCCCCTGACCTCCCCCTCACACCCTCAGGTGTACGCCCCCTCCCGCACCGTGGTGGTGTACGCCCCCGCCGGCTGGGTGGACCCGGAGGCGGACCGCAAGCCTCACGGCATCCCCGGACTGGCGGTCAGGAACCTGGGGCCCTACTACGCGCGGTGAACGTGACCCGCGTGCAGGTGGGGGTGTAGGCGGCAGAGGCGGCAGGGGCGGTGGCTTCGGGCGGGGCGTGGGAGGCTGTATGAGAGAGAGTCCAGCGGTGGAGGAGAAGAATGGCGGGCTCTGGAGAGTGATGAATGACGTGGGTGTTTCGCGAGGGGGAAACCCGCCCGCACCAACCCGAAGTGTGTACGGGGGAGCGGGAGAGGGGGTGCGTGCGACGGAGAGCCCGGGGCCCATACCCCAGCGAGGTGAGGAGAGGAGAGGGGAAGAGAGGAGGGGAGAGGAGGGGAGAGGACAGAGGACAGGTGTCACGAGCGGCTGGAGGCCAGGGGACGGAGGGCGGAGGGCACACTCAGTGCGTGAGCAGCGGCGGGCTGGCGGCAGTGAGAGAAGGAGTGCTGCGGAGGGGGGTTGGGTTGAAGATCGGAGGAGCAGGATCAGGACGGAGAGCAGGAGGGCGGCGCGAGCAGGGGCCTCAGCCGAGGGAGGGAAGGGGGCAAGGAGGTCTGCCCGGCTGCCTGCCTGCCTATGCGCGGCAGCTTCCGCTGCACCGTTGCCGTTTCATGCGTGGTTGACGAATGAGACTGAGAGTGCTGCGGTAGCTGGTCCGACTGCGGTACCTACCCGCGACCTGCCCGCGCTGCTGCCTCTGGTAAGCGGACGGCTGCCGGCACAGTTGTGGGCGCCTTCAGCGGAATGGGTGCGCACTGCTGCATCCCATGGGGTGAGCCGCGGGTCCATTAATCACCTTCCCGGCGGCAATCTGTTTGGATGGATGGCAGCGGCCTGGCAAGGTCTGGCACACAGACATGGGCAACATGATGCCGCAACCGGTGTGGCAGCATCGGTGCTGACGCGTGCGTTACTCATTGCAAAGGGGGGAGTGTTCGCACGCTGCGTTTTTTGTTCGCACGCTGCGTTTTTGTCTCGCCTGGGAGGGTGCGCGCAGCTGCTTGGTTCGTCTTGCCCGCATATTTGGAGGCCCCGTTTTTACAGGGGGGCGGGAGGGGAAAGGGGGAAGCTGGGGGAAGGGGCCCCGCAGCGCCGCCACGTTGGCGATCCCTGACGGTGCAACAGCCCCCTGGCCTGTCCACTTTACCCCTATTTGTAGTTGATTTTGATGGAGAGATCACTTAATATGTCTTTTGGTGCATGCACATGAAGACTTGTACTCGTTATCCACCCCGCGACGTGCGGTCGTGTGTTGCCCACCTCAGGACAAGTGGTGGGACGCCATCGGTTAGGTGGGACTAGCGCGCTGAAGAAGAGAGAGGCGACGTGCGGTGCCGATACTGGCATGTACGGGCCCTGTTCGGTTCTTCGTACGGTGTACTGCGATGGGACGGCATCTTTGTGACGAAGATAGGTACGGCAAATTATGCGGAACGCTCATGCGTGCTGAGGACCCGGGCGGTAGGGCGGCTGCAGCGGGACATGTGCGATTTGATCCGTGCGCTCGGGACCGCGGACGCCTGCGGGGGAGTTGTCATTGATGGAAAGGGGGTCGCGGTACATGAGGGATCGTGCGTCGCAAGGCGGGCCTGTTCATGCAGGTCTGGTCGGAACGATGCGCCGGGGAGTAGGGCAGTCCGACGCCACCTGTGACCTGCAGAGTCTTCAAACATGGACGGGTGCGAACGTGCGCCGACAGCTGTTCCGGAAGTCACCCATGACCGTTTGAGTCAATGCAGTCGACACGTTCAAAGAGCCGACATCCTGCTTGTCCTTACCCGGCTCGATGTTGTGACTAGGTGATCAGGGACACGGGGCGGGTGCTTCGGTGATCCCAGATCCCTTAGTAACATATCCCCCGGCCTGGAGCTCAGCACGCCCCGCACATAATGTGTCATGAATATGCGTGTGCAACTTTTGAGGTAAGCTGCTCGCTGCATCTGTCAACCTCGGTGTAAGCAGCTGAGATCCTTGCTGGACTGTAGATGACCAAAGGAGCAACGAGCAGAAACCACCTGCTGCAGTGCTCTTGACGTTGCTGGGCTGCAAGTAAAAGACCAACGGTGAGATTCATGGCTGAATCTGACCCTGCTGACTGCGAGATGACGACGATTCCGTCAAGCCCCCGCGAAACGCGAAACCCATCCGAGGAACCCCCTTCCCCGGGCCCTGCCACATCATCATCAACGAACCCACCATGCCCACTTGCGCCCGCGGGACCCGTACGACAACTTAGCAGTTCGCAGAGCGCTCTCCCCTTGTCATCCGGCACCCAGAAGCAAGATCTTTTGCGAAAGCGACTCCGCAGCCCGCCCCGAACTGACCTGATTGAATACGTACACCAAGTGCGCTTCAAAAGCCCGCCGACAATCGCCGCTGTCACGGAGCGCGGCTTGATCCCAGCTTTGCACCTTCCACCCGATGACAGCCGCAAAGCCCGAAGCCTCACCGCTGCCTCACCGTTCTCCCAAACGCCACCCTCTATCCCATCTTCGGCACTTTTCCCGCGCTCGTAAACGCCCGACAGCCCACTAAGCCCTCCACCCAACCCACTCAACCCCCTCACGCCAGGGCACCACGACGCTAGGCTACATGCACTAGCATCCAAATGCCTGCAGGGACGTGGCGCTCACCCCACCGACCCCCGCACGTTGTAGTACATTAGGCGGACCGCTCATGAAGGCACCTCCTTATTCTGACCCGCACTGCGCATCCTTCCCTAGCCCACCCCATGCACATGCAAGGGTAGCACATCTAACGGGTGGATTGCGAACAGGACCCACATCCCCTCCCGACGCATACGTACGTTACGTAATCCTCAGCCCCGTCCCCCCATGCTCCCCCAAACTGTCCTCCGTCTGAGTCACCTGGCCCCCTTCCACCAGGCTGTGTTCGGAACCAGGCGACCAGAGCGACTTCCGGGGGGGGCCGGAACTTCCTCCGTTCGGACGAAGGTCATTTCCGCCCCGCCAAATTGCACACCCCTCACAGCTCCCTATCTCCCTCTACAAGAGGCGACAGCGCCCGTGCCCGTGTATTGTTTCCGTCCCCTTACGCCCGCATCCCATGCGATGCGTCACGTGAGCCCAGTAACATGAAACTGCAGCCAACCCCCAAAACTGCCATACCCGAATACGTCATCGCGGGGCGCCACGAGACCGTCCGCTCCAGTGCTGCTTAGGCCGCCGCTGAGTACATTCGCCAAGCCACCGGTAACAGGATGGGATGCCCAGCCCTGGCTGTTCAATCACACATTCCGGCGGACACGGTCCTGTGCACCGCATAATGATCCACCTCGCAAAGACATGGCGGGTGACGGGCGAATGCGGAGACAAAGCGCGACGCGATGTTGGAACCCCGGGCTGGCGACCCCGAGTTGGAACCTCGGGTCGCCAGCCCGTGTAGTCCAAACCTGCTCAAACCCAAACTCGAGGCCCCCCAAAGATCGATTGCGACGCCACCCGTCCCCGCTCACCCATTCCCCCAACGTCGGTCAATTTGCGCAAAGAGCTGCGCTCCAGGCTACGTCTGCTGTGGGCTGCGAAAAGGCGACATACCGCTGCCAAGGAATTCAGTCACTGCTTCCCAGAAGTCAATTTTTGATTCTCTTCAATGCTGATGCTGATTTGGTTCTCATGCTTTGTGTGAAGGAAAGCGGATGGGACGATGAGACAACATCCAGCCGTCGGCTACTTACAAAGTCCGCACCCTTTACATCTCGACCTCCTTGCCAACGAACGGCTTCTCCTGGTAGATCTCCTCCTCCTTCGGCTCCAGGACCTTGACCACATCGGGCAGAGGAGTGCGCGGGCCACGCTTGCCGGTCGGGTCCCAGTCCTTCATGATTTTGACCTTAATGCCCAGGACGCCCTGGCGCAGAAGCACGTGGCGGACGGCAGCGTCGATGTAGACCTTGGCTGGGTTGCCGCTGCTAACCATGTAGCCGTCCTTGAACTTCATGCTCTTCGCACGAGCGGCCCGCAGCTTGCCAGAGACAATGACCTCGCAGCCCTTGGCACCGCTCTCCATCACGAAGCGCAGCACGCCGTAGCACGCCCGGCGGACGGCCAAGCCGCCAAGCAGCTTGTAGCGCAGCGACTCGGCCTGCGCAACTGCGCACAGGCCGCGGTCCAGGACCTTCTCAGCGTAGAGCTCCACGCTATCGGCAGGGAAGTTGAAGCGCTTCTGCACCACCGAGGTCAGCTCCCGAATGCGGCGGCCCTTCTCGCCCAGCACGTTCTGCGTGCGGGTCGCACGAATAATAATCTCCGTGCGCATGGGGGTCACACGGACCTCCACACCGCTGTAGCCATCCTCAGCCAGCTCCCGAGTGAGCAGCTCATTCAGCTCGGCGTAGAAGACGCCGTCCGCAACGAACTTCCGCTTCTTGCTGATTTGCACGGCCATCTTTGCCAACAGGTTCTGCGCCTGTGCTGAGAGAGAGAACAAGTATAGTGAGCGGAAGGTATTATCAGGCGGCAACTGCGACACCGTACGACACTGGCCAAAATAAAAGGAAACTTCAGCTTCCGCGCGAGGTCTGTTCTTCTGATACTGCATGGTACATCAAGTTGCATGCTGAGCTATTTTTCATACGTTTACCTTCACTGTACTTATAGTTTAGTCCTCGGCGGCGCCGCTCTTGTGGTGCTGAAGCGATAATCCGAGCTCATCCTTCCTCATTTGTTGATGCAGCGCATGTTGTCATCAACACTCTCACTGGTGGCATGAGCAAAGCATGCAAGTCGAAAGCCAAAAACTAACGAAAAACTGACGCGGCTATGAATACCTTACACAGATAAAGTCCTATATACAGTCCTATAAAGTCCTACCTGAAAATCAGGGGCTGAACTTCCCCTTGATAAAACTCAATTATCGCATCCAACTGTTGAACGGCTGCACGCTTCAGTCCCTTGCAACAGCTTCGGATTGCGTGGTTTGAAATGCAGTTGAAATAATGCACTGCACGCTGCAACAAGCGAGGACAGGTACCCTCGCTCAGGGCCCGCGGAAAGCCAAAACGACGACGAGGGCCCCCTCGACCTCCCCCGCCGGCTGAAGTACTTCACTCCACCGCCCATCATCGCAAAATATCCTGTGCGCCAGGTCGCTGTCGCACACCCGTCAGCCCCATCTCGAAACCGCGAAACCGGTCACGTCAGGTCGATCACCTCTGCAACCTCTGCTGCCGAAGGGGCCAACCTCTCGCTGTCCATCCCCCCACCGCCACCGGGGCCCCCCTCACTCGGACCGCCGTGCACCACCGCCTCCTCCGCCACGAACCCACCCTCGCTCCCTCTCCCCGCGGCCCCTCTCCTTGTCCGTCGCACTCCGCTCTCCCCTCTTCCCTCTGCACTGCCCTCACCGCCGTCCCCCCCTTCATCGCCATCCTCGCCCCGACCGCCCCCGCCCCCGCCACCTCCCTCACCATCCCCAGCGGCACCATGCCCATGCCCGCCAGCCGGCGGCGGCGTCGCGAACTCGGGCTTCAGCACCCACTCCCCCCCACCCGCCCGTCGCCTCAGCCCCGCCACCTGCCGCAGCATCTGCTTGAACAGCGGCATGTGCTCCGGAGCCACCCTGCCCTGGAACCCCTCCACCACCTCACTGCTGGCCGCCGACCCCCCGCGGGCCTCCAGGAAACCCACCACCTCACTCGCCAGCCGCTCAGCCGGCGAGGCGCCCGAGCCGCCGGCCCCGCCGGGGACGCCGCCGCTGCCGCTGCCGCTGCCGCTGGGTCCCTGCCCCTCCCCCTGCCCCTGCCCCCCGGTGGCCTGCGGGTCGGCGCATGCTTGCCCCCGGCTGGCAGCAGCAGCAGCAGCAGCAACCCCTCCGCCGTCGCCTCGGCTTCTGCCTCCGCCCCGGCCGGCGGATGCCGCCGTGCGCGTCGCCGCCGCAACGTCCGCCCCGCGGCTGGCCGCCGCCGCCGCGCCGCGCACCGCCTGCTGCCGGCCGCGGATCTGCGCCAGCAGCGCCGCCGAGGACGGTGCGGCGCCGCCCGCCCGACCCAGGCCCAGGCCCAAGCCCCGGGTGCCCGCCACCGCGCCGCTGAACGGCTGGTCGGCCGGCGGCGCCGCAGCAGCAGCTACCCCCGCGCCCGCTCCCACTCCCACTGCACCGCCGCCGCCCTCGCCCACCGCTCCTGCCCCCGACCGCATACGCGCATTGGTCACTGTGCCGAACCGCCGCACGGCAGCACCGCCGCGAGGGCCCCCAGCGGCACTCCCTGGTCCACCCCCCTCATGCACCCCGCTGCCACCGCCCGCACCCCCACCCCCACCCCCACCCGTGCTCTCGTCCCCTTCGACCTGCCCCGCCCCTCCCCGGCTCCTCTGCTGCTGGGCCGGCGACACCTGCAATGGCAGCGACAGCGGGCGCTGCTGCGCCCTGCGGCCGCCGGTGCGGCCGCCGATGCTGACGGAGGGCGCCCCCGCGCGGCCGTGTCGTCCCGTCCAGGTGGGGGTGGTGATGGCGGCGGCGGCGCAGGCCTGGCGGGAGCGGCGGAGCGCCTCGGCGGCCCGCTGCGCCACCCGCTGGGCCTCCGCGTGTACGGCAATCAGCTCCGGGTCGTTGGCGCCCTCAATCTTGGAGTGGTCCACCAGACCCCGGAGGCCTGAGGGCCGGATATCGGGCGGGGCGCCGGGGAGGGGCCACCACCCCAACCAATCACCCATACCCAGTTAGGGTGTGTGCATGGGGATTTCAGCGTAGCCAAATAGGGTGATGAGCGAGACATGCAGATGGAAACGAAGACACACAAACAAAGCAGACCAACACACATTGAGGCAGTCGGGCGGGTGGGTGGGGTGCGTGGGGTAGGTGGGCCGCACAGCCAGCCTCTCCCACCCCATCTCACCCCACGCCCCCTCCCCACGCCCCCTCCCTCACCCGCGCCGCCATCCAGCAGCTCCCTCAGGATGCGGGACTCGTCCCCGCCCCCCGCCCCGCCGCCGTCGCCGCCGTCCTCGCCGGCATCCGCACCGCCGTCGTGCCCGCCGCCGTGGCTGCCACCGCTGCCGTACGCGCCCCCAGCTGCCGCTGCCTGCCGCCCAGCGGCCCTTGCCGCGCCGCGCCTGCCTGCGGACTCGCCGCCCCCGCCGCCTCCACCGCCTCCGCCTCCACCGCCGTCGGCATCCCCCTCACGCTCACCGCGTCGCCGCAGCGCAGCTGCGGCCGCTGCCGTCGACGACAGACGGCCCTCTGCTGCCTCTGCGCCCCTTGCATCCCCCTCCCCTGCGCTTCCTCCCCTTGCCGCCCCCGCAGCCCTGCCCCCACGCCCCCGCAGCACCTCCGCCATGTCCAGGGTGGATCCGAAGATGCGGGCGGTCTCCGTGGCACCCAGACCCGCACCCAGACCCCCGCCGTCGCCGGTGAACCCGCCCCCCGCCGCGGCGGCG
The DNA here is from genome assembly GCA_003117195.1 of Eudorina sp. 2006-703-Eu-15. Taxonomy (NCBI): domain Eukaryota; kingdom Viridiplantae; phylum Chlorophyta; class Chlorophyceae; order Chlamydomonadales; family Volvocaceae; genus Eudorina; species Eudorina sp. 2006-703-Eu-15. Next base: position 1,401,644 of record BDSI01000013.1, read on the forward strand.
GCTGCCGCGGCTGCTGCTGCGGCCGCTGCCCCCTTCTTGTACTCGGGTCCCAACGTGAACAGCTCGGAGATGTCCCGGGCGGTGAAGAAGCGCTTCTGGCGGGGGTCGCGGAGGACCTGGGGGAGGGGGGGCAGGGGAGAGCAGGGGGTTAGAGGAGAGGGGAGGGGCGAGAGGACCGATTTGGGACCTAGGGTTGGGGCCGGTGGCGGGCTGGCGGTGTGTAGGCGATGGCTTAGTTCGGTTGCGGCGGGGGTGGGGTGGGGGTGGGGCCAGAGGGCCGGGTTGCAGACGCAGCGAATTGGTGGACACCTATGCTCCTGGAGGGGGGGAGGGTAGGAGGAGGCCTCCCTCGCTGCCGGGGCTGCCCCCCTGGCACGGTACCGCAATTGGCCGCCCGCTGCCCGCAGCCCCCGGAGGACCACCCCCCAGCTGCCCGCCCGCCCTGCCCCCCTCCTTCCCTCACCTTGTTGGTGAGGAAGTTTTTGTAGATCTGGCGGTGGTAGACCTTCTCCTCGATGGTGCCCGCCGTGATGAGGCGGTAGATGGTGACGGGCTGGGACTGGCCGATGCGCCAGGCGCGCTCGCGGGCCTGAGGGCGGCGACCGGCGACCGGGCAGGGACCCAGGGCGGGCGGGTAGGCGGGTAGGCGGGTGGGTGGGTGACGGGGCCCGGTGGGGCCATTGGGCCCGCGGCACCGCCTCCCTCCGCCCCGCCCCGCCCCGCCCCGCCCGTCCAGACATGACACGGCTGCTGCTCCGACCCGCCCCGGCGCAACTCCACCCCCCCCCGGCCCCCCCACACCCCCCACACCCACGCACCTGGATGTCGGTTGACGGGTTCCAGTCGGGGTCGTACAGCATAACCCGCGTGGCGCCCGTGAGGTTGACGCCCAGACCGCCCACCTGTGGACGGGTGCGCGCGTGTGCGTGTGCGGGTGTGTGTTTGATGGCTAACCCGCCCTGAATGTGCCCGGGATCGTTTTCTGATTTTTCCATTTTAATCCCGCCCCTCCGCCCCCACATCCGCCCCCACATCCCCCCCCACAGCCACACCCCACAGCCACACCCCACAGCCCCGCGCCCGCCGTTCACCTTGGTCGTGAGCAGGAACACAAAGACGTCCGGGTTGCTGTTGAAGTCGTCGATGAGCCGGGCCCGCACCGCCACTGGGGTCCCCCCGTCCATGCGATGGTGGGTCCAACCCCGGCCCCGCACCAGCTTCTCCACGATGTCCAGCATCTGCTGCGTCTGACAGAACAGCAGCGCCTTGTGGCCCGCCGAGTGCCAGCAGGACAGCACCCGCTCGGCCACGCGCAGTTTGCCGGAGCGGGCCGGGTTGCCTGGGGGGGGGCCCGGGGGGGAGGGGGTTCGGGTGGGTGGGGAGGGGTGCGGTGAGCGTAGGGTGGAGACGGGGGCGCATCCCCCCCTTCTTTCCATTGCCCCCTCTCCCCTCCTGACCCTCTTGCGGTGTTGCGGTGCATCAAAGAAGGCAAGTAGGCAACACCAAAGCCGCGAACAGCCCGCCGGCCACGACTCCCAGCTCCCCGCCCCCGCCATCCGACGGCCCCGCAGTTCTCCCCCTTGAGGTCCTCCGCACCGTAGTCCTCCGCGCCCTGGGCGGTGAGGCGCTCCAGCAGGTCGGGGTGGTTGCAGATCTTGCGGAGCAGGTCGATGCCGCACAGCGCCCGCCGGCTGCCCTCCAGGATCTCACCCACCTGGCGGCAGGGGGGCCGCATCGGGGGGGGGGGGGGAGGCGGCAGGGCCGGGGGAGGGCAGGTGGGTGGGTGGGAGGCTGACGGGCTGAGGCTCAGGCCGGAGCTGCCGCGGCCCGCCTCCTCGTCCCACGCTGCCACGACACCCGCCGGCACCCACCCCCCCGCGAACAACCCCCTCCAGTGTCCTGCCCCCCAACCCCCCAACCCCCAACCCCGGGCACCTTCTTCCCCCCTCCTGACCGCACGTGAGGCCGCCACCCCCTACAGCCCCTCGGGCACACCCCCTATCGTATCCTGGGCTGCCGGCCCAGGGCCTACCACACGTAGGTCCGCCGCTACGGGCCCGCCCAACTCTCGCCTCCATACCCCCGTCACCCCCGCCACGTCCTCCCGCCCCTGCGGCTGCCCACCCATCCGTACGTGCCTCCTTGCTGGCCAGGTAGGCCCGGTAGAGCTCCAGCTGCTCCGGAACCAGGGTGCAGAACAGCACCTGCGCCGAAAAGAAACCCACCACCACAACGGATCGCGCACCCGCCAGGCCTTCGAGTCTGCGTCGGGTCGGGCCCCACGCCCGGATCCGCCGAGGTCGAGAATCACCGTTCTCGTTCATGTTGGGTCGGCCAACAACCCTTCATAAAACGCGACTGGCTGTCGGCCTCGGCCGAAAGGGTACGACCAAGCTGTCGGGCCACCCCAGGCTCCCATGTCCGTCGCCGGCGCCTCGGCCCAAAGCTAGGGCCCATCGCCTAGGCGCCGCGACCCTCTACCCCTCCCCCTCCTCTCCGTCCATCCCCCCTCCGCCCCGGCGCGTTCCCGGCCCCCCTCCCGGCCCCCCCCCGTCTCTCGCTCGCCTGCTCCGTCTTGGCGGGCAGCTGCGCCGCCACATCCGCCTTCCGCCTCCTGAGCAGGTAGGGCGCGGTGAGGTCCCTCAGCACCACCGCGCACTTGTAGGCGGTGGTCACCTGCAGGCTGCTGGCGTTGGCGTAGCCGCCCACCTGGGGGGCGAGAGGGGCGAGGGGGGTGAGGGTGCAGTAGGAAATTTGTAGACATATATTTATACTGCGCTGCTGCCAGAGCAAGGGGGCCGAGGGGGAGGAAGGTGCGGGTGGCGCCGCTAAGGTCCTCTCAGGGCAGCCCCCTCTGTGCTGCGGCGCAACCAGGGCCCCCGGCGCCCTCAGCACGTCGGTAACACCCCCCCCAACCGCCACCCAATCAAGGTAGTTGATCAGTCCACCTAACCACCCAACGTCCAACCGCCTTCCCTACCTGTATGGGCACCGCGAACTGCGCCTGGAACACGGGCAGCGTGCCCAGCTTGCCGGGGAAGATGAAGTCGAAGAGCGACCAGAGCTCTGAGAGGCGGTTCTGGATGGGGCTGCCGCTCATGATCAGCCGGTGGACGGTGGGGAGCTGGACAGGCGGGTGAGGGGAGGCGGGCGGGGGGAGGGAGGGGGGTCCGGGGCATAGAGGTAGTCGGGGAAGGTGGGGCAAGGGAGGGGGTCCCAGGTGCGGAGAGCGCGGGCGGAGGAGGAGGGGCGACAGGGGAGGGACGGGGGGGAGGCCGAAGCAGTGTGTCGGGCTGCTAGCCACCGCGCCCAGGAAGCAAGGTATGTGCAGGGCAGGCAGGCGGGAGCATGCAAGGGGGAGAGGTGTCGGCAGACTGAGCTTCTGCGGCCCATCGCCTCCCACCTCCTGCGCAATCTCAGTCCCAGGCAACACACAGAGGGGGCACACCAGCCCCATCAACGGCCCCAACCCTTACTCACAGCCCCAACCCTTACTCACAGCCCCAACCCTTACTCACAGCCCCAACCCTTACTCACAGCCCCAACCCTTACTCACAGCCCCAACCCTTACTCACAGCCCCAACCCTTACTCACAGCCCCAACCCTTACTCACAGCCCCAACCCTTACTCACAGCCCCAACCCTTACTCACAGCCCCAACCCTTACTCACAGCCCCAACCCTTACTCACAGCCCCAACCCTTACTCACAGCCCCAACCCTTACTCACAGCCCCAACCCTTACTCACAGCCCCAACCCTTACTCACAGCCCCAACCCTTACTCACAGCCCCAACCCTTACTCACAGCCCCAACCCTTACTCACAGCCCCAACCCTTACTCACAGCCCCAACCCTTACTCACAGCCCCAACCCTTACTCACAGCCCCCCCCCCCCCCCCCCCCCCCCCCCCCCTTACTCACAGCCCCAACCCTTACTCACAGCCCCAACCCTTACTCACAGCCCCAACCCTTACTCACAGCCCCAACCCTTACTCACAGCCCCAACCCTTACTCACAGCCCCAACCCTTACTCACAGCCCCAACCCTTACTCACAGCCCCAACCCTTACTCACAGCCCCAACCCTTACTCACAGCCCCAACCCTTACTCACAGCCCCAACCCTTACTCACAGCCCCAACCCTTACTCACAGCCCCAACCCTTACTCACAGCCCCAACCCTTACTCACAGCCCCAACCCTTACTCACAGCCCCAACCCTTACTCACAGCCCCAACCCTTACTCACAGCCCCAACCCTTACTCACAGCCCCAACCCTTACTCACAGCCCCAACCCTTACTCACAGCCCCAACCCTTACTCACAGCCCCAACCCTTACTCACAGCCCCAACCCTTACTCACAGCCCCAACCCTTACTCACAGCCCCAACCCTTACTCACAGCCCCAACCCTTACTCACAGCCCCAACCCTTACTCACAGCCCCCCCCCCCCCCCCCCCACAGCCCCAACCCTTACTCACAGCCCCAACCCTTACTCACAGCCCCAACCCTTACTCACAGCCCCAACCCTTACTCACAGCCCCAACCCTTACTCACAGCCCCAACCCTTACTCACAGCCCCAACCCTTACTCACAGCCCCAACCCTTACTCACAGCCCCAACCCTTACTCACAGCCCCAACCCTTACTCACAGCCCCAACCCTTACTCACAGCCCCAACCCTTACTCACAGCCCCAACCCTTACTCACAGCCCCAACCCTTACTCACAGCCCCAACCCTTACTCACAGCCCCAACCCTTACTCACAGCCCCAACCCTTACTCACAGCCCCAACCCTTACTCACAGCCCCAACCCTTACTCACAGCCCCAACCCTTACTCACAGCCCCAACCCTTACTCACAGCCCCAACCCTTACTCACAGCCCAACCCTTACTCACAGCCCCAACCCTTACTCACAGCCCCAACCCTTACTCACAGCCCCAACCCTTACTCACAGCCCCAACCCTTACTCACAGCCCCAACCCTTACTCACAGCCCCAACCCTTACTCACAGCCCCAACCCTTACTCACAGCCCCCCCCCAGCCCCAGCCCCAGCCCCAGCCCCAGCCCCAGCCCCAGCCCAGCCCCAGCCCCAGCCCCAGCCCCAGCCCCAGCCCCAGCCCCAGCCCCAGCCCCAGCCCCAGCCCTATCTCCAGCTCCAGCCCCAGCCCCGCTCCGTCGGGTCCCGCCCAGCCCATAACCTCCATCCGCCATCCCCAGCGCGCGCGTTCTACGGGTTTATTTATTTTTTTCAATTTAATCCCCAGCGCGCCCCTCAGCCGTCACCATCGCATCGTACTGCCGTACCCTTCGTCCGTACTGTACTGCACCGCACCGTGCCATACCTGCTTGCACACCAAGGTGATCTCGCTGTCCGGGTTCCTGATCTTGTGCCCCTCGTCCAGCACCACCACCCCCCACCGCACCCGCAGCAGCAGCTCGCGCTGCAGCCGCAGCTGGTCGTACGTGGTCAGCACCAGACCCGCCGGGCTGCCCAGAGCCACCTCCAGCAGCGCGGCCCTGTGCGACCCACGGGTCAGTGCGGGGACCGCCGCGAGGGAAGGGGGAGGAGAAGGTACGGGTGGGGACGACACACGAGCGCTCCAGCTCCGGAGGTTGGACCTGCCGCCGCTCAGACCACGATCCAATTCCTGCCCCCCGGGGGTACCCCAAGTCCCCCCTCAAGTCAATCAAGTCAGCAGAGCCGAAGAGGCGCACCAAACCGATCTAAAACTGCCAACGGCCCCAACCCCCCGCCCCCCTGCCCGCCCGTCACCCACTTGTCCGGCCTCCCCCGACCGCCCTGGGCGGGTTCCTGCCGCTCTCGTGCAGCAGCACCACCCGGAAGGCCGGCCACCAGGTGCGCAGCTCCCGCAGCCACTGCCGCAGCACCGTGGCGGGGCACACCACCAGCGACGGCCGGTACAGCCCGCTGTGGTGCAGACCCGCCAGGTACGCGATCACCTGAGCAGCGGGCACACGGAGGGGAGGGCAGGGGAGGTCGGGACCGAAGGACGCCCCGTGGAATCGGAGGAAGCCTGTACGGCCGAATCTTGGTCCCATGAAGGTACGGGGGTCTCCCCGGGGATGGGGGGGCCGCGCGGGGGACGAGGATATAGGAACTGGTAGACTGTTGAGGCTCTACGCTGCTGCTGCCAGAGCAACAGGGGGCGGGGTAAGGGAGGTGGCCCCGCTTTTCGCGGTTCCGCTTTCTTGATTGACATCAGGGCCCCCGCGGTCGCGGCCGCTTACGGGCATCCGGGTTGGTTTGGGTTTCGAGGGGCGGAATAGCACATTCGCTGACCCACAAATCCGCAGTTAACCCCACCTAAACCCCGCCCCGCCCCGCTCCGGGCTGCGCGCCTTGGTCGGGTTCAGAAGCTTCAAACACCCTCCCAGCCTTGCCTGGGCCATGGCCGGCTTGTACTGACCCATCAAATTTCATCCTTCCCTCCCCTCCCCTCCCCTCCCCTCACCCACCCAGCACACACCGCCTCACCTGCACCGTCTTGCCCAGCCCCATCTCGTCCCCCAAGATGCCCCCCGCCTGCTGTGTGTGAAGCTCCCACAGCCACTTCACCGCGGTCTGCTGGTAGTCAAACAGCCTGCCGTACAACCGTACAGGCACTCGGAAGCCCCCCTCGAACTCCACGTCCTCCTCCTCCTCCTCCCCTGCCGCCCCCTCGCCATTGACCCCAACGCCGTCGCCGTCGACGCCGTCCTCCAGCTCGGCTGCGGCGTCGCCGTCGCCGCTGTAACCGTCACCGTCGCCGCCGTCCCCGCGGCGGCGGAGCTGCAGCTGACGGCGCCGCCGCGGCCGCGACGGCGGCCCGTCCCGCCCCGCGGCCCCGGCCCCGCGGCCTGACACCTCCGCTGCGCGGCTGCGCCGCAGCCGCTCCTGGTAGAACTCCTCGTCCACGTCGTCGTACATCGACTCATCGTACATGGCATCGTCGCTGCCGCTGTCGCTCGACGCCGCGGCGTCTTTAACAAGCTCATCCGCGCTGGTGCCGTACGACTCGCTGCCGCTGCCGCCGCTGTCACTGTCTCCGCCGTCGCCGGCCGCCAGCTCGTCCGAAACGTCCGAAGGCCCCTCTTCCTCCTCCCCATCCTCTTCCTCCCCGTCCTCTCCTTCCCCGTCTTGATCACCCCGAGAGGACGCTGCGCCGCCGGCTCCGCCGCCCTCCAAGTCGCCGGGGGCCGCCCGCGGCCGCTTTCGTCTCCCCCTTCTCCTCCGCCGTTGCCCCTCCGGAGCTCCCTCCTCCGGCTTCCGCTCCCCTTCACCGCCGCCGCCATCCTCGCCTTCCTCCTCCCCCGCCTGATGATCAACGTCCCCCTCTGCCTCATCACCCTCCTCTGTTCGTTGCCGCCGCCGCCCCCGCGCGGCACCGCCGCCGCCGCTGCCCCCGCCAGAGCCGCCGCTGCCGCCGCTGTGCTGCGCCGGTTGGCCTTCCTTGCCGCCCTCTCCGCCGCCCTGGCCTCCGCCGTGTTGGCTCGGGGCAGGGTGCTCCGCCCGCGCAGTCGGATGCTGCTCCCGGCCTTGCGGGCGGAGGCGGCCTGGTGCCAGAAGTGGTCGGACACCCGCCGCACATCCCGCTCCTGAGGCACCGCGGGTTACAACCCACAAATTCAGTACATGCTGTTAAACAGGCGGATCCGTCGGACTCAGGAAATTAATTTACCAAACGGGGTTATGCACCCACGGTGTGGACGAGAGATCCCCCCCCCCCGTGCGTGGATGAGCCCGGGCACCAGGCCGCAGCCGCAGCCCCCGCGGCTGTTGCCGCATCGGATTGTTTTGTGATTCAAACCACGTCTGGCTGGTGACCCCCTCCCCCCGCCTCTGCGGACACGGGCCGTGTGCCCACCTGCTGCGGCAGCTCGTGGGGCTCCAGGAAGCGGGCGGCGCGGCGACTGACGCGGGCCTGCAGCGCCGCCCGACCCGCCTCCGCGATCACCTCCCCCACAGACCGGCCGCTGCGGGTCCGCGCCGCCAGCTCCTCAGGACCCAGCTCCGCGCGACCCAGATGCCGTAGCGTGCCGTACCCCGCTGCCTGGAACTGTGCCGTACCAGCCCGCGCGCTCGCGCCTGCACCGCCGCCGCCGCCGGCGGCGGCGGCCGCGGCCGCGGCCGCCGGCTTGGCGGCGCCGGCCACGGTCGCGGCCGCCGCCGCCGCCGCCGCCGGCGCAGGTGCGCTCTTAACCTTCCGTTCGAATCCGTTGAGGCGGTCAAAGGGCGTCAGGAGCCCCCGGCGGATGAGGCGATCCTTCTCCGTCTCCGCCAGCGCCAGGCCACCAGGACCGGTGGCGGCGGCGGCGGCGGCGGCGGCAGGTCCTCCTCCGCCCGCTGCCAGGGGGTCCAGATCGTCGTCGTCCGGGACGAAGGCGGTACGGGCTTTCTTACTGGGCCTGTCGCCCGGTTGCTGTTGCTGGGCCTGCAGCGATTGAAGATGCGGTTGCGGCTTGTGTTGCTTCAGGGGGCGTTGGGCTGCCGGCCCCTCGGCCGCTGCACCGCTGGGGTCCGCGGCGGCGGCCCCTGGCTGGGACCCTCCGTCGCCGCCCCTGGGCGCCACGGCGGCAGGGGGGGTGTCGGAAGCGGCTGCCCCGCCCCTGGCCCCCCGCGAGAGCGCCCGGGCCCCGAACCGGGGTCGCCGCGACGACGACGACGGCTGCTGCTGCTGCTGGTCTGACGCACCGTCAGGCCCGGCATCTCCAGCGGGCCCCCGCTCCTGCTGCTGCGGGTGGTGTTGGTGTTGGTGTCGGGCCAGCAGGTCCCGGAGTCGCTCCCGCTCCGTCCCCAGACCCGCCAGCCGGTCGCGAATGACCGCCAGCTGCAGCCAGGCGGCGGAGGGCGCACCCGCCGGCTGCACGCAAAGACACAGACAAAGAACACACACAGACACATGGCCGGTTGTGCTGGGCACGATGTTTTGCTTGCGGCATTGCACGCGCTGTGGTCGCACCCAACCCGCACTTTGTTGCATTAGGATAGTTTACATAGATTCACTCCACTAGTCTCTTGATTTAGACGCTGGCGTTTGCTACCGGAGCTCCGGCGCCCGCCTCAGTCAACGGTCGCTCGCGGATGCGGCTGGTCTGCGTCTATCCTCTACATCGCCGTCACCATTCACTACCATCTGGGTTGTCGGTAATTCCGGTTCCGGGTATTTCGGGTGTCATTTACTTCCTTCGCCTACACTGCCTGACACGCTGGACTTCGCTTCTCGCGGCTCAGTTCTCTTTTGCACAGACACATGCAGGCTGGACTTGGTTGGTTGGGGTAGGATATCCTCGTTGAATGCACACACCAGGCGGGGGACACGGCGGAGCCCGGGCGGCGTATCCGTCTCGTAGTGTTGCCCATGTAGTCAAGGGATGAAGCGCTAGTCAGAAGGGCGGGGTGGGACGTGAGGCTGGGGCTCATCCTCATGTCACTGCGGCACACCGGGTGTACCCGCGGCGAGGCCTGACCGCAGAGAGCGCGGACCGGACCGAAGCCCGACCTGGCCTGGATGCAAGAGAGGAGGCACCGACGCAGCGAGAGGCCTCCCACCATGACACATGAGGAGGCCCATGACCCATCATGACCCAAGAGGAGGCGCGCCCGGCTCCGCCTGCTCCGCGTAAGCAGCACGGGTGATGCGACACTGCGTCCCCGGGCTCGTGAGGGCCCTGGGTCCCAAGCCCTGGCCCAACCTGCGCGCCAACGGCCGCGGACGACCCCGCCTCCTCGCCCGCCAATTCCTCCGCGGCCTCCAGCGCTGTCTGCATGGCCGCAATCTCGTGCTCCACCGTGGAGAGCTGCTGCTGGTGCTGGAGTCGCAAGCGGCGGCCCGCCTCAGCCGCGGTTGAGGCGTCCGCGTCGCCGCGGGCACCGCCGTGGTCGTCGCTGACGAGGACGGGGCCGCCGCCAGGAGACACAGAGTCACCGTGGCCATCGTCCGCGCCAGCCAGGGACTGCGAAACACGGGTGTGATGGGCGGGGTCGGGGACTAGGTCTATTCGCAGACGACGTGTGACTGGAGGTCAGGGACCTGACACACAAAGTCATGTCCTTGGGTTTTGTTGGACACGATAAGGGCTTGCGCCTCGCACCTCTTGGAGGATTTCCTCCTCGACCACAGCTGCACTCCGTGCTGTGACGCCCAGTTCCGCAAGACCAAAGTCTTCCTCCATCGTGCTTTGATTTCATCAAACATGCACCAGGCTGCTGATGTGAAGAGCCATTTGTTTGTTTACTTCGTCTGGAAACTGGGCCTAGATGCAGCCGAAACCATTGAAACACGCGACATAACCTGCACTACATATTCTTCTATAATCTTGTTTAACGTTATTCGCAAGCACTTTATTGTAAGCGAAGCATCGGCCATAATGTTAAGTTAGATCCAACGGCTTACTGTTGGTGTAACGACTTTTCGCAGCTGTCAGTTGGAAATGCGCGCATAAACAGACTGTCCAACTTATTCGTGTCCAACATATGTCATACCAATAAATGTAAAGCGTTACGATTTTTCAGTCGTGAAGCGCGCTTCGCACGGCTGCGAAATATGGCAGGCAAAGCAGACCATCGTGTAATTAACTTTGAGGACGTGCTCCTTGAGCTCAGCGTGCCTGCGCAGGAGTTCCTGATAGCGGCTTCAGGATGAGTCGACTGGGGAGCCCGCTCTGCGAAACGTTCGTCTGGTCAGCAAGGCATGTCGAAAATTCGTCGACGGCGGAATCCCCGACTTGTTCGTGACCGTTGACCCATTTCACCGGGAGCAGCTGAGGGCCGGCCTGGGCCCACCCGTTCTCTCGCGATGCCAGCGCCTGCACCTCTATCTGCAGGCTTGGGACGATTGGGACGCCGCCACCAACATGGCGGTGCTGACGCTCTTTGCCCTGCGCATGACGGCGGAAGCTCGCCACCGGATTACCTATTTGGAAGTGCTTATGTTTGACGTCGGTATTAGTGGGGCATTCGCCGCGCTTGCCGGCATCATCAGCGCTCTACCCGCTCTGAAGCACGTGCGCCTTGAAGATTGTGGGGACGAGAACGAGCTGCAGCGCGACCTGCTGTACGACACGCTGGCGACGCTGCCCTGCCTGGAGCTGCTCTCGGTGTTTCACGTACGGGTCGTGAACCACCTTGTGCGCAACGCTGACCTCGTCAGCCATCTGAAGACGCTGAAGATCTACGAGTTCGCAGGCGCTGACTTGACGGCGGAGGTGGTCAGCAACCTTGCCGGCCTCAAAGAGCTAGAGGATCTTACTTTCATACTGACAAAAAACCTGTACCTCTCACGGCTCATGGACGCCCTGCCGCCTCGCCTGAAACGCTTGACGGTGCTGGCGAAGTTCACCGTGACCCTGCGCTCCGGAACCATAATAGAAATGGATGTCTCCAGTGTGGCCCCTCCGTACACCGACGGCGAGTGGGTACGGCAGCTGCTGCGCTGCCGGGCGATGCCTCGACGGCTGCAACGGTTCACGCTGGGGGCCCTGCGCGTGGGCGCTCGGCCCCTGGAGTCGGAGCCGCTGGCCGAGTTGCTGAGCCGCAGCGATGAGGTTGAGGTGGCGGAGGTGCAACTGCTGCCTTATGTGGCGGCCGGAGCCCTCCAGGGCACCCTGCGGCTGATTGGACGCGGCCGAAACGGTTCCGCCTTTACCTCATCGGCCCTAGAATACTTCAACACCTCCATTCCTCTGGATGTGCTCGGTCCCCACACGAGGCCCCTCGCAGCCTCCCCGGGGTCCGGACACGGCGCGCCTCACCAGCCGCACACGGGTCCCCCGGGCCAGGCGCTGGATGCCCCGCAGCCCCCGCCAGGTACCGAGACGGAGGATGCAGAGTTCCATTTCACGGCGGCCGTACAGGGCGTCCTGGACGAGCTGCGCGCCCTCCCGGACTGGCGCCCCTGCGTCGATGGGCAGCTGAGCAGCGGCGCGGAAACGCGGGTACTGCTGTTGTACGGCCCATTGGTCTCGGAGCGACTGGCGGCCGGTCCCCAGGCACTCGACAGCTGGATGCAGGGCCTATGGATCCCGGCCGCGTCGTCGCTTCCCTGTTTCGAGTCCGCTGGCTTCCTCCTCGACGCGTATGCTCCCCTCCACAACGAATCCTACCTGGTGCTCCCCGGGGACCACGGGGCGGTGCTGCTGTGCTGCCACCGTGCCGACATCGCGTCGTCGTTCGCCGCGGCCGTCTGGGCTTCGGAGCCGGCATCGGCAGCGCCGGCAGAAGCATCGTCCGTACGGGTGGTGATGGTGCCCAAGGAACGGCACGGAAATTCCCGGTGCGAGAAAGACGCAAGGCTGTACGACGTCCTGCACGGCATGGTGGAGCAGGTGTGTCATTGTACCACGTATGGTAGGGAAAACGCGTGCGGCAAACGGTTGGAGGGATCCTGCATTGCGCAACGGGGGAAGGGCTCTGCGCGTTGCACCAGGTCAGGACCCGTGGAATAGGAGCGGTGTGTCTTTGGGAGCGGCTGCGCAGCGAAGTGCCTTCATTGGGCACGTTTGGGACGCTTGGAAAAATGTTGTCAGCCACATTTTTTCGTCAGCCAAGTTGCAGCCGCTTCGACGGAACTTCTGATCCCCGTCGCTTGCTTTGTTCCTTCGTTGTGACTAGCCGCTTCTGCCGCCACCCGCACATCAGCACCCGCTTTCCCCTGCTGCCCCACCTCCCACAGAAAATAACGCGCATGTGGGCCGAGGTTTGGACCGGCACGGCCGCTGAGGACACACGCGGTGGGAGCGCCAACAAGGCTGGCGGCGGTGGGGGCGCTGCCAGCGCAGGCCCGGGCCCCTGCTGCCTGGGGAACAGCGGCGGCGGCTCGGGTGGCGGCGGCGGCGGCACTGCCCGGGGAGACCCCGGCAGGAGCCCGGATGGCGCCGGCGAGCACACAGCCAGGGTGGCTGCCCGGTTGCAGCTGCTCGCAAGCATGCGGGCTCTGACCTTCAGCCTCCGGGAACGGCGTCGCGGGCTGACGTGCTCCCGTAGTCTGGGAACGGCATCGCGTGCTTTGGGAATAGGAGGGTGGTGGTAGCCGCATGGCACGCACCCGCGCTGTGTACGGAGCATGTACGGCACCGGACTCGGACTCGTGTGGCTACTTCGCGCGTTTGATTGCGCGGCCAGCCACGGCACCCACCGACCACCGCAACCTTCCTGCCGGCCCCGTCTGCGTCTGTGCGCACGTTGGTGTGATCCCAATCGACTGGGTGGGGGGGGCAGGAGGAGGGTGCGGCGGGGGAGCTCGAGGGAGGGTGCCGGGCCCTGCGCGGAGCGATGGGGTTGAGGGTTCTCAGGGGCTAGGCTCCAGGGCTGAGGGCTGAGGATGCGGCACGGTAGCTCGGGCCCTGCAGCGGGTCGGGGGAGTGGGACAAATCGTCTCAAGGGGGAGGCTGGCTTTCAGGGGGGCATACATGCCCCACGTGTTGCATATCGCGAGTGTCTGCTGCGTGGACCCTGAGGAGATACCGGTATGCCCGGACACTGAACGTCAGATCTGTGTATGGCTGCCTCGGCGAGCCAGAGCATGGCACCCCCACGTCCGGGGCCGCGTTATGTGTCCAAGAGCAATTCAGGACGGCGCTGGTGTCGGTTCTCCTCGACTGCGAGACCTCTGCTGGTATCAGGCTGCGTGGAGGTTACGAGGAGCCAGGTGCTGGTGCTGGTGGCTGCGGGGTGCCCAGCCAGCGGATGACTGCAAGGAAAGCGCTTGGGTTGACCAGGGCGGTAAGGGTCACAGGGGAGTCAACGGTGGTGAGCGCGCATTGCTCTGCCAACGAGGCGGGCTGCGCTGAATGGATTTGTGGGTTTGTTGGTTGTGTATAGTGTGTAGGGTGCAACTCCATTGGGGAAAGAGGTGGGACGTTGGACTGCGCTAGAAGGCTACGCCACGCAGAGCTTACGATGCAGCCAATGAGCCACGACTCACCACATTTCCGTTCGTCCGTCAGTTGTACGGATTCGACGGGAACAGAGTGCAAATGACAAGCCCTGTTTTGCAGCTAAAGCAAAAACAGTCGCTGACGCGTCCGCAGCATACACGCAAGGTCAATATCTGAAATGGCGAGAAAAATCGGTTCAACATGAATAGTCTTTCAAACGTCACGGCAGCGGGATCGCCAAGTTTGGCGAAACGATTGATTGATTCCTTAAGTTTCGAACGTCGAATATTTGCGTGGATGCACCATGATGGATTCGACGGCTTCTTGCGTGCTTTGGCGCCGAATGTCAGGCGACCGATCGACAACGGTAGGGACCAGCGTAAGCGCGAAATAACTTTGCACGATTTAGGCCAAAATAAACGTCGATGACCAACGGCCACATGGGCACCATATCCCAAGTGGTCCATGGGACGGGGCGAAGGGCCGAAATGGAAGCGGCGTCCGGCCGCGCCGCATACGACTAAACTAACCAACGCCCAACCTGCTGCTACAAAATCTGCGCTCATATGATCACTCTCAAAACCTCGCTCCTTGCTTGCATGGACTCGCACGGACTCCCACGCTGCTGCCCCGGACGCCCCGGACCCCCTCGCCCGGTGAACCCTCGCCTCAGGGTCCCCTCGCACACCGGCCACCCCATATCCCAGTTCCTATGGAGTGGCTGCGCCGCTCCCGTTGGTGAGGAAGCTCAATGGAGTGGGCCTGCCTGCACCCGCCGTGGCGGTCGATCAAACGGGCACCGCGCCGCGCCCCGCCGAAACCTGCCGCGGCCTCAGCGGTGCTCCGGGCCCCGTGGGTCACCCCCCGAGCCTCCTCGGCTACCGCAACAACCACACCAACAAGCGCTGTCGCAGGTGCAGCTTAAGTGCCTTCGGAGACGGGCCCCGTCCCGCCCCGCTTCCCTGCCGCCCAGGGCAGGAGGCGCAAGGCACCTGCCCACCCGGCCTGGACCTCCCACCGGGTCAACGGTCTTGCAGCGGCCTCCTCGCCAGGACCGCCTGCCGCTGCCTCGTTGGCTCGGTACCGCCGAGGCCCGGCTGTCGGGGTCATCAAGCACAGCCGGCGCGGGCTCTGGGATTGGGCAGCGGCGGTGGCAGGGACGGCGGGGGCGGCAGGGACGGCGGCTTGAGGCAGCTGTGCACCATGGCGGCGGCGGCGGCACAGGAGGCCGCACCGCGACGATCCGGCTGGGAGGCAGGTGGCGATGGTCAGAACACCCCAACCGGTGGCGGGGGCGGGGGCGGCGGCCACACACGGTGTGTGGCCGGTGGAGGGGCTGCCGGCGGCAGTTCCTCAGCGGCTGAGCACCATTTCGCTACGGGCAGTGGTGCCGGCCGGTCTCGAGGGGGCGATGGGTGGGTGGGTGGACCTGGACCCCCGGGCACACGAGCTGGTGGTGAGGACGCGCGCACTCGCCGCAGGAAGGGTCCCGAGGGGGACGAACAGGGCGCCGCCTCCACCTCGGGTGGCGGGGCCGCCGAGGCTGCTGCCGCCGCCTCCGCGGCCCGGCTGACGGACCTGACCCGGCCCGCCCGCTGGTTCCCTCTGGCCCGCAGCCTCAGGCGGAGGGTGGTGGCGCACCTGGGTCCTACCAACTCGGGTGAGGGAGGGGCGGGGAGGGCCGGGGGACAGGGGGGATACCGGTATGTTACCGCCCTCACATACCGTTACAACACGTACCTGTATGCCGGTACGGGTAGATGCCATCCCCAGGGGGTTGTGGATGGGCCCTTGGACCCACCATCAGATCCCACCGACTGCCTGTCATCACCCGCCCTCCCTTCCTCCCCTCTGGCTGGCATCTGCACGGGGGAGTGGGCCCTACCATGGGTTGCAGGCAAGACCCACGCGGCGCTCCAGGCCCTCAAGTCCGCCCCCTCGGGCATCTACTGCGGACCGCTGCGGCTGCTGGCCTGCGAGGTGGGCCGGGCTGGGCGGGGCGGGGCGGGGGTGTGGGACAGGAGGTGGGCAAACATATTCAAGCTGCGTTTGGGTGGGCTGGGCTGGGCTGGGCTGGGCTGGGCTGGGCTGGGCTGGGCTGGGCTGGGCTGGGCTGGGTTGGAATTTGAGGAGGTTGGGTAACGTTATGGGTGTAGATCTCAGCGGTGCGGCCCACCCTCACTGACCCTAGGCGCCACCCTCATCTCACACCCAGATCAACACGCACGTGTCAACACCCACGTGTCAACACCTTGCGGCGGCCAAACCCAGTTGCCTATCGCCCATCCGGGCCCCCCTTCCCCCCTGACATGCATACCCTCCCGGCCATCCCCAGGCCCCCGCCCACGCCTTCCCCTCGCTCTCCCTCCCACCCCGCCTGTCCCATCAGGTGGCAGATCGACTCGCCGCCGATGGCCTCCCCTGCAACCTGGTCACCGGCCAGGAAGTACGACACATGCCGGGATCCGGCGGCGCGCCCGCTCGGCACACGGCCTGCACCGTGGAGATGGCGGACGTGACCCGTGGGTCAGTGGGACGGGACGGCGGGACGGCGCCGACCGGAGGTGCGCACGGCGGCGGCGCGCCGCTGGACGTTGCCGTACTGGACGAGATCCAGATGCTGGGTGACCGGGTGCGCGGCTGGGCCTGGACCCGGGCGCTGCTGGGGCTGGCGGCGCGGGAGGTGCACGTGGCGGGGGACCCGGCGGTGCTGCCGCTGCTGGCGGCGCTGGTGGAGGAGTGCGGCGATGAGCTGCAGGTGGGGCAGCGTACGGATATCCGTACACTGGCGTACAATGACGCACACTTACGTACAAGCTCCACCCGTCAGTCACGTTACGGCGACCTTGGTAATGACCAGCACCACAGCGCCACCACCGGCGGGGTGTGCACGTCCGTGCGAGCACCAGGAGTACGGAGTACGGAGTGCTGTTTATCATGGCTGTCCGGGACACCTACCTTGTGCGGCCCCGGGGACCGCCCCCCCTTCCCCTTCGCCGCCCTCCCTCCCAACCTCCCTCCCTCCCCTACGCCTCCCTCCCTCCCTCCCGCCCCGTCAGGTCCGTCGCTACCGGCGGCTGTCCCCGCTGGTGGTCCAGTCGGAGGCGCTGGGCAGCCTGGCGGAGGTGGCGGCGGGGGACTGCGTGGTGGCTTTCTCCCGGAGGAGCCTGCACGGGCTGAGGCGGGAGGTGGCGAGGCGCACGGGCAGGGAGGCCTGCCTGGTGAGGCGGGGGGCGGGGGGCACTGGGTGAATGGCGGGGGGAAGGGCTGGGCTTGAGGGGGATGGCCGCCGTGGGTCCCCAATCGGCCTTTTGAGGGAGTAAGCGCCCGCCAGTGAGTCACAGGTCCTGCGCCCCTCTCTGCCCCCCGCACTGGCCCCCTCCCCCGATGGCGCACCGGGCAGGTGTACGGCGCACTGCCGCCGGAGGCCCGACGGCAGCAGGCCGCTCTCTTCAATGCGCAGCCGCCGCCGTCTCAGAACCCACAGCAGCACCACCAACACCAATACCAATACCAACACACAGGCTCCGCCTCCGCGGCTACCGCCTCCGCCGCCACCGCCTCCGCCGCCACCGCTTCCGCCGCTACCGCCTCCGCCGCTACCGCATCCGCTGCTACCGCGGACCCAGCTACCGCCTACGCTTCCGCTGCCGCCGACTCCCCCAAGTCCGCCGCTGCAGCGGCTGTCCCGGGGGGAGGTGCGGCGGGTGGGTCTCCGATGGGGCGGCGGCCACATCACCCACCTCAGCCGCACCGACATTCGGAGCCAACAGGATCCGGATCTGAACCCGAATCCGAAGCGCCGCCAGGAGATCAGTCTGACCCGGAACCGGATGGGGATGGTTCTGGTTCCAGATCTGGATCTTGGTCCGGGTCCGAATCCGGATCCGGATCGCATCGTCAGGCACCCGCTGGGCCGTCCCGCGTGCTGTGCGCCAGTGACGCCATCGGTATGGGTCTCAACCTCAACATTCGCCGGGTGGTCTTTACCTCGCTGCACAAGTACGACGGGAAGTCCGTACGGCCCCTGGAGGTACGACACGCTCGCTGAGTGGGTGAGGGGGGACAACGAGGTCTGCGCGGTCTTCCCAGGGACCCGCTGTTACCGGTTGACCCACATCATCCGTCGGATTCCCTGACCCCGTCCCGATTCCTCCAGGGCTTTCATATCATATCAGCACTTCTCAGGATGAGATGTCGGGGTCGCAGCACTGGCCCCCAGATCCGACCCCAAACCCCAAACCCCAATCCAAATCCGGTCTATTTTAAATGAATGAAGCTCCTGGTCGGAACAGCTCGGCGATGACCGACCTTGCGGTCTGCCCCATGTGGGTGGATTCGTGGGGCACCCACCGCCGCCTTCCTGCCGTGCCGTCCTAGCCCCGCGCCCTGAGCCTGCCTGAGCCCCCTGACCCCAACACCCATGCGGCTTCAACGCACCCGTCCACTGCTGCCCTCCCCCTCGCCGCCCCTCCTGGTCCCCCCCTCCCACCCGACCCACGCGCGGACGTCCGCGGGGGGCCGCAGCCGTCCGAGGTGCGGCAGATCGCGGGGCGCGCCGGCCGCTTCTCCTCCGCCCACCCCACCGGCTACGTCACCACGCTCCGGCCCCAGGACCTGCCCATCCTGCACCAGGCCCTGGCCCAGCCGCCCGAAGCCATCACCCGGGCGTGTCTGCTGCCTTGGTGCGTGGGTGGGTGGGTGGGTGCGTGGGTGGGTGGGTGCCTTGGGCGCAGAGGGCAGCAGACAGAATTGGGCAGCGGGTATCGGAATCCGGTCGCGGATTACAAATCGAATGCCCCCAAGGAACGTCGCGGGGCGGGGGCGGGGGCAGGGCGGAAGGACCTTGTCCTGCGGGGCCCGCCTCGAAGCGTGTCCAGGCGTGTCGCCTGGGGTGTGGGTCCCAACGCATACGAAGGGAAGGGAATGACATCAAGAGGACATCAAGGCCTTTGAGGTGTCTCGCTCGGGGACTCGGCCCGCTTCGGGTGCCAAGACTAAGCCGCGCTCGTGCTGCTGATTGCCATGCACGCACGGTGGTGCTGATGCCGTCACGGCCGTTGTCCTGTGCATGACTGCCCTCCAAATGTTCCCCGTTGCTGCTGGTGCTGGTGCTGGTGCTGGTGGTGTCGCCGGATGTGTTGCGCTTCTTCCGACGGTGCTGGTGGTGGTGGTACTACGGCAGCTCCGAGGACCTGGCTGTCTACGCGGCGCTCCACCCCGAGCGGCCTCTGGCCACAAGCCTGCTGGCGTTCGCGGCGACAGCACGCCTCAGCCCGTCGTACATGTACGGCAATTACGAAGGGATGTACCGCATCGCCAGCGCGCTGCGGGGCCTGGGTGGGTCGTTGTCGGCGGAGGAGATGCTGCTGTTCTGCACCGGTAAGGGGGCCTGGGTGGGGTGGGGTGGGGTGGGGTGGGAGACTCGGATGTCGAGGCGGTGATTCGGCACACTTAGAGGGGGGAGGAGAGGAGGTGCGGAGGCGATTCCACTTCAGGGGCGGGACGGCATTGTGTGCAGCACCCCTCGTGCCCTCCGGCTACTGCCACCTTGTTGCGGCCATATGACAAATGCACCATGCCGCCGCCACCTACCGCCACCTACCGCCACACGGCGCATGCCTCCTTCCACAGCCCCCCTCTCCCTCCCTCTCCCGGTGTCCCCCCTTCCGGGTCCCGGCCGCAGCCCCCGCCGACATGGACGACCCCGAGGTGGCGTCCGCGCTGCTGCGCTTCGCCGACCAGTACTGCAGGGAGGGCCGGGTGGGCGCACGAGACATCGGCGACCAGCCGCTGCCCCGGGCCGCACCTGTTACGGAGGTGCGTCCATATCCATTGCCCTGGCCTATCTCGGCCCCGGCCCCCACCCCGGCCTCGGCCCCCACCCCTGGCCCCATCCACGGCCCCAACCTTGGCCCCGGCCCCGGCCCAACCTGCTACTACCGGGTTGTTGGACCTCACGCCCATTGTGACCTTCAATGCGGGTGCATCGGCCCCCATACCGCGCGCGCACACACACACACACACTCACACACACACATGCGGGTTGCAATTCTAAACACACTCACACACACGGCGCGGGGCGGCTTGGAGGGGTAGTCTGGCGGAGGCTGAGGTTGGGCCGAGGGGTCCGTGGGAAGGCCCATCCAGTGATACGAATACCGGTTACCGTAGCTGCGGCTGCTGCATACGTCCATCGGCACCTGCTTCCCCCGCGCTCCCTGGGCGTGTTTCCCCCTGTATACCCTGCTGCTCCCGCCAAATGCGCGACGGCCGCCGTGAATTCTCGGGCCCGATACCCCGTGTGACGCACCGTCCTTGGTAAAGGGGCTCCCTCGACCTTGCGAAAGCATAGGATGTATGCATTCATGGCAGGCATGACGAGGGACGGTGGGTCCTATGAACCTCACCTCCCGTTACCGCGATGTCGCACCCTCCGGCGCAGGCGGAGCTCAAGCGACTGGAGCAGCTGCACCGGGTCTACGACTTGTACATCTGGCTCAGCTTCCGGCTGCCGTACGCCTTCACGGGGCGCGAAGCAGCCGACGCAGCGCGGGCTGCGTGCGGTGAGCTTATCGAGCAGGGCTTGGATAACCTGGCGGTGGCCTCGATTGGGCGCCGAAACCACCATCGGTACCATAACGAACCCAACGAACCTAACGACCATAACGACCCGAGTGTGTGCCATGGCGGACTGTCTGAGGGCGGCAGCGGGTGGCACGGAATCCAGAGCGAGGAGGGATGAGGGGTAGGACATACAGTACTGCAAATGCCGCGTGTGTGGGCGCGGTGCCGTGCGCAGTGTCTCGCCCGGGAGGGGCCAAGTCGCCGCATTCCGTGCATGCATCGTGACGGACTTTTGCCTCAGGGAACAATCAGTGACCGATCTTGGACATTCGTTGGTGTGAATCAATATACCGCCTGGTGGCCCCGGGTTCGTACACTGGGTTGTGGTACAGTAGACCCAAAAGCGAATGGGTCCAGATGCTTCGGGTAGGTCTGGCGAGCCCCGCTGGCAGCAGCAATTGCAAGGAAGCGATCCTTGGATCTGGATCTGGATCTGGATCTGGATCTGGGGCCATTCATTCGGAGCACTCCCGATGGCGACGACCGGCCCCACTGCTCCCGCGGGGCCTTGGAAACCCCTTGCGTGTGTGTGTGTGTGTGTTACATGGTTGGGGGTGCGTAACCCCATACCTGCACATACCCATACGAGCCGGAGGCCCAAGGGCAAACAAAACGCCCAAAAGCACTGGTTTGCAATACCGCATTAACAGGAGTCGACGAGACTAGCGCCCAAAGGGCACGATAGAATTACGGTGAGCCCACATGCGCTCCAACATCTTTGCCAAACGAGCCGGATCCCAGGCAATCGCCTCCCTCATCGTATTAGGGCGGTGAAACCCTTCCTCAGCGCGTATTGCATCGTAAGCCGGGCAGTCGAGTAGAACATGCTTCTCATCTTCAATCTGGTCTTCAGAGCGGCAGCAACGGCAGACCCGTTGTCCTCTAGGGACATGGTGCCTACCCCTCGGCGCCCTGTTAGACTCAAGTGCCCAACAACAAAGCCTGAATTGCATTAACTTCCGGTGCGCAGAACGAGGGATCAAAACTGTAGCGTGCGGTTGCCACATAACGGCCGCCGCACCCATAAACGACAGGCCCATCCAATGCTTGTACTTCGACATATGGATCCCCGGCTGCTTCCCGTCTGATGGGAAACCCCTTGCGAGAAGGGGTGACCCCGACAGCGGGTCGGGGCCTTCCGCGGTAGCGCCGGCCCGCGGTAGGGCTGGCCGGCTGGCCCAGCGTGGGGCTGGCACGAGCGGGCGCGTAAAGCCACCACGGCAGGTACGGTTGGCTGTCGTGCGGGCAGGCGGGTGACAGCCCGAGAGGCGGCCGCTGGACCCGGTCTGGGGTTGTGGCAGGGTACCTACCTCACAGGGGGGTGGCCAGGTGTCATCCATACGCGTGCTGAAGGGCACGACGATTTCCCTACGGTGAAATACCGTAGACGCCGCAGCCATGCCGTATCATCTCCGGCTTGGCCCCCAGCAGCACCGGTGCTTCGTGGGCCTAGGTAGCCTGATGCAGCACCCGGGGTGTCCCATCAGTCGGTCCCGCCAGGCACAGTCTGAATTGAGGACACCCGGGCCTCTAGTCCGTCTCTTAACAGGCGTACAGGGCGTCCAAGTACCTGGCTCCAAGAAAACCTTTTTTGAATGTGGGGTTCCCGTTCTTTCCCGGCGCAGGGGTGTTGTAACTCTGGTCGCGCTTGCCCGTCGACCGAGACGTTTTTTGTAACCCAGCATGTTATTCCCGAAGAAAGCGTAAGAAAGCACGAAAGAAAGCTCGAAAAAGAACGCGATAGGGGCTTCTCTTCAGGGGGGCGGGTAGGGAAGTTGGTTATGCTTAGAAATTTCTTTGGGAACCCCCTGCGGCTGGATCCGCGCGAGCTGGAGCGGCTTAACGGTGTGCCAGAGGCTATATCTGATCATGCGAGCCCATATTCCGCAGAGCGAAGAGGCGGCGAGCCGCTTGCGCCAGATCTGGATGGAGGACCGCGACGGGACCGCCCGGGTGCAGCAAGAGATGGAGGAGCGGGAGGCTCGGGCTGGAACCGGCGGCACGGTGTCAGGTACGTGAAAGCCTGCACTATTTGTTGCACGAAACGTTCATGAGCTTTATGACTATCACTCGCCAACACCACAACTGGGCTGCGCATACAAGAGTCGGATGTTTGCGATTCTCCGAAGGTGACAACGTCTGGCAACGTCCGTTAGAGAAACTGGACTTCAAGACAAGGTTTACCTGTGTATTGATATGCAACTCAAACTACTAAACTAACACATTGCGTTGCGGGTGCATCAAGTGGAACCTGACAATACCAGACGAGCTGTACGGCATGCTGAAGCCCTTTTACAAAGTAATAAATTCTGTAACTCAAAATCTTTCGCCCAATACTGTTTGCCTCATAAACACATAATGTAATACCTTATCATAGCTACTGAACTTCGCCCGGTGCCTTCTGACTGCTATCTAAAACCCAAGCGATAGTTGATGGGATACCCCAATCCCCCTGGCAGCGTCTCGGAAACTGCACGACGATGTATTTTTTAGGTAGGTGGCCTGCCCAGGGCCTTCTGCGTCAGAAGTTCGGCCGCAAATACTCACCGGTCGGTCGGTGCAGCAGTGGTTCCATAGTCGCTTATACATCTTTTTACTTACCAAGTCTCTCTTTCGATATCTGCTGCAGTGCGTCCATGATGCCTTCTTGTGATCCGACCGCTGGTGACAAGGATCGCGCAACGGACCTCGCAAGGTGGGACCTGGTTTATGTATTGTGGGCGTTCATAATATGTACAAGATGATGTGTCAAACATATGTATCACAAGTTACGGGGCGTGGCCTTGATTGCGAAGTCAACCACGCATCGATGCATCAAAACCTGTCAGAACAAAGTCCCCTCGAGTTTGCTGTTGACGAGCACGTAGGGTTTGGCAACACGAGATTTCGCCATGCAATTAGCTTCTGAGCGAACCGGATCGCGACCCAGACGCGATGCCCTTTGGAACCCGTCTTGTCTGAATAGCGTCAACACAGCGTGGCAACAAATTCTTGTGATGCGATTCATGGGCCGATTCATGAGGTCGATCGCAGCGTGACGTATTGTTCTTACGCCTGGCGCATGTCCTCTCCACTGCATTTCTTTCCCCAACACACAGGTTCAAGGCGCCAATTTTAGGGCATTGCCAGGGGCAGCTCACCTTCGAGTGCATGTCAATGGCATCATCAAGCACGTTTCCAAGAGCATTTCCGAGAGCTATTTCAAGGATATCGCCAAGGGCATCGCGGTTGTGCCTCGCAAAGGCAATTTACAAGGGCCACGACAAGAGCATGTACAACGGCACGCATCGTCAAGGGCAAAAAGACAACTGGTCGAGCTCGAGCCGATGCGAACCTGACGGACCTGTTATACAAAGTGATAAGAAGAGGGAAAGGGTTGTGAGATACGCGGTCTATGGTCGGATCGCCCCGTGCGAGGCAGGTGACGCGGTGCGGGCTGATGGTCGTAACTTTCTGCCATTTCCAGGATTCGAACGTCGGAGGCCCGACGCCGGAGCTAGACCGCTGAGGGCCGACGCCGGAGCTGGACAGCTGGAGGGCTGGTATCGGAGCTGGACCGCTGGAGGGCTGGTATCGGCGCAAGACCGCTGAGGGCCGACGCCGAAGCTGAACAGCTGGAGGGATGGTATCGGAGCTGGACCGCTGGAGGGCTGACGTCGGAGCTGGACCGCTGGAGGGCCGACGTCGGAGCTGGACCGCTGGAGGCTGAAGTCGAAGCTGGACCGATGGAGGGCTGGTATCAGAGCTGGACCGCTGGTGGGCTGACGCCGGAGCTGGACCGCTGGGGGCTGACGTCGGAGCTGGACCGCTGGATCGCTGGTATCGGCGCTGGACCGCTGAAGGGCTGACGCCGGAGCTGGACCGCTGGAGGGCTGACGTCGGAGCTGGACCGCTGGATCGCTGGTAGCGGAGCTGGACCGCTGGAGGGCTGATGTCGGAGTTGTCCGCTGGAGGGCTGGTATCGGAGCTGGACCGCTGGAGGGCTAGTATCGGAGCTGGACCGCTGGTGGGCTGACGCCGGAGCTGGACCGCTGGAGGGCTGGTATCGGAGCTGGACCGCTGGAGGGCTGATGTCGGAGCTGGACCGCTGGAGGGCTGACGCCGGAGCTGGACCGCTGGGGGCTGACGTCGGAGCTGGACCGCTGGAGGCTGAAGTCGAAGCTGGACCGATGGAGGGCAGGTATCGGAGCTGGACCGCTGGTGGGCTGACGCTGAAGCTGAACAGCTGGAGGGATGGTATCGGCGCTGGACCGCTGGAGGGCTGAGGTCGGAGCTGGACCGCTGGAGGGCCGACGTCGGAGCTGGACCGCTGGAGGCTGAAGTCGAAGCTGGACCGATGGAGGGCTGGTATCGGAGCTGGACCGCTGGAGGGCCGACGTCGGAGCTGGACCGCTGGAGGGCCGACGTCGGAGCTGGACCGCTGGAGGGCTGACGCCGGAGCTGGACCGCTGGAGGGCTGATGTCGGAGCTGGACCGCTGGGGGGCTGACGTCGGAGCTGGACCGCTGGAGGGATGGTATCGGCGCTGGACCGCTGGAGGGCTGACGCCGGAGCTGGATCGCTGGTATCGGAGCTGGACCGCTGGAGGGCTGATGTCGGAGCTGGACCGCTGGAGGGCTGGTATCGGAGCTGGACCGCTGGTGGGCTGACGCCGGAGCTGGACCGCTGGGGGGCTGACGTCGGAGCTGGACCGCTGGATCGCTGGTATCGGCGCTGGACCGCTGGAGGGCTGACGCCGGAGCTGGACCGCTGGAGGGCTGACGTCGGAGCTGGACCGCTGGATCGCTGGTATCGGAGCTGGACCGCTGGAGGGCTGATGTCGGAGCTGGACCGCTGGTGGGCTGACGCCGGAGCTGGACCGCTGGAGGGCTGGTATCGGAGCTGGACCGCTGGATCGCTGGTATCGGCGCAAGACCGCTGAGGGCCGACGCCGAAGCTGAACAGCTGGAGGGATGGTATCGGAGCTGGACCGCTGGAGGGCTGACGTCGGAGCTGGACCGCTGGAGGGCCGACGTCGGAGCTGGACCGCTGGAGGCTGAAGTCGAAGCTGGACCGATGGAGGGCTGGTATCAGAGCTGGACCTCTGGAGGGCTGACGCCGGAGCTGGACCGCTGGGGGGCTGACGTCGGAGCTGGACCGCTGGATCGCTGGTATTGGCGCTGGACCGCTGAAGGGCTGACGCCGGAGCTGGACCGCTGGAGGGCTGACGTCGGAGCTGGACCGCTGGATCGCTGGTAGCGGAGCTGGACCGCTGGAGGGCTGATGTCGGAGTTGTCCGCTGGAGGGCTGGTATCGGAGCTGGACCGCTGGAGGGCTAGTATCGGAGCTGGACCGCTGGTGGGCTGACGCCGGAGCTGGACCGCTGGAGGGCTGGTATCGGAGCTGGACCGCTGGAGGGCTGATGTCGGAGCTGGACCGCTGGAGGGCTGACGCCGGAGCTGGACCGCTGGGGGGCTGACGTCGGAGCTGGACCGCTATAGGCTGAAGTCGAAGCTGGACCGATGGAGGGCAGGTATCGGAGCTGGACCGCTGGTGGGCTGACGCTGAAGCTGAACAGCTGGAGGGATGGTATCGGAGCTGGACCGCTGGAGGGCTGACGTCGGAGCTGGACCGCTGGAGGGCCGACGTCGGAGCTGGACCGCTGGAGGCTGAAGTCGAAGCTGGACCGATGGAGGGCTGGTATCAGAGCTGGACCGCTGGTGGGCTGACGCCGGAGCTGGACGGCTGGGGGGCTGACGTCGGAGCTGGACCGCTGGATCGCTGGTATCGGCGCTGGACCGCTGAAGGGCTGACGCCGGAGCTGGACCGCTGGAGGGCTGACGTCGGAGCTGGACCGCTGGATCGCTGGTAGCGGAGCTGGACCGCTGGAGGGCTGATGTCGGAGTTGTCCGCTGGAGGGCTGGTATCGGAGCTGGACCGCTGGAGGGCTAGTATCGGAGCTGGACCGCTGGTGGGCTGACGCCGGAGCTGGACCGCTGGAGGGCTGGTATCGGAGCTGGACCGCTGGAGGGCTGATGTCGGAGCTGGACCGCTGGAGGGCTGACGCCGGAGCTGGACCGCTGGGGGGCTGACGTCGGAGCTGGACCGCTGGAGGCTGAAGTCGAAGCTGGACCGATGGAGGGCAGGTATCGGAGCTGGACCGCTGGTGGGCTGACGCTGAAGCTGAACAGCTGGAGGGATGGTATCGGAGCTGGACCGCTGGAGGGCTGACGTCGGAGCTGGACCGCTGGAGGGCCGACGTCGGAGCTGGACCGCTGGAGGCTGAAGTCGAAGCTGGACCGATGGAGGGCTGGTATCGGAGCTGGACCGCTGGAGGGCCGACGTCGGAGCTGGACCGCTGGAGGGCCGACGTCGGAGCTGGACCGCTGGAGGGCTGACGCCGGAGCTGGACCGCTGGAGGGCTGATGTCGGAGCTGGACCGCTGGGGGCTGACGTCGGAGCTGGACCGCTGGAGGGATGGTATCGGCGCTGGACCGCTGGAGGGCTGACGCCGGAGCTGGATCGCTGGTATCGGAGCTGGACCGCTGGAGGGCTGATGTCGGAGCTGGACCGCTGGAGGGCTGGTATCGGAGCTGGACCGCTGGTGGGCTGACGCCGGAGCTGGACCGCTGGGGGGCTGACGTCGGAGCTGGACCGCTGGATCGCTGGTATCGGCGCTGGACCGCTGGAGGGCTGACGCCGGAGCTGGACCGCTGGAGGGCTGACGTCGGAGCTGGACCGCTGGATCGCTGGTAGCGGAGCTGGACCGCAGGAGGGCTGATGTCGGAGTTGTCCGCTGGAGGGCTGGTATCGGAGCTGGACCGCTGGATCGCTGGTATCGGAGCTGGACCGCTGGAGGGCTGATGTCGGAGCTGGACCGCTGGTGGGCTGACGCCGGAGCTGGACCGCTGGAGGGCTGGTATCGGAGCTGGACCGCTGGATCGCTGGTATCGGCGCAAGACCGCTGAGGGCCGACGCCGAAGCTGAACAGCTGGAGGGATGGTATCGGAGCTGGACCGCTGGAGGGCTGACGTCGGAGCTGGACCGCTGGAGGGCCGACGTCGGAGCTGGACCGCTGGAGGCTGAAGTCGAAGCTGGACCGATGGAGGGCTGGTATCAGAGCTGGACCGCTGGTGGGCTGACGCCGGAGCTGGACCGCTGGAGGGCCGACGTCGGAGCTGGACCGCTGGATCGCTGGTATCGGCGCTGGACCGCTGAAGGGCTGACGCCGGAGCTGGACCGCTGGAGGGCTGACGTCGGAGCTGGACCGCTGGATCGCTGGTAGCGGAGCTGGACCGCTGGAGGGCTGATGTCGGAGTTGTCCGCTGGAGGGCTGGTATCGGAGCTGGACCGCTGGAGGGCTAGTATCGGAGCTGGACCGCTGGTGGGCTGACGCCGGAGCTGGACCGCTGGAGGGCTGGTATCGGAGCTGGACCGCTGGAGGGCTGATGTCGGAGCTGGACCGCTGGAGGGCTGACGCCGGAGCTGGACCGCTGGGGGGCTGACGTCGGAGCTGGACCGCTGGAGGCTGAAGTCGAAGCTGGACCGATGGAGGGCAGGTATCGGAGCTGGACCGCTGGTGGGCTGACGCTGAAGCTGAACAGCTGGAGGGATGGTATCGGAGCTGGACCGCTGGAGGGCTGACGTCGGAGCTGGACCGCTGGAGGGCTGGTATCGGAGCTGGACCGCTGGAGGCTGAAGTCGAAGCTGGACCGATGGAGGGCTGGTATCGGAGCTGGACCTCTGGAGGGCCGACGTCGGAGCTGGACCGCTGGAGGGCCGACGTCAGAGCTGGACCGCTGGAGGGCTGACGCCGGAGCTGGACCGCTGGAGGGCTGATGTCGGAGCTGGACCGCTGGGGGGCTGACGTCGGAGCTGGACCGCTGGAGGGATGGTATCGGCGCTGGACCGCTGGAGGGCTGACGCCGGAGCTGGATCGCTGGTATCGGAGCTGGACCGCTGGAGGGCTGATGTCGGAGCTGGACCGCTGGAGGGCTGGTATCGGAGCTGGACCGCTGATGGGCTGACGCCGGAGTTGGACCGCTGGGGGGCTGACGTCGGAGCTGGACCGCTGGATCGCTGGTATCGGCGCTGGACCGCTGGAGGGCTGACGCCGGAGCTGGACCGCTGGAGGGCTGACGTCGGAGCTGGACCGCTGGATCGCTGGTAGCGGAGCTGGACCGCAGGAGGGCTGATGTCGGAGTTGTCCGCTGGAGGGATGGTATCGGAGCTGGACCGCTGGATCGCTGGTATCGGAGATGGACCGCTGGAGGGCTGATGTCGGAGCTGGACCGCTGATGGGCTGACGCCGGAGCTGGACCGCTGGAGGGCTGGTATCGGAGCTGGACCGCTGGATCGCTGGTATTGGAGCTGGACCGCTGGAGGGCTGATGTCGGAGCTGGACCACTGGAGGGCTGACGCCGGAGCTGGACCGCTGGTGGGCTGACGCCGGAGCTGGACCGCTGGGGGGCTGACGCCGGAGCTGGACCGCTGGAGGGCTGGTATCGGAGCTGGACCGCTGGAGGGCTGACGCCGGAGCTGGACCGCTGGAGGGCAGGTATCGGAGCTGGACCGCTGGAGGGCTGATGTCGGAGCTGGACCGCTGGAGGGCTGACGCCGGAGCTGGACCGCTGGGGGGCTGACGTCGGAGCTGGACCGCTGGAGGCTGAAGTCGAAGCTGGACCGATGGAGGGCAGGTATCGGAGCTGGACCGCTGGTGGGCTGACGCTGAAGCTGAACAGCTGGAGGGATGGTATCGGAGCTGGACCGCTGGAGGGCTGACGTCGGAGCTGGACCGCTGGAGGGCCGACGTCGGAGCTGGACCGCTGGAGGCTGAAGTCGAAGCTGGACCGATGGAGGGCTGGTATCGGAGCTGGACCTCTGGAGGGCCGACGTCGGAGCTGGACCGCTGGAGGGCCGACGTCGGAGCTGGACCGCTGGAGGGCTGACGCCGGAGCTGGACCGCTGGAGGGCTGATGTCGGAGCTGGACCGCTGGGGGGCTGACGTCGGAGCTGGACCGCTGGAGGGATGGTATCGGCGCTGGACCGCTGGAGGGCTGACGCCGGAGCTGGATCGCTGGTATCGGAGCTGGACCGCTGGAGGGCTGATGTCGGAGCTGGACCGCTGGAGGGCTGGTATCGGAGCTGGACCGCTGGTGGGCTGACGCCGGAGTTGGACCGCTGGGGGGCTGACGTCGGAGCTGGACCGCTGGATCGCTGGTATCGGCGCTGGACCGCTGGAGGGCTGACGCCGGAGCTGGACCGCTGGAGGGCTGACGTCGGAGCTGGACCGCTGGATCGCTGGTAGCGGAGCTGGACCGCAGGAGGGCTGATGTCGGAGTTGTCCGCTGGAGGGCTGGTATCGGAGCTGGACCGCTGGATCGCTGGTATCGGAGATGGACCGCTGGAGGGCTGATGTCGGAGCTGGACCGCTGATGGGCTGACGCCGGAGCTGGACCGCTGGAGGGCTGGTATCGGAGCTGGACCGCTGGATCGCTGGTATTGGAGCTGGACCGCTGGAGGGCTGATGTCGGAGCTGGACCACTGGAGGGCTGGTATCGGCGCTGGACCGCTGGACGGCTGACGCCGGAGCTGGACCGCTGGAGGGCTGGTATCGGAGCTGGACCGCTGGAGGCTGACGCCGGAGCTGGACCGCTGGAGGGCTGATGTCGGAGCTGGACCGCTGGTGGGCTGACGCCGGAGCTGGACCGCTGGAGGGCCGACGTCGGAGCTGGACCGCTGGATCGCTGGTATCGGCGCTGGACCGCTGAAGGGCTGACGCCGGAGCTGGACCGCTGGAGGCTGACGTCGGAGCTGGACCGCTGGATCGCTGGTAGCGGAGCTGGACCGCTGGAGGGCTGATGTCGGAGTTGTCCGCTGGAGGGCTGGTATCGGAGCTGGACCGCTGGAGGGCTAGTATCGGAGCTGGACCGCTGGTGGGCTGACGCCGGAGCTGGACGCGCTGGAGGGCTGGTATCGGAGCTGGACCGCTGGAGGGGCTGACTGATCGGTGCGGAGCTGGACCGCTGGACGCTGGAGCTGACGCGGAGCTGGACGCGCTGGGGGCTGACGTCGGAGCTGGACCGCTGGAGGCTGAAGTCGAAGCTGGACCGATGGAGGGCAGGTATCGGAGCTGGACCGCTGGTGGGCTGACGCTGAAGCTGAACAGCTGGAGGGATGGTATCGGAGCTGGACCGCTGGAGGGCTGACGTCGGAGCTGGACGCGCTGGAGGGCCGACTGTCGAGCTGGACGCGCTGGAGGGCTGAAGTCGAGAGCTGGACGCGCGCTGGAGGGCTGGATCGGAGCTGGACCTCTGGAGGGCTGACGTCGGAGCTGGACCGCTGTGAGGGCTGACGTCGGAGCTGGACCGACTGGAGGGCTGACGTCGGAGCTGGACCGCTGGAGGGCTGGTATCGGAGCTGGACCGCTGGGGGCTGACGCCGGAGCTGGACCGCTGGAGGGCTGACGTCGGAGCTGGACCGCTGGAGGCTGGACGCCGGGCTGGAGTCGCGAGCTGGACCGCTGGAGGGCTGATCGGAGCTGGACGCTGGAAGCGCTGGTATCGGAGCTGGACCGCTGGAGGGCTGGTATCGGGAGCTGGACCGCTGGAGGGCTGACGCTGGATAGCTGGACGCGCTGGACCGCTGGCTGGTCGGAGCTGACGCGGGCGCTGTACGTTCGGAGCTGGACCGCTGTGAGTGGAGCTGACTGGTGCTCGGAGCTGGACCGCTGGTGGGCTGACGCGGAGGCTGGATCGCGAGGCTGGTATCGAGCTGGACCGCTGGAGGGCTATGGAGCTGGACGCTGGAGGGCTGGTGTCGGAGCTGGACCTGGAGGCTGACTGCCGAGCTGGACGCGCTGGGCGCGGGAGCTGGACCGCTCTGACGTCGGAGCTGGACCGCTGGATGGCGCTGGACCGCTGGAGGCTGACGCCGGAGCTGGACCGCTGAGGCTGACGGAGCTGACGCTGAGGGATGTCGGAGCTGGGGCTGAGGGCTGACGCGGAGCTGGAGTCGACGTCGGCGACCGCTGGAGGCTGGTCGACTGCCGATGAGCTGGATCGCTGCCTTGCGAGTGGCTGCGTGATGGATCGGATGGACCGCTGAGGGCTGACCGCTGGCCTGATCGGACGACTGGAGCCTGCCGCTGACTGGACGGGCTGACTGCTCGGAGCTACCTGGACCGCTGTGAGGGCTATGCCGGAGCTGGACGCTGGAGGGCTGATCGAGCTGACCGCTGCGATCGCTGGGGGTGGGGGTATCTGGAGCTGACGACGCGCTGGAGGGCTGATGTCGGAGCTGGACACGTGGAGGGCTGACGCCGGAGCTGGACCGCTGGTGCTGGCTGAGGGAGCTGGACGCGCGGGGGCTGATGCGGAGCTGGCCCGCTGGAGGGCTTGGTTCGGAGCTGGACCGCTGGAGCGGCTGGTATCGGAGCTGGACCGCTGGAGGGCTGAGTCGGAGCTGGACCGCTGATGGGCTGACGCCGGAGCTGGACGCTGCTGGTAGGGCTGGACGCTTCGGGAGCTGGACGCTGGAGGGCTGACGTCGGAGCTGGACCGCTGGAGGGCTGGTATCGGACGCTGACCGCTGGACGGCTGACGCCGGAGCTGGACCGCTGGAGGCTGGTATCGAGCTGGACGCTGGTGGGCTGACGCCGGAGCTGGGACCGCTGGAGGGCTGATGTCGGAGCTGGACCGCTGGATCGCTGGTAGCGGAGCTGGACCGCTGGAGCTAGTATCGGAGCTGGACCGCTAGGGCTGACGCCGAGCTGGATCGCTGGAGGGCTGGTATCGGAGCTGGACCGCTTGAGGGCTGATGTCGGAGCTGGACCGCTGGAG